>WHPX01000482.1:600000-1180000 GCA_011057435.1 Actinia equina | reverse complement strand
TCCACGATTCAGTCAGGAAAAGAAAAGCTATAAAACCAAGATTTGAGATAACTTTGAGATATAATTAGACCAGAACAATAACATTTGAAGAAATAAGCCCTCCAGGCAGAAGATAGTGTTGAGCCGTTCGCGGAGTTAAGGTAACCAGGGAAAAGTCTGTGGCGCCACTGACGTTCGTGCATGCCATTCCAAGGCTTTTTTTAGGGTATGACTGAAGGACGACACGCGTTAATAACATTAGGGCTCAAAATTGATTGTGAGGAAAATATTTTTGCTTAAATTTATGGTCAGCAACTTTGTTGGTTATATCTGATTTTCATTGTTGTAAGTTAATAGGAATAACACAATAGTCCTGGAATAATTGTGTGATTTGGGAACTCATTAAGAGTTCAAGGTCATGACATAACAGAACGAGAAGGGAAACAAGAAATTAAAAGGTTTTTATGACTATTGTTTGTGTGTGTTTTGACATTTGATGGCGAAGATAAGATGAACATGTGAAGGAATTAAATAAGGAAATGCCGGATCCTGCAAAAATAGCGAGAAAGAAAGAGAGAAAGAAATAAAAAGATAGTAGAGTTAGAGAAAAAAGAATGAGAGAGAGAAGGAAAGAAATAGATGGCAATAGAGTTAGAGTAATTAGATAAATAAAAGAATGAATGAGAGAGTAGGAAATAGAGAAAGAAATAGATGGCAATAGAGTTAGAAATTAAAAGGAGAGAGAAGGAAAGAGAGAAAGAAGGAATGAAAGAACGAAAGAAAAAGGTAATGGTAGAAAGAAAGGAAAGAAAAACGAAGGTTCTTAGGAATGAAAAGAAACAAAAAAGAAAGAGGAATAGAATAGAAAAGGAAAAAGTAAAGAAGGAAGGAATTAAAAGATACAAATTAAAAAGAAAAAAGAAAGAGAAAAGAGAATAACAAACGAAGGAATAAAGATATAAGGAAAGAGAAAAAGAAAACGAAAGAAAAAGAAAAAGAGACCAATGTAAACTCTAGATACGTTATACTATCATTGATACAAGGTAATCAGTCCTAATCATCATACCTAATATTGCCGCCATTCATCACTAATACTACAGCTGTTCATAAATAAATGTGAATATATGTAATATGTAAAGTACCTCGATACGAGCCGAACTTCAATCCTAACCAACAATAAACTTGTCTTTTGTAAGAATTATATTTAGCTTTTGTGTGAGTCTAAAGGACGAGGATTTCTAGTAAATGAAATAGAGTAAACTTGAATGAAAGGACAATTTGGAAAAAGAGTGGAAAAACTGTGATTTAGTTGTCGTCCTTAAAAGAAAAACGATATGTGTAAATATAACAAACAAAAACAGAAAAGGATGGATAAAGGAAACCAATATTTACTTAAAATGTAGCCGACATTCCTACCCCCAACTGTTTGTGAGTAATTAGGATAGGAAATGTTATGTTAAAGAGTCGTTGGAATGTTAAAGGGTGTTGCCCTTAAGAAACGAGGGATAACCATTGGTGGTTTTGGTGAGAGAGAACAAGTGGAAGAAGAAAGAAGGAAGAAAGGAAGAAAGGAAGAAAGAAAGAAAGAAGAAAGAAAGAAAGAAAGAAAGAAAGAAAGAAGAGAAAGGAAAGAAAGAAAGAAAGAAAGAAAGAAAGAAAGAAAGAAAGAAAGAAAGAAAGAAAGAAGAAAGAAAGAAAGAAAGAAAGAAAGAAAGAAAGAAAGAAAGAAAGAAAGAAAGAAAGAAAGAAAGAAAGAAAGAAAGAAAGAAAGAAAGAAAGGAAGAAAGAAAGAAAGAAAGAAAGGAAGGATGAAAGAAAGAAAGAAAGATAGAAAGATAGATAGAAAGAAAGGAAGATAGAAAGAAGAAAGAATAAATAACAGAAATTATTCACTTTGAAAAAAAGAATATTTTGGATTAACTTCTCATTTGAAAGAACTCGGAATTGCCAAGAAAAAGTAAACTAGAAATACCCAGTTCTTAATTGCAATCCAATGCACACAAATATAGCTCATCGAAATACTTCTTTTTGATCGGAAGCCCGTCTAAATTCTTTTGAAGGATATGATATCTTAAACATAAGAAACCTTTTTTCCCCAAAACACGCTAGACTCCAAAAAATCTGTGTTATAATGCCTGAAGCTCGTACCAATGACGTGACAATCCCAACAATGACAGTAGTTACACGAACAAAATAGGAATTGTCTATGTTTTAACAACCCGTCTTCCTAATGCCTTAATTTTCTTTCAATCAACTCTTAACTCCCCAAAATAAAAAGCCTGAAATTACATTAGCGAATTTATACGGTTGTCTTTTCCTACAGAATCCGACGACATAACAAATTATGATCGAAGCCGAACAAATAGATAGTCTTTATACAAACTTAGACTTGCATTCTTAAGAGAAAATTACTGGAATTATTTGATGCGAGAACTTGCGATTCTCTTTCTCTTTTAATTTTGTAAAAGGTAGGCAGTTGATAAGTGTAATTTAATTTAGCTTAATTGGTGTTGTTCAAGGAATTTTGTTAAGCACAATACGGGATAATGAGTTTCCTTTTCTGTATTGTATAAATACAGAACTCTTTTGGAAAATATGAGATTTTTGGACTGTGAGTTTTATGTTCTTGAAATATTCGCTGCTTCGCTGCACAGAATCCGCTAATGGATCATTAAATTATCAGAAAATAAAAGCTACGTACCTAAAAATTGTAAAGGTAATAGTAAACTAGAGCAGGAAGAGTGTATTGAGTGGAAATATAACTTGGTTTCCAGATGGGAAAAAATTGCTTGATGAATCAAAAGGTTTAAAATAGGGCAAGTGCACCCTCCACGCCAACGAAAAAACATCTCTATTTAAAGTTATTTCTTTATTAATCTACGATTGCAGGATTATATTTTTTTTCAAAATAAGGATTTTTAAGTTGGTCTTTTTAATTTTCAAAAGATTTGATCTCCAAAACCTCGCCTGCTAAAAGTAACTTTAACATCTGGCCAATATACCAAGCATTTTACTCTAATCATTAAGGACATTACCTCCATCTTGTCGTTCGTGGTTTATCGAATTTCTATATATTTGTCAATTTGGTTGTGATAAGCTGATCAAATTTTTGATTGAAAATTCATTGCTTTAACAAATTCTGTTGATGGGGAAAGATTCTAGTCACGGATTTTACGTCCCTCGTGATTTTCAATGTCTGGTTTTCGTGGGAGGGGTTCTTGACATCAATCTCGTCAGCTTTCCGGGTTCTAGAAACTAGAAGATCCCAAGAAATAATGTAATAAAGACTAATATTTGATGAGTTGACTGCTTTAGTGGGTTGGTTTAGAAAAGACAACAAGTAAACTCATAAAGAAAAAATGCTTGATAATCGCCAACGAAACACAACTTGATTTCCACCAAAAAATCCCCTAGAAAAAAAAATTCATTTTGTAATTCCATGACTAAAAAAAAAGGAAATTACCGTTACAAAGTTTAGAGAGATTTTCTTTTGCAAACATTATGCTTAAAAAAATATAAAATAATAAGCTAACTACAATATTGATAACCAATAGAATTCAAAAACGAGTGAGTATTGACAAACATTTTCATCGATGACTAGGAAGAAGGATGCAATTGGGACTAAAATTGCACGAGTGTACTAAATAAAATCCTGATTGAGGGTGGAATGGTGTCCTACAGGGATTTGTACACTCTCTAGTACTGATTGCTAACAGCACGCTACCTTTTTAGCTAAAAGGATGAGCAGAAATCCCTAACTTAGAAAATTTGTAAATTTTTTTTTGTATTTGATAGATTATAGAAATTTCTCACCTTAAGACTTCTATTTGTTTAGATTCCTTTAAGTTATTAGATTGACGGATGTTTTATCGGAACTAATAGCTTCTAATATAGATCTAATATTTTATCGTTTTTCATCAAGTTGAAGTTAGTGCAGCTAAGCTGAGTACTTGCTTAATCTTCCTCTGTAGGAGCAATATACTAACTCCTTAATTTTGTGTCCTATAAATCATTATTTTTGAAGATTTTCACCTTAATTTTACTCTAAAGCTCTATTATCTTATTCTTTCACTTATTTTAATTCTTATTTCGTGACTAAACTGTTTTCACAATCTTTCAAAAATCAGGAGCAATATAACTAAAACTGTTTCTTTTTAAGTTAAAAAAAAGCTTGCTATACATTTTGTTAGTTTTAGAAGCTTTGGTTATTAATCAAATATATATTCCTTGTTTAAATTAAAGTTGCTTGTCAAAACGAGCAGTAAGATGGGTTAGAGACCTACATATTTGCAGAGGTACATATATTTTAATAAATTTCTGCAGTTCGTGATTGTAATGGCGCCTCTGAGGACTCCTGTTGACGCTTTCAATTTCCTTGGCCCAACTTGAATAGATGGCAGCTGAGATAATCAGCAAAATCAATAATCACCAAAAGGTCTGTGCGTGAACAGTTCCGTTCTTCAGAGGATTTAGGTAATACTTCGTTAGCAATTCATTGACCAATACTGTAATGCGTAAAACTACTGGGACAATAGTGCGGATTGGTGATTTAGAGCTCGGTAGAAGTGTATTTAGGAGCTTTAATTTTAGACCATTGAAAGTCAATTTACAGTAGGGGGACTTGACGGAACAGGAAGTAAGCCAAACATATTATTCTTTGAAAGGTCACAGATACAAGTGGGCGGGTTTGAATCTAGCCTTAATTCGATCTTTTTATCAACAGAAGGAAGTGAGGAAAATGGTTAGTTCATTAGCAAACCCCGCTTTGGGTATATAAACCCTCCATCGATGCAGCAGATCACAGACATTCGCCAAGCTTCAAGCCAAGTACAGCAGACTCATCCCAAGTCCTAATACACCACTTTAAACATCATTATGAATTCCAAGGTCGTAATTCTACTCATTGTTGTACTGGCTGCCACTTTTATGCCACAGAGCGAAGGTTTCACCGCAGGTGCCGGGAATATTGGCCGAAGAACCATTAACAGGGTATGAATACAAAACTACTTATAGACCCGAAAAAAACGAAGGAAAATAACTAAGCTTGAAAAAAAATATTTAGAAATATTTTAAATTGTTTTCTGCCCGCTGCAAAAAGGATTTCAATTATTAATGTAGTTCTTAGAATCCTAATTACGTTGAGGGTATAACACCCTAAATTTACTCTTAACTTAATTTGATACCATAGAAAAAAAAAGTTTTTTTTCAATCAAATAATTGATACTTCGATAAGAGGTGTACTTGATCGTTCTAGGTCATTGTTTTAACAAGCTTAAAAACACTCATAAAAACCTATAGTAATTGAACAAAACTCACGGTCATTTTCATTCTTTTCATTTCGATTTTAAAGTTAATCAAAAAGATAAGGAATAGCACTTGCTCGAGATATGATTCCTTGCTCTGTGTTTATCTATGTAGTCTTTAGTTTGCCTTCGGCAATCTGTTGTAATTGAATTTTTGTATTCTGTGTCTTTAAAAGTTGGTGATGTTTGCATGCCTTAGAGAATACCGATTTTGTCGTAGGGCTATTTTGGAATCTTTTTGTCATGTTTAGTTGATGCAGGAAAGGAGAATGAATGAATAAAATGGAAAGTAAGGAGGAAAGAAAGAAGGAAGGAAGGTCATTAAAGAAAGGCTAGGAGGAAAGATGGGAGACAAAAAAGAAAAAAGAGAAAAAAGAAAGAAGAAAAAACAAAGAAAGAATGAAGAATCGAAGAAAAGGGAAATAAGAGAAAGAAAGAAAAATAATTGAAAGAAAAGAATAAATGAAAGACTGAAGGAAAGAAAAAAGGAGGGAAAGAAAGAAAGAGAAGTTAATACGAATTGGAAAGAATCAAAAACTACAAAAAAAACAAATAAATTAATTGATTAAAAAATAAATAAAAATGAGAAAAAACCCAAAGGGAAGAAAAACAAAAACAACAAAAAAAAAAAACGAAGAACATTATTAAGAGATTTCATACATGTGCCTTTAGCCCCAAAATTCACTTCAAAAATATATGTTAATTCTGGAATTTCTCGGAAGGATTAAGAAACTTGAAGCTAAGAAAACTGCCTGGCGAACGAAAATAAACAATGCAGACAACGAACAACACTTTGAATAGCATTAGAAATACTCAAGAAAAATCAACCGAGTCAGTGATTCTCCTATTTTTAGCCTTCAACATTTTCAAGAAAAAGATCTTATCTAATTGTCCGTTTAGCTCAGTGCGTTTAAGATTTGTCTATGAATTGAATATTTTCTCGACAAGCAATTTGTAAAATGGGCGTTGCAAACGTGTTCTGTGTTCATTAGTCCTTGTCCTTTCTGTTTCATTAGCTTTTCTTTCTTTATTCATTTTTTTCCTTCTTTCTTCTTTCCTTCTTTCTTTCTTTCTTTCTTTCTTTCTTTCTTTCTTTCTTTCTCCCTCCCTCCCTTCCTTCCTTTCTTTCTTTCTTTCTCTCTCTCTCTCTCTCTCTCTCTCTCTCTCTCTCTCTCTCTTTCTTTCTTTCTTTCATTCATGTGTGCATTTTTTTTTCATCTTCAACTCTTTCTTTCTTTCTTTTTTTGCCTATTTCGATACACGGATCAAGTCTCTACTTCACATAATCTTTTCCTCAACTTCTTTCTAGATTGTGTTCACTAGATAAGAATCATTGACTCAACTCTGCGCCATAAAAAGAATAAGCCCGATTAGATTAAAGAACAAAACTCCCTCATAAAGACGTAATCTCATTCAGACCTAAGCACCTGAATGTTGTTAAATTTGACCAATAGGAGCAAAGATATGATAATAACAAGCATTGTGAAAATTCAATGAACGTATTTGTCAGTGCACATTACGAGAGACCATGTGGACCGCAAATCTTGTTAGGCGGTAGGAAACGTCGGAATATTAACGTTATTGAGAACTGAGTGATACTAAAAATATGTAGGAATGAGGCATGAGTCGTCAGGATGAATGGGAGTTGTGAATGGAAAATTTGAGTGATTTTGTAGATTAAAAATGAAGAGGAAAACGGAGTTATTGGCTTATGAATGACAAAAGTTGAAAATGTCTTATTCTAGAGGGAAAATCAAGTGTACAGAAGAAAGATACGAAAAAGGAAATAATAATTGGTGTAATGAATAGAATGTGTGCGAAAGAGAGATAAAAAAGATTAAAAAAGAAAGGAACAAAAAGAAATAGAATAGATATATCGAGTAAGAATAAGAAAAGAGCGATAGAGAGGAATGAGGAAAAATATAGAATTGATTTAAAAAGGAATGTAAATAAAAACGTGAATAGATAGAAGGAAAACAAGAAGAATAGGAATCAAATCAAGCAGATTAAATATCGAAGCCATGAAAATCCTCATCAAAAAAAGCAGCCAATAAAGATTAAGGAAGAGCGGACATCTTTAAGGAAAAGCGATTTGTAGAGCGAAGATCACCAATCTATAAGCAGAGCGGGTTTGATTTACACTAGAATTACGTCCAAATTCTAGAAGGGTAGAGTTTAAAGATATTGATAATTGCAATCATTAGGACAGGATTTGAATGTTTGGAAAAAATTTCATTAAACCCGGAATCAAAATTTCGTTTAGGAAACCGAACGACAAAGCAGTTTTTTTTTTCGTTCATTATGAGATTTGCAAAAACATCACTTATGATTAAAACAGTGGGAAGTCTTGTAACTATTTCCGTCAAAACCGTTTTTATTCTATGCATATTGAAAAATATTTGAGAAGTCTCTAAAGACTACACTCTAGAACCTGCAATTACAAACCGTCCAATGTCACTTCGAAAATAAGAGGTCGCCATTAAAATATTGTCGATTTATCTCTCCACATCACAAACTGTTACAAAAATTACATGCACGATATTCACAAATTCGCTCCCCCCTGAGTGGATTTAAAAATTCCTTTTTGTCTATGTATTTAATCATTCCACACAATATACGCCTTAGGAGTTTTTATCCAAATTATAGTAATAGATTTGAGTACTTTGGAAGACAGTTTTCAGGTGATGGGGTGTGACAAGAGCAATATTGATCAATTGTATCGTATTAATTCCCAATTTGAAAAGCGTATTTTTATCTAAATATGAAAACTTCAAAGTCTCCAGTCTAATGGTCAGAAATCCACCGCTCTGAACAAAAACAATGCAATATTTGAAATACCTTTAAAGGCTTGATGTTTTGAAAATAAGATTAATGATATTTGACTGGCCTTTTGAGAGAAAAACATACTTTTGTTCATGTGGACACTTTTCTTTTGTTTCTTAATGATTGAGTGTTAATAGACTAAAATAAAGGTAATTAACGACTCATTCGGCGAGTCACAATCTGCTATTATTTTTTCCTTATTTTAAAAACTTGTTTTCTGTTTTCTTTATCTGATCTTAGGGAGCTTTTTAATCGGTTTTGTACCTTTCTTCTTTCTTACTTCTTCTTTCTTTCGTTTCTTTCTTCTTTCTTCTTTCTTTCTTTCTTTCTCTCTCTCTCTCTCTCTCTCTCTCTCTCTCTCTTTCTCTCTCTCTCTCTCTCTCTCTCTCTCCTCTCTCTCTCTTTCTCTCTCTCTCTCTCTCTCTCTCTCTCTTTCTTTCTTTCTTTCTTTCTTTCTCCCTTTCTTTCCTTTCTTTCTTTCTTTGCTTTCTTCTTTCTTTCTTTCTTTCGTTCTTTCTTCTTTCTTTCTTTCTTTCTTTCTTCTTTCTTTCTCCTCCTCCTTTTCCCCTTTCCTTTTTTCTTTTCTTCTTTTTTTTTCTTATTTTTCCTTTTTCTTTTTTCTTCTTCTTTCATTCTGTGCTTCCTCCTTCCTCCTTCCTTCCTTCTTCCTTCCTTCTTCCTTCCTTCTTCTTCTTTCATTCTCCCTTAAATTCTCCTTCCTTTCTTTTTTCTTTTGCTTCTTTCTTTCTTCTATTTTTCCTTTTTTTCTTCTTTTGTCTTCTTTCATTCTTTGTGCTTCTTTCATTCATTCATTCATTCATTCATTCATTCTTTCCTTCTTTCTTTCTTTCTTTGTCCCTTTTTTTCTACACGTTTATCTTCCCACGTTTATCTTTTAAATTTCTCTCAATATTTTTCCATGCACTCGTTATCTTTACGAAATAAGATCTCCAAATAATTCTACAATAATTCCTCTACTTTAAAACGCTTTTACTTACCCACCCTACAGATCCAACCACAAATCTCTAAAACTCACAAATCTTTGATCTACTTTGCAGATCTCAAGACAACTAGAGGGACTATGTAACGCAGCTGCTATCTACTGTTCTCAGCCTGCCGAAAAACGATTCACCGCCGAGTCAAAAGCCAGTGAATGAACACTCAACCAACCCCGAATAAATATCGATTAGAATCACTAGAATATCGGACTTTGACCTATTGTAATAAAGTCGTAAGAGTGCCACTATTCGTGCTCCGAAAATCTTGCTCCATCAAACAGCTTTAATGTTTCAATAAAATGTAGTATGTTCAATTGAATCTGTCTGACTGTCTGACTGTCTCTCTTTCTGTTTGTGATCAAGTTCAAATACCTTAGGCTGTCTGGGTCCCCTCTTTTGACAGATCTTTCTTTCCATTCTGCTCTGGAACTTTTACTCTTTTGGCATTGGATATTTCGATATAACTGAAGTAAAAATGGGTACACAGGGTCTCAATAGTATTGAAAGCACAAAGCATATAGCGCTTACATAAATGTAGAGATCTTCCAACAAGTGGGGGGAAAATTCATGCCAAAAAAATGGGAGGAAGGTGGGTTGAAATTTTAAAAGAAAAAAGGGTGAAAATGATTGGGTCTCATTAATATTGACAGCATAAAGCATATGGCGCGACATAAATGTAGGGATCTCCTGAAAAAAAAGAAAAAAAAGGGGGAGGGGGAAGAATTTATGACAAAAGTATGGGAGAAGGTGAGTTGAAATTTTGAAAGAAAAGAAGAGTGGAACGTTATTTCTTAGACAGCTTGGAACACACTGGGCTATGAAAGCTTTAAGATACAATTTATAGTTCATTAATTCATTCCTGAGGGTTTTTTTCAGATTTAATATACGAGTACAAAAATACATGAAATTGATAATCGTACTGAGAGTTAACTAATAACATATCCTCTAGGATACGGGTAGAATTCACGCCAAAAGTATAAAAAAATCAGTATAGGAAATATTATGAGGCCGGAAAAAGGGCGAGTGTTACTAATAATAATGGAAAATTAGAAAATACAAAGCATATGTAAGCTTAAGGTAATCCCAAAAGGGTGGGTTGTAGTAGATAAAGGAGGGATTTGAGTTGAGTACGTTTGCTAGAAAAGAGCCATATGAATATAAAAATGACTGAAAAGCATTACAAGGAAGGCTTATTGCAGCCTAACTTCTTTTCATATTAATTCCATGTACTCTCAGTACGTTTTTAGTAGGTTAGTTTTATGACATCGCTTTTCAGAAAGCAATAGAATGCATGAATCATCAGACAAGGATCTCTTTAATGTCCAAACGCTTACTCCTTGGACAAAGGGGTTTTGCCGTTGTATGGACATAAAGGTTTAATTCTTAATATTATGCTTACTATCATTGGTTAGATACCTAAGAGACTTTCGCTTATGAACCAGGGGATTACCAAGATTGTGCGGGTGGGAGGGGGAGTGGGAATAGAGAACTCAAATGATGACGTCACAAAAATTAATTTTCACTTGATCATATTTTTGGTTAACAAATTCGATAGCGAATCAGAAAAGACGTTTGCATACCAAAGTTGACGAGAATCGGACAAATTTCAGCCGAGATGACTATTTAGATATATAATTACTCCATACAAATCACTGTATTTTCAGCTGGATTCCAAACGCCTTTTTTTGATTGTCTATAGCAATTAGAGATCAAAAACATTTCAAAATCAAAATTTATTTTTCGTGACGTCACACTTGAGTATTCTATTAGGGGCAATCTAGAAGATGTAGAGAATAAATACCCCTTCTTTTAAAAAAGCTACATAGCCGTCAGAAGCATATCGAGATTCCCAGGGCTAGAGGAAATTGGGGAAGGGGGGGGGGGGGGGGGGGACATTCGCAAACTTATGTTTCCCAAACTTCATTGTCTCCCTACCCCACCCTACTGATGGCCATATTTCCCTCCACATTTTCAGAGATGTGCGCGCACTTGACATCATGAGCGCCATTTTGGATTGACCTAACAGTATTGGTTGGCCGAGTATGTTGTCTGGTACAAAATAAAGTTCAATAGCTTGTAGTATTTCTCTTGGGAATGCTTGTATGACATCAACGACACGAGCAGGTTTTGTTTTAAGCTGTATACTTAAGTAAATACTGCTAATATTAAGTCTATTGAATTGAACTTGATTCTGAAGGGATTTGTTGTCAGTTCTTAGAATCTTACCTGCGATTCCAATGCGCTTTAAAATGATTTAAAATCGAATCGTAAAGTTCAAATAATCACTGAGAGAGTTCAAAAGGGTGTAAGCTAAAAGACTACTATTGATTTTTACCTGTTTTTAGCCAGGTTGCGATGGGCCGATGTAAGTCGAATAAATAAGTCACGTCAGAGGACGCGATTGAGTCGGGAAACCCTTTAAATGCATTATACATAATGAGCACGTGCGCATGAGAATGTTTGAAAGAATTGATTATAGAAAATAAACCATGCATCGGGATAAAATGAAAACACGGCAAAAATAATAAAAGAAAGGATCATTTATTTTCTATGTTTTATTCACTGAACCAAAAAAATTATTTTTTCATCACAAATTCTTCAAACTTTTACAACTATTCTGAAAACTTCCAATACAAAAATCTGATTTCAAAAATACACTTAACAATAATAAATAAATATTGGATGTGAAATGTTCATCTTAACATAATGATTGACATGCCTTCACTCCAGGTTTCTATACACAGTCATTAGATATGGAAAAAGTGTTCCATTTATGGGTTGCCCTTAAGGTAATATGTCCAGGTAACATTACCAGCACCGCCCGCACTCCTTGGACACGATATCATTAGTTTGCCCATGCGCGGTGCCTTGGATGTCCCTTGACCCGCCTCAAATCCAACAATGATATTATGGATCTTTTTGGCGCGAATTGTCTCGCTGGCCTTGACAACGAAGCACGGATTATCCACACAGAACTGGAACTGCGTAGTACTAGAGAAGACATTCTTGAAAGGAATCGAGGTTGTTGCTCCGTTCTTGATCGAGTAAGGGCCTTGAGGTTTAGGAGGCGAGCAGTGTCCAAATAGAGGGAAGATATATTCACCCCCTACAGGAGAGACCACGGTAAGCTTTGCACGTGTGTCCCCTAGACGAACAGGCTCGTACGTCACATCTACTCCAACCTCTGTGCCTCCACTTGATGCTGAGGCTGCTGTTATGCTCTTCTCAACGTGGAAGTCGTTGTTATCAACCTGGAATAGAAAAACAATTAACAAAATGAGCGCGCTTTGACGGGAAAACTGCAAATGATCTTATATATGCACAGGGCAATTGTTAACGTTCCTCGCAAAAGGGGGTGGATCTTTAGACGCATGTTACACGAAGAAAATTATAGCGCAAATCCTCGTGGTATGCTATCAGGCATTAACATTCTGCGAAACTTTCTTGCAAATCGTTGCACAATTTTTTTTGCTCTAATAGCGCAACTGATGGAACAGAGTAACTTCAAAAGCACGGAAATCTGTACTTCTACTAGAGGAGCTTTTAATAATAATAATTTTATTCTAGCGCACTACATAATATCTAAATGTCTTACAATATAAAATAAATCAATAAATAGTGAATAAATGAATACATATATATATATATACACTGCAATAATAGTAATAATAATAATAATAATAATAATAAGCTAATAAATAAAAAATTAATTAACTATTAAAAATATAATTATTTATGCGTCAAATAGGAATGTCTTTTAAAAGGAAGAGTTAAGTCACATTTGACTGCTCTTCCTTTTACAATTTATAGGCCAATGTTAGTTAGGTATCATGGTCAGAACATACCTTGCAAGAGTATTCCACCTTAGATTTAGCAAAGCTGACGAATCGACAAGACTGGACTTGACTTACTCCGAAGTTTGTTCGGAAATGCACAGGAGCTTCAGGTCCAGCAGGGGTGGCAGTCAGAATCAGATCGTATTGATAGGAACCAAGCTCAGAACTGGTAAAGGCCAGCTTACCAGGCATGGAATCACCTGCCTTTAGGGGTAGATACTCAAACATACAAGAACCCTGGTACAAAACAAAAAATAATTTTTATAAAAAAACCATCATGAAAGTTCGCAGTTGTAATACATCCTCAGTAAGGACCATTTCAAGTCAGTTGTAAAAGGATTCCTTGGGAGGAAAAGCGAAAACAACTTGACACTTTCCTAATGTTTTCTCATTTCAAATAACTTTGATTTCCCTTGATTTATTAGTCTTGACTACTAGCACATTTGACAAAAACGAAGCAGCTTCAAGACCAAGGCACAAGGTCCTGCGTGCGCTGAATATTCGTGCTCATCTGTATGAAGGGAAAAGGAACGCGTTGGCGCAGTTTTCTTGAGGTTGCGTCGTCTTTGGTAAATCTGTCTATTGTGGTTGGAGGTGTTCGTAGTTAAACAAATAACAACTCCCCGCTAGAGCACTAATTAAATATAACTAGTCAGTAACGCGCATTTAAAAAAGGAAATATTTCCGAGGAATATAAGGAATTGCACGAGCTCTGTGTTTGTTCAACATGCCCTCTCCAATCCCGCACCATTCCATTGAGTATTACAATTTTCTTTTCTAATAGACATTAAAGGGATTGGTTGTATTCTCGTGAGATATGTTTTACCCAAAATAAAGACCTAAACATTCTTAGATGGAATAATAAATACCTCAGATAACGGAGGGACAGTAAAGCTTGGTGGCAGTTGCACGTCTGATATAGAGCACTGAGAGTTAAAGCCAACGGGTGTGTTGAGAGGGTTGTGTAGAGTCACCACGTGAGAAGTGCTCTTCCTTACAGGAGTAGAGAGTTCTATGGCAGACATTACGCCAGGTGCTGTTGCTTTGAAGCTGACATAATAGAACAAGTATTCGTTGGTCTGTTCGTTACGGAACATCACCTGAACACAGAAAGCAATGGGACGTAATTAGAATCATTACAAGTGGAGTGTAAAGACTTTATCCGTGAATAGTATGTAAATCTGTTTTGCATTCAAAAGTCAAGAAATTGAAAACGTGTGCGCATGCTATGTAGAGTTCTGCTAATCTCTTCATGTTTTATATCTTCACCCCACACGTACTCAAGGAAATGACAAAAGTTTTCAAGACGTGAAAATGGTGGTAAGGTCCCATAAGTTTGATACTCAACCATACAGACGCTTTTCTCAAACGTTACTTGATAAACAAAGAAATAATACTCAAGGGAATGACAAATGTTTTCAAGATGTGAAAATGGTGGATAAGGTCCCATAAGTTTGATACTCAACCATACAGATATTTTCCACAGACGTTACTGATAAACAAAGAAATAAAACTCAAGGGAATGACAAAAGTTTTCAAGACGTGAAAATGGTGGATAATGTCCCATATGTGCTTACCCTTGAGCTAAAGGTACCCTCTTTGTGTGCAAAGAAGTTCAGTTTATAGTCTCGTTTGGAAAGGCCAGGCACGTCGATGTAATCAAGGCCCTTGATGGTGGTGGCGTTGTCTGGTTTTTCTGGTTTGATCATTTCAATGACTACACGGAACCTAGCAGAAAAATGTAAAGAGCAAAATGGAATCAAACAACTAGACAATTACTTATTAATCGTAATATGTGCATCATTTTTTTTGTAATATCATTGCCATTGTTTCTATATAATGTGTACAGATACTGCTGTGGTTGTTTCTCGTTCATGCTGCTGTTCTTCATGGTATATTTGTTGTTTCATTTGTCGTCGTTGCCGTTGTTATTAGAGACGACGGTGACGTCAACCGGAAGTGTAAGTAATTTTTCTTTGGGGTTCTGTTCATTGGAGATTTCATTCAAAACATTGTCAGTAAAGTCAACTCATCCACAGGGAAGACAGACTTTGAGGGCGCGAAACCTAAAGTAAAGTTTTTTAACACTTCCGGTTGACGTCGCCGTCGTAGACTTTGAAAAGCTTAAGGTGACTGCCTACTTTTGAAAATTGATTTAAGCTTTTTTTAAAACTTCGATTTTCCGAATTGAAAATTAATACTGATTCCAAATCTGGAAAGAAAAATAGGGTGTCCCGAGCTCGTTTTCGAGATAATCAGCATTTAATGGAAGCCTACGCACGAGCTTTTGGAGTAAAAATTGCGCAATCGGAAGTGAGTAGAAAAAATCCATAAGATAATAGTTATTTGCTGACTATATAATTGCACGAATGAAGGCTAGTCAATCATCCTACAATAATACATGGATATTTTCAACAAAAAGACAAAGAGATAAATCGATTTCTCATATTTTGTAGTTTCGGTGCTCTTAAAAATTTCATAAAGTCGAACAAAAATCCCTACAAAAATATATTTTTTCATGTGTTGCTGATTTAACTTTTTCTAAAATGTTGATATGACATAGATTTTTGGAAGTTTTTTCGAATGAGCTATTAAAAAAAAGAGAGTCCCGTGCAAAATTTGAGGGTTTTGCCTTGTTGAAGCTCAAAACGCGTATGGTTCTTCAATAAAATATTGTAGATTTTTCAGCGGTGTTTGAGCGCGCGCTCATCGTGGGCTCAATTCGAACGTTCAAAGTAGGCAGCCACCTTAAGGTCGTTATTAATGTTGTTGTTGTTGCTGCTACTGCTGTTGTTGTTGCTGTTGTCGTTTTTGCTGCTATTGTTTGAACTACTATCATCTACTGTTATCTATCTGTTAACAATGATATATTTACCTCTGAGGTCTTCTTAGCCAGTTGGATACACTAAGCAGCTCAGTATATGGAGTTTTACACGGTACATCCCTCAAGATGTTATTGACGGGTTTAGGACCTTCAGCAGTGCCTGTTATATTGTACAGTAAGCCACTACCATCTGGTAACGGGAAAAACACTGAACCCTGTAGGATCAATAATGACATACACTAAGTGTTATGCTTTTCCTTAACCATTTATTTATTGCATTTAGATTAAGGAACATAGCCTTTCAGCACTGTCATTTTAGCTGTTCTAATGGGTTGTTTGTATGAAGGCGCCTTTTTTACTACCACCACCAGAATGCTTCGCAAGATAAAATTGTTGGTAATTGTCTCAGGAAAGTGTGCAAGAGATTCTGGTAGTGGTAGTAAATGATGTTATTACACAAATTACATGTTCTGAAACTAAGGGATTTTACTGCAGTATATAAATCTTGATGTATCATGTTAATATCGATTTGGTTACTAACCGTATGTTTCTTGCCTTCTGATGTCATGACAATAGGTCTGTACGTCAATTCGTAGCTCTTACTCTGCTGTGGTTCAACAGTGATGGAGTCTGGACCCGACCAATGTTCACCCTCGATCACAGGCCGCAGCATCCACAGCTGATTGGTTCGATTATGAATCACGAGGTTACGAGTTTCACGCGTGCGCACATGGGTGGTGAAGTGTAGGACCTATCATCGTAATAGTAATCTGTATTAAAGCAAGGTCAAACCAAAGGCACAAAATAGGGACAAGCAGTTAGACTTCTTCCATCCAACAAATTCATAATCTTCTGAAAAGCAAGACTTGCTCCCACATCGCTCTGTATCAAGCGTATTTAAAGTTGGTTACTTATTCACCAAGACTGGTTAGAGCTGGTTTGTAAGCGATAAATGAATATGTTTGCAGTACCTCCTTCAACGGCGTCTGTGACACACAGCTCCCTGTAAGCACCAGTTTCAGTGGTTTTGCACCCTCAATTGCACACCGAAGTCCCTAAGAAAACAGCAGAATCAAGAAGTTAAGATTCGCGTTGATTAATATCCCAGAAGGCCCCCTCACGCCCCCTTAATCTGATATCATTGAGAACCGCGATAGGATGGAATGAGTCTGGAATGGTACCTCCATCCCAGGTGATACTAATGCCCCCCCTCCTTTTATCCCACACACGCCCTTAAAACTGAATTCTTAATAGTTCTTACCTCGTATCTGATATCATTGGGGACCGCGGTGGGATGGTATAAGTAGCGAATGGTACCTCCATCCCAAGTGAGATGTACCCCCTTTAGAAACTGATACTCATGCCTCCTCTCCCTCAAACACGCCCTTAAAACTGAACCGTTCGTAATTCTTACCTCATATCTGATGTCATTGAGGACCGCAGTAGGATGGAAGGTGATCTGGAAAGGTACCTCCATCCCAGGAGAGATGTATCCTTTAGTAGGACTGATACTGAAGTCTGGCGCGAACTTCTCTGTGTTCCACGCAAAGGCTGCGCCCACATCACCAGTGTTATGCATGATGAGCTGCCTTGTGCTTCTGCTACCGTACATGACGGCGCCAAATGGTACAGAGTAGTTATCAAGGGTAATCTCGATCCCCTGACAGGAACCTGTTATCACGAAGATTGGGATGGACATACCAGCACATTCTAGCATTATCTGTACAGGAAGAGGTTAGCACGTCTTATTGAAGCCAATGTAACAGCATTGTTCAACTTCAACTTCTTTTATTTACACTCAATTAATATTATTAATTAATTGTTACAATATAGTAAATTATATAAATTAAATCTATTAATAAATCATACGACAAATGATAAATTGTGGTAAATATGTAGAATGTAGAGTGATTAAAATAGCTGATGCTTTCTAGTAGTTAGTCACCCTAATTCAGAAAATGGATGTATGGATGGATGTATGGATTGATGGATGGATGGATGGATGGATGGATGGATGGATGGATGGATGGATGGATGGATGGATGGATGGATGGATGGATGGAGTAGGTGGGTGGGTAGGTGAGTAATTGAATGGTACGAATGGCTCGACTAAAAGACTCGATGGAAGAATGCCTTTGTAAAGATGTAAGAATCAACATCAACTCACCTCCTCAGTAAACTGTGGTATGCGTACTTTAGGACTGAATGAGATCTCCACATTACCCGTCCCTCCATTAGCACGTAAAGTGATTTCATTGGTAGGTTGAATACAGATGACATTAGGCTGCTGTAGCTGTACAGTTGAAGGGGTGACTGCTACAGTGAAAGAAATAGGAGCGGGACTCCTGTTGATTAGCTTGACTGTCTTATGACTGGTCTGACCAATGCGTAACGCACCAACACTGACTTTCTTGTCAGACGGGTTGGCAACCTCGACCTGGTAAAATAATTAAACAAAGACACGTGACCTTGGCTATGAACTTCCGCCAATCTTTGACACAGTTCAGGGGCGGATCCAGGAATTTGTTAGAAGGGTGTCCCAAATGAAGAAATGCATATGTAGAGATATTATGCATCGCTTCAAAAACAGCGTACTAATTACGGTGTCCGGTGCACCCCAGGACACCCGCTGGATCTGTCCCTTGCAGTTTAGATCTGAGAACGAGTTTGCGCGCCAGAATTAAAGGCTTTGAAAAAGACTGCTGGATGGGTGTCGAAAGATCTGTTGCTCGCCTTTAGGTGGTGAGTAAGGATGTTCTTTAATTTTTTTTAACATACAAAGGCTACTTTGAAAGAATGGAATGTAGGACTGGCAAATAAGTGAGTGCACTAGTATACTAAACATGGTTGAATGTCTGCTTTTGATTTTCAATTTTTATAATCATTTTTATAACAAACAGAAACTTCACAAAGACAAGCAAGTAAGCATTCAAGCAAGCAAACAAACATGCAAACGCACAAACGAACAAACGAACAAACAAGTGGGCGCGCTTTACGCAAAGATTAGGAAGGCGAACATGAAGTCATCAGACCTTAATAGAAGCACGCGTATCAACGATCAGTGTTTTTGGCTTTTCTTAATCAAATACTATATGGTCTCATTATCTGTGCGGATAATTCCAAAAAAGAGCATAAATAGAAGATTTTCATAAACAACTCAATTCGCGTGGTAAATCTACTAGACTAGTCTGAGAAGAACGGAAATAAAAGTGTTACGTACCTTCATGTCAGTTCCTTCACCGAATACTTCAACGTTCATGGTAGACAAGCCATTGATTTCAAAAGGGATGACTTCATGATAGTGTTTAGGTTCTCGTGGGTAGAAAAAAAACTCTACTTCCATTTTGTCGTTTGGTGCTATTACACCAGGGTCGGAATGGACCTCTAGATATGCTGTATTCTCATAATGACACTCAACACTATGGAAAGACAATTACAAGTGTGATATTAGTGTTCTGTACACAAGGGTCGGAATGGTCCCCTAGATATACTGTATTCTCATGACACTCAGCACTGTGGAAAGACAATTACAAGTGTGATATTAGTGTTCTGTACACAAGGTTCGGAATGGACCTCTAGATATACTGTATTCTCATAATGACACTCAACACTATGGAAAGACAACTACAAGTGTGATATTGCCACATGCCTAATTGCGTTGGATTGCGCGCTCGTTTTATTCCGTTAAAACACTGCCTTGAGCATTTGCGCGCGCTTTTTCATGAAATTCCACTGAACAATTTGATTTATGGTAGCATAAAACACTACATATAATATGTGGACGATATCCATACGTCATGTGTTCAAATCCTCTCTGTCTTGTATGCATCAGAGATGAAATACCGTTTTATCTTATGCGACCAGCAAGCGCTATGCAGAAGAAAAATATGTGTTTTGTATACGTGTTATGCTATCATAATAAAGCCAGGAAGCACAATAGACTCTGTTTAATGGCCTCCTATTAACCGGCCAACCTCTATTTAGCGACCAATAGAAAATTCCCAAAGGTATTTAGACTGTATAGCCCATATTCATTAAAGTTAACCCTTTTTTACCTTATGTCTTTCTTGTCCTCGTCCTTTATGAACAGCGTCGTCTTGTGTAGTGGCATGCCTGCGCGGTACAGGAAACACGGTCCAAAGTCATGCTTCAGGAACGAGAAATGAAGGCCTGGTTGAGCTCCACTTCCAGTGACGCTGATGTTAAATGTAGGACCATTCGTTATCTAGAGGAGAATATATACAAGACATTAGCAGCGATCAAAGTAGAAAACAATTCTTTATCTTCTGATAAAAATTTGCCTGCAGTCTAAATGTTTGCATTTTTTCAATTGTTTTTTTGTGACCATCTTACTGAGAGCACGGATACGCCATGAGATGCGTGAGAAGTTTTTTTAGCGACGAAGATCACACTGTGTGTCCTTTCCAAATTTATTACTGTGAAAATTTAACTTCATCTGAAGGAAATATTTCGACACGACTAGGTACGGCACATCAGTACCGTGACTTTTTCATAGACATAACAAATCTGCCCTTAACTCTCTCTGTGACGTTGCCTACAATAATACTTTTGACCATACCCGCATACAAAGACATGAGGCTCAAAATAATGGCGGATCAGTCTCCGGTCATGATCACAGGCCAACATAGTTTTAGCTTAGTCATATCTCTTTTCTAGCTAAACGTTACTGGTCCAAATGACCGGCAAGGCAAAGATTTGACTTCCCACTTCCCAATTCTGGCGGGACATTGTCCGATGTCCGGTCGTTATTTTTAAAAGCCCTGGAAGGCATCTCTTTGTCTCTATGTTATGTAGGATTTAGAACTCACCCTGAGCAGTAAATCACACCCTTGTAACAACAGCCGGGCAGGTGGACAGAACACCAACTGGCATCGTTTACGTGAATTAGATGGTACAGTACCAGCTTCAGGTGTTATGGAGAGGACCGGTTCAGCAGCACTTAGTCGGCGTATCCCTTTGACTTTAGTTCGATTGGTCAGCTCCCATGAGAAGTCAAAGTTGAATTTACCCGAGTTGACAACAAACAGGGATCGGATAACCTTTTCGTTGATCTCAACCTGGAGGAGCAAGCCGTAGATTAATCATGATATTGAATAATAGATCGCATTAGGATTGAAAGAAATGTGACTTTTCAGGGATCGGATAACCTTTTCATTGATCTCAACCTGGAGGAGCAAGCCGTAGATTAATCATGATATTGAATAATAGATCGCATTAGGATTGAAAGAAATGTGACTTTTCAGGGATCGGATAACCTTTTCATTGATCTCAACCTGGAGGAGCAAGCCGTAGATTAATCATGATATTGAATAATAGGTCGCATTAGGATTTTTAAAAGAAATGTGAATTCACAGGGATCGGATAACCTTTTCATTGATCTCAACCTGGAGGAGCAAGCCGTAGATTAATCATGATATTGAATAATAGGTCGCATTAGGATTGAAAGAAATGTGACTTTTCAGGGATCGGATAACCTTTTCATTGATCTCAACCTGGAGGAGCAAGCCGTAGATTAATCATGATATTGAATAATAGGTCGCATTAGGATTGAAAGAAATGTGACTTTTCAGGGATCGGATAACCTTTTCATTGATCTCAACCTGGAGGAGCAAGCCGTAGATTAATTATGATATTAAATATTAGGTCGCATTGGGATTTAAAAAAAAATAGTTCGTTGCATTCGGCATACGATTTCTTGTTCAACGATATCTAGAATTTTGACCACACAGATGTTAAAAAGCCATCTAGAAATGTCTAAATATGTTAATGAAGAGTCATTTCATTCTAACTAGGAAGAAAAAAGTTAGTATCATAATTACATATATTTTGATCATGTGTAAATGAACAATGACGTGCTGCTATACTTAGGACAGTTTTTCGTATTCCTTTTTTTCCCTTTGCTCTCCTGCCTTTTCTACCATTCTCCATCTAATTTACCCTTGAATACACCAGTCAATATATTACCTCTCCAAGGTTAATCCTGTTAGTTCCTTTAGCAGTGAGGGCCACTCTGTTGCCCAGGGAATCCTCACAGTAGAGCTGTGCATTCATGGAATAGCCTTCTGCTTTGACGTTCAGAGTCAGGGGTGTTGTTTTCTTTTTCACTTTACAAAGTACATTAAAGTTGACCTCCTTTTCGGCAACAGCAGAAAATGATATCTCGATGGGAAGCCTAAAAGGATTATTGGATGTTAGTGTGTGAAAAAAGAGAAACAAGTATTGATAGATAGGAGAGTGAAATAAAAGAAAAAAAGGAAAGAAGAAAACAAAAAGGGAAGGAAGGAAGAAAGAAAGAGGGAAGGAAGGAAGAAAGAAAGAGGGAAGGAAAAGAAAAAAGAAGGAAGGAAGGAAGGAAGGAAGGAAGGAAGGAAGGAAGGAAGGAAGGAAGGAATTTTACTGGGACTAAAAGGTGTGATGAGATTTTGAAAATCAAGCGATCTTAATCTGATCTAACAGCATTAGCTCGTGATATGCAATAAAAAAAGAGATGGTACTATATCGAAGAACTCTGATTTTTCCTGCCAGCTAACGGAGGCACTACAAACGATTACGCATTCAATGTAAAGGAACTTCCAGTAAGCGACTAACCGTGACTTGGGCTCTATAGTTCCTGCCATTGGTTCCACAGCTAAACTTGACGCATATCCATCTGTGTGCAGGGATTCTTCTTTGAACGAGAAGCTAAAGGCCTTGTCCTCTTCATTAGTAAGGAAGACTGTCTGATTGACTGGATGTCCTGAATATAAACAGTAAGGGAAAAATGCGTTTGAGATGTTGGTACCGCTAAATAATCCCTTTCCCTCAGACGCCTGTTTAATTACCTCGTGTCTATGTCTATTTGACTTTCTTCTTTTCCGTGTTTAAGGATATTAAAGGATTTCACTTCGAAAGGTGACCCTTCTAAATTAGGTCTCGTAAGATGACATTGTTTTGACAACCCAAATATAACAAGGGATTAATAGTTCCCTTACATCCTATCTTCCTTCGCATCTTTTCTGATCATATTTTGTGTCTGGTTCTTGATAGGGCTAGACACACGACAAAGAAATCTTTCCATTTTTAAACAAAGGAAATGAGTCTCTACTGACCTACAAGGATCTCCTTGAAGTTAATATGCGATCTGTCAAATGATAGAGCCGGCTCAAAGGTGTGTCCAACCAGTATAAATGGAACAGAGATGTTGTGCTCAGGGATGTAGAACCTCCAGAATGACTCGACTAAGTCTAGTGATTCAGACACGTATTCGAAGACGGTTTCTGCTTTCTTGCCACTGTGGATAGCCCCGTGAGGGGTGAGGCAGCGGAAATGACACTGGTCAGGGGGGTTACCATCTAGGGTGTCTTCGTTGGTCCAGGTGAAGGTGTAGGACAGGTTCGTTGGATTGAACACGAAGAAACGCCTAAAATTGAATAGTAATTAACAATGTGACAATAGATAGAGAAGCTAGGGGTTGTTGGGGGGTAGAGGAGTGACACGTTTTGTACGAAAACAACAGACACGAAGGAGTAGTCTTAACCTTTTTTTAGCGAAAAGGCTTTTAATAAAATTGTTTGCAACCATTACCATTAGAGTCAAGAGACAATAAAACAAAGAAACTAATGAGATGTATTTGGTTAAATACCACCAATATAGCAGCTTTAATCGTAATTCTCAAAGCCTAGAGAATATTGAGAGTATTTTGTAGCATAAAAGAGTATTTTGAGAGTATTTTGTAGTATTAAAGGGACTTACATCATGTTCTTTACTTTGACACCACAAGACTTAAACTCAACCACTCTAGTATTCTGGTCGAGGGTGGATCCGGGGGGAGCCCCACGAGGTCCTGGAAGCTCCGGATTACGACTTCCCCCTGATATGTAATCTGAGTCTGCGAGTTCAAAGTGTGCATACGGTAAGAGACCACGCCCTCGTATTGGAATAGATACGGTTTCCTTGCCAGGCTGGGCATTTGACAGACTGAAGAGAAGAGGTTTGTGTTAGTAAGTATATAAAGAATAATGCGCTATGTTTTCTGTTTTATAACGGTTTTCTGTTATATAACAATCCTTGAAAGTTTTCAGACGTTTTCGAAGCATGAACTAGGAGTTTTAGATCTATTAAAACGAAAAAGGTAGGTTGTTTTTGAGCCTAGGGAAGGTTGTGTGTTGGAGTTACTCTTCTAGAAGGAAATTTATTGTACGTGTAAGAACAAACATTTCTAGACATGTAAATATTTTCAAATTTTATGAACTCTGAAAGTATGTCTGGGAGCATTACTGGCTTCATGAGCGGAAAGGAAGGAGGTGGCATGTGGGCCATGTATCTAAAGACTTAAAAAGCTGATAGTATCCATTGTAATCTATTACCTAAATATCAATGTGCTCTCGTAGTCCATCACATCCAGAGGTGCGAACCTAGCTAAAAAGGTTGCTTTCTTTCCAGGTGGAATAGAACCATTCTCTGGTTCAATTGAGAACGGAAACATGTCAGCGCCTCCCTCACTAACAACACTGCCAGCTTCATATGCCAATGCTAGTGCACTTGCCGGTCTACCACCCATGGATGATGCCGGCCTACCGGATGGTTGCGCCTTGGAGGGGTCAATAGAGGAGTACCCAGTGGCTGTGGTACTTGGTCGTGCTGTTTGTTGGCTGGTAGAGCGTCCACCTGGGGTAGAAGTATTTTCTGTAGTGGCTGCTGGTACTGGAGCATCTGGTAGACTGACAGTCTTTGCACGACCAAGACTCTCAAATGCCCAGTGAAAGTCGAACTGGACTTCACCTTTATTAGCCACGGTGAAACTGAGATCAAAAGAATAAAGGCAAGTTATTGGGAATTATAAAACTATTAGAGTTCAAAAGAATGAAAAGGTTTGAAGCTCGAATGTAGGAAACACTAGAACACTTATGTTTTTGGTAAGAAGGAAAAGTGGTAGAGGAAGGGATGGATGGAAGAGGTAAGGAAGGAAAGAAAGAAGAAAGGAAAGCTAAGGAATGAAGGAAGGAAGGAACAAAAGGATGCAACGAAGGGAATGATGCAAGGTAGAAGGATGGATGGTTGGTCGGACGGACGGACGGATGGATAATGATAATAATAATAGCTTTATTCTTATATAGCGCCATTTCCATTTCTGTCCAATACAAATACAATGGAATACAAAAAAGAGACCAAATATGTCACTTCTACAGTTGCCAGGGTCATCAGTACCTGAATACTCTAGTCTGAAACATGAGCGTGTCTTTGAAGTGGATACTTTCGATTTTACACCTCATCTTGGAATAGTCACACAAACCACTAACAAGCAGTTCCAGATCACGCGTGCTGTCCTCTATCGGGGTAAATGGCGGCTCAGGTTCAACCTCGATCACTTTCTTCTTGCCAGGTTTCTGTACCCTTTGTCCACTTCCTGGTATATCATCATCAGGTTTACCAGCTGCTTCTTCGGGTGTCAAGTCAACCCACTTGACAACACGCATCCTGTCATCCCAGTCCATTGGCTGGAATATAAAACGTCACAATCAGTTTTTTGTTAATTTGAGAAACAAGGGTGTCTTGGTTAGTTGTGCGGTGACTGCTAAGTTGCATAAAAGGTATTATGATTTATTGTTGTCCTCAAATCACAACAAAATCTGGAATGAAAATCCCTTGCCTGCACAATGTAAAACGCAGTGTTCTCATTTGTTGCCATCTGCTCCTCTATCCATCATAATTCATTATACAATCGACTACTTCAACGATACGGCTGTCGTCTTGCGAGGGAGCAAAACAAAACAAATACGACGCAAAATATAGTTTGGGGTGAATTGTCTTTATTTTATGGTTAAAGGTGATCAATGTGCCGTCTTAATTCATGATTTGTTGCATTAACTTGTTGGTGAGCTGTTAATAGTGCAGTTTTCGTATGACTGTGAAAAATTCACGGCACAAAAACGGCCATGACACGGAAAGGGATACGCCAGACCAATCACATTGCAATGCAAGAGAATTCACTCTCCATCCAATCAAAACCCGGAACACGGCTTAAACACGGTGCGGACACGGTCACGCCAAGATCACGGCTTTTTTAGACCAATCATATTGCGCGTGAAAAAAATCAGCCAATTAAAATTCTAGAAAGTATCATGGTCACGGCACGTCACGCTTACGGCACTGAGCTTTTCACAGTCATACGAAAACTGCACTATCAATCGACGTCATTACTGCTGCAAAGCGTTATTTGCTCCCTGATAGCCCCATGATACCTTGCCATCAAAGATGGCCGTCGTATCCTCCAAGTAGTACAACAAACTGCAAGGTACATACCCTTAGTTATGAGCCAATCATAGAGTGTGAAATTACCATGGCATTATATATTTTTCATTACCTTATCCTGTGATTCTCCCAGCTTTATCTTGGTAACTTTACAAGGAATATTCTGTGTCTTGAAGGCCTTTGGTTTTGGTGAAGTCAAGGTGATATTAATGTCTTTAGCACAGCCAGGAAGTAGATGACCTGTGCAGGGAGAGAATGTGATCTCTGGAGGTGGATTCCAGGTAAAGCGTACGGGATCTGTGGTGGAGTGGTTAGTGAGGGTGAATGACAGCTGTTTGGGTACACCCACTGGACAGTCGTTGAACTTTATGTGGTTCTCTCGTGAAGCTGAAATAGATAGAAAGAAACATGGTTGATGTTGATAAGACTCATCATCAAGGGTGATGTAGTGGTAAAGCACTCAGCTCTCTTTTGGGGGACTCCGGTTTGATTTCTTGACTTGGCATCATATAGGGAAGAAGTTTGTTGGATCCTTTCCGTTTATTAGAGGGTTTTGTTCCGGGTTCTCCCTTATTCTTCCGTCGAAAAACGCAATACTCTCAGTTCCATTTCGATCTCTGAGACAGCCGACCTCTTATCAGCAAAAATATTTTTTTCAAGGTTTGATAAAGTGTAGGACTTGCGATTAAAAACAAAATGGTAGTAAGACAAGTGGAATATTTCTACAGATAATATATCTTACCAGATGCATTTTCCGCAATCTCAATAATACTTGAAGCTTCCTCTTCAATCTCACGAGCAGATCGAATGTTATCAATGGTAAAATCATCTTCGTAGCCCTCTCCAGTCAACTGTATAGAGCTCTCCTCATAAGGATTATCAATAACAGCCAACTTTATCTCTCCAACGAGCCTCCCGTTGGAATTGGGGGTGAATTCTACAAGGAACTCTGCTTTTGTCCCCATAGGAACAACGACAGAAAGACTGCGGTTTTTGCTTGATGTTGTAGTATCCTCGTTAGGCTCCAGGGGCATTAACGCCTTGGTGCCTTCTGCGCAGGTGATGTTATAGACCCCATTAGAATCCTTGAGGTTCAAGGTTACGCGTGACAATAAGGTACCCTCGTTTTCTAGGACCAGAGACATGACCTGGGTTCTTCCAAGGAGAAGTCTTCTGAAGAGAAGAACAGAGGAACCTTTCTTATTACGTGCTGTGGGCTTCTTGATGGTTATCCGTGGAAGATTTCCTTCGCCTGAAATTAAGAAAACACCTTTAAATTTCAGATTTAAGATATTGGAATAAATGTGCATCGCTGCTAAGTTGCTGAGATTGCAAAGAATTATCAGAGATTTACACCGATATTACGAATACTGAGAGCCATGCCATCAATTTGTAAAAGATATGAAATATCATTAAATAACTAGTTAAATGAACCTTTAAAAATACGCGATCGAAACAACTGTCCGCCAACGTTTGGGCCTTTTGGTTCCTGCCAATCAAGGTGTTTTCAACGGTCAAGTAATCATTAATTTGATTCACATAAGCCCGATTAAGACAACTGGATTTGTCCAGATAGCATATCCATAAAAGCCAGCGGAATCTGAATTTCAGCGATTCTTTGCAGCTATAATATGGGACCTTTTATGAACAAGAAGTAGAAGACTTGAGGAAAGTAAGTATGTTTTGCAAGTCTAAAACGAGGATCATAATAAAGGCAATAAATTCCATTCATACCCTGAATTTCAAAGGTAAGATTACGATACTTGGATACAACACTCGGCATCCCATCCACAGCAGCTTCTAATATCCCTAAGAAGGTCTGCATTGAAGGAGGGATGAAGGTTACTGTGGTGTAGATGTGTCCATGGGCTGGTATAGACGCACGCTGGGGCCCGATCTCATACACGTCGTGCCAGCGATTGGACGGCTTGTTGGAGATCGGTTTGACAGACAGCACTAGGTCACATGGTACCTGCAAGTGAAAAAATCATTTGGCAACTGGTTCGTGTAGAAAGGACAGGAGGGGAAAGGTGGGGTAAGCACGGGGACCATTAAAAAGGCAATCAAATGGAACTTTTGTTAAGGACTTACGCATCCTTTCCGCGCATGGGTGAGCAAAGAGCAAGAAACGCCTGAATTATTTTATTCATCTGGGTCCGGTTGTACGAAGCCTGGATAACAACATCGGCTATCCAGGCTTCGTACAACAGGGCCCTACTGTAATATTTGACTGCAGACCCGCTCTTTTCAAATAGTACAGCGGTGTACAAGCAACAGAATATCGGAGCATTACCAAATAAATGGTTTTACAAATTTACAATATTATTTGTTGCGCACGCAATCTTTGGAAACGTATCTTTTAAACAAACTGGCAATTTAATGAGAGAATGAATGATTACCTTATTGGTGTTAGATATCTTGAAGCGAGCCTTGGCTTTTCTACCAACAATAGTATTATAAAAGATAAACTTGTTCTCGTCTTCTCCATACACTCCTGATCCACTGGTTATATCATGAGCATTGTACTGAAACAAGTTCAACTGTTTGACGATCAGATGTTCTTCAAAGATTGATCCTATGTTTGAAGGACTGATAACAGAGATACCCGGGACACACGCCTCGCCAATCAGTCTGTAAGGGATTCCCTGGGGATGGTCGTGGGGTGGACGATCTGAGATGTCAATGGCAATATCCTGTGGACGAAATTGAAATGATACTTGAACAGCGATATACGCCATGGAATATTATTTAGTGAAAGGTAAGGCGATTACACGGAGCAATTTTCTCTGCAATTTTCTCAGCAACACAGGTTGCAAGAGTGTTTATCTCTAACAACAGTAGAAACGAATTCTACATTTCGCAACGTTACTGCAACTTTTCTCGCAACATTCAAATTGCGCTGTAGGTTAATTGCTGCAATGCTCCATGCAACTTATGTGCGCGCCTTTAGGAATTGATGAATATTTGGATTAATGTTGTCTGTTCAGTATTTACAGCAGATATCAACTTTCGTCTATCCCGACAACTTCTAGAAGTCAGAGGTTTGCCTTGTATCGATTAATAGATCAGTAACTCCGACTGCCATAAATTTGATAAACTGAAGCCAAATCATGAGAAAAACAAGTCTGAAACTGTATAAACCCGAAAAACACTCAACATCGCTATCCCCCATTTTTCTTACATGTATTAGAAGCGATAAATCTAATAAGAATGGGCGAAACTTTTTCTTTTTTCTTTAGACTATATGTCATTCCCTTGAGTAGTCTTTCTTCTTTTACTGGTTTTTAACTCTTGATAAGCTAATATGAATAAACAAACATTCTGCCCAAAGTAAAATAGTCCAACTTTTGAAGTATGAAAGTAGGGTTACTAAAGTTACCTCTTCAGAAAACCCTGGTGATTCAGCGACCATATCGACAGAGATCTGCACTGTACCTCCAGCTGGTACTGTTCCTGTTGCAGGGTACAAGGTGAACATGCCTAGCTGTAGACGGATGTTGGTGCACCAGTAGATATATCAGCCCTATAAGCAAAAGTTCAAATGAATACTGAGGAGCTCTTGGAATACGGAATGACTCAACGGTTGATCAACCTGAGTCATGTAGACCGCCTTACTTGGTCACGTGAGGTTGAGTGGCCTCTAACTAGGGACAACTAGAGGCTCGGAAACACTGTGCAACTGCTGCCATGCGCGGCAAGGTTACACGAAATCACATTATTGCACTGTGTGGCGCGCAACGTCACGAACAAGTGGTTTCATCGTGTGAACACGAGCTGCAACGTCGATGCGTATTGTTCTGGGCAAAAGAAATGTACTTATTCTTGTGTACTGCTGCCAGAATAGTCCCCTTTACGGTTCCCTGCGCCAACTAGAAATAGGTAACCGTGCCTGTGCATCGAACCAAGCGAGAACTGCGATGACTTTGCAATGATAGAGACCTTTCTTGCCACCTTGGACAGTTATTCATATGTGACGGGGAACATTAGGTGCTATATACATGAAAGTTTGTAAGAAGCGACAACAAAATTCTGGGTGCATGCAACGCTGCGAGCAACAATTTCACAGTATGTTCTGGCCTTAAATGTATTTGCTTATGGAATCTGATGTAGTCTTACCCTTTAACTGAATCAGCTCGTTTAGGCTTCGGTGGTTTGTTTTCTTGAGATCGTCCAGAACTAGAACCATCACGTGATTTAACTCTCTTTCCAGGTGGTCCCAGTCTTTGTCGACCTTGTGAGAGCGTGTTGATCATCTTGAGGACTGAGTACCGAAAGTCGAATTCACCCTTGTTTTCTATGCTAAATAAGAGGCTTTTCTTAGTGTTGACCAGCATGGCTCCGAAGTTGATATCACTGACTGGTGCGATAGAGTACTTGCTGTATACGGAACGAACGGAGATCTTGACAGGAATACTGGCGATCACTTCCCCTCCCTCGCCCAGGTGCGGCTCGATAATCTGTAAAAACAAAACACAGTACATATAAGAACCTTTATTAAGCGGCCAACCCCTATTCAGCAACCAGTTGTCACAGGCTTTTTGTACTAATACATTGAAACCTCTCCTTACGCCTTTATTTTACGAACACCTCTATATTACGGACATATATTTAGGTCTCGGCAAAATAACCATACATTATTTGCTTCATATACTCGACTTCTATATTAAGGACACCTCTATATTACGGGCACATTTTTCTTGCCCGTCGGTGTCCGAATTATACAGGTTACAATCTAGTATGATACGTGAGTTAGGAAGATGATTCCATACCTGGCATTTGAGAATAGGTTGTTCCTTGATGGTAACCTCTTTCTTGGACCTAAATATGACCTGTACCTGGGTGGGGCGGTCGGTGGGGAGGAGGGGTCCTCGGTTGGGAAGCACTGTAAACAACTCTTCCACGTTTGCTGGACAGTTCTCCATGCTCTCAAACACGAAGTTAAAGTTGATTTCAAATCTGCCTTTGTTTTTCAGCGAGCAAGTTTGTTTGGTTTCGTCCATGACTTTAAGAACACCAAAATCTAAACCCCCATCGGCACCTGAAAGAAAAAGCAACAGTTGTTGTTGATGCTGGACTACTATACGAATTGCAGTTTTACTATGTGTTAAAAACCTATGCTACTAACAGACCTAACTTACAACGCGATAGGAACGTCCCACAGTGGTATGGCTTCCCATTGTTACTGCGCATGCAGTTCACCACTAATAATAATGCTGACCAATAGCAGTTAAAAAATGTCCAGATTTTTACATCTAATTCCATATCTATTTCGACACCGGCAGACGTGTGTGTTGATAGTAATGAGAAAGGATGAATGATTGCGTGTATTAGTAAATGGATGGGATGAGATAAATGGACGCGATGTGAAACGACGAAGTTAATTTGTGAATGTTAGGAAAGTTCATGTTCAATAGAGACCTTTAGCACGAAGTTCTTGCTAGGTACCGCAAACCCTAAACTGCTGTTCGAAATCAAGCGTTTTCTGTCAAACTTTCGACATTTAGCAAGGCGTCAAAACGAAGTTGTTGTGGAAGAGCCGCTATTTTAAATTTCATTTGTAGTGAGTGTTTCTCCGCGTTTGCAGGCGTGTTTCTGGGCCTGATCCTAGCGGTTAGTGGTAAACCTGATGCTAAAGGGCTCTATTACCAAATCCGTGCGTTTACACATGTACGTGTTTATAGTTCCTATATGTGTTTATTGAAGATCAAATGAATGTATGGATGACATTAATGTGTGGAAAAGTTATAAAATGAAGTGTTGAATTACTTCCATGAACAATACTGATTATTTCTTGAATGAAATTCTCACCTTTAGGGAAACTCATATCCAACGCCACATCATACGCCTCAGCATGGACCTGAATATTCTCAGCCTGCACAAGACCCATTATCTGTTCTACGTCAGAAACCTCTAGACGAACAATCTTCTTGATATTAATGGGCCGTATCGCCCTGAAGTGCATCTGTAGAGCATACTCTGCCTTGGGCTCGATGATGCCATGTTCAGTTGTTAGAGAGAAGTCATCTCCAAGGTTATCCAGACCGTTGATGCGCCAGGACACTGGAAGTAAAGTACTGTTGCGCAGGAAGATCGTGCGTGTGTCTTTCCTGATTCAAAACAGAAAATAAAGTTTTAAAGGTGGCTTTCTTCTACTGAATGTTGGGTTTAGTCCACAAGCGTGCGCGCACAAATTTACCATAACAATCTTAAAACGTTGATAAATGAAGGTCTTCATGAAAATGCGGAGAAACCAAATTAAAAACAATAGCTCAACGTTGAGCTTACCTGTGCAAGAGAACACGGTCAAACTGCAGCTGCTTCCTGTCGAGTTCCAGCTCAGGACGCACACCATTACAAGATATCTTGAACACTACTGGCTCTGGATTCTCACGTATGCAGCACACCACAGCATCCTCGAAGTACCCCGCCGTCTTGGGGTACGCCCATATAAATAATTCCTCACTCTGGCCTGGCTTCAGGTTCATTGTTGGTGGTTCCATTAAGAACGTTGTGGCGGTACTATCTTGTTGGAAGCAAAAACTAATCTCTGCATCAAGTGGGGAGGTATTCATTACAGTCATCTTTTCAATGTTTTCTGGGTACTTCTCCTCCCTATATCTGTCTCTCGTCTTACCGCACAATAGAGGACCAAACTCGAAAGTCTCACTACTCAGTATGTACTTCTTATGAACGATTTCGTCTGGTTTGCGGTACTTTTTACGATGAGGAAAGACGACGCGTGGTTCACGGCTGATGGAAGGGAAAGCACACACTCCACGACAGAACAACTGATATCGTCGTCTCGTGCCAACAATTTCGAAATTCAGAGTCTGATCGAACTGACCGAGTTCCTCTGATTTATAGCGAATGCGTAGGGTCACTGATTCGTTGGCTTGGATGATCCAGCGATGGGATACGAGGTTAGGTGCGATCTGGATGGCTGTACTCTCACTGACAACAATCAAGAATTAGAAAGATAAGAGACTAATAATAATAATAAAGATCTCTATCATTGACTTGGAAATCAAGGGAAGTGTAGCAATGGTAGATTTGTCTGTTACTTATGGGATCGCGGGTTCGATATAGGTAAGTTGTAGTGCTTGGGAACGAGGTTATTCCGGGCGAAAGCCCTTGGAATTAGCATTAAATGTAAGTAGAGTTGGTTAAGTTGATGGTTTTAGCCCAGGTGTTGAAGTTTGTTGTGAAATGTGATCGTCCGGATCAATTTGTGAAATTGGTCTTTTGCCCAACTCAATGCCCTTCAACGCAAGGCCTTCGAATCTTAATTGTTTAAATTGTATCGATACCACGAAACAACCTCGTGGCTGATCAAAATCAGGGCATAGCTAACTCACAGGTTAGAGCGGAATTTAGCGTGTTAGGATTTGCTGAAGGAGGAAAACTCTCAAATCTAGGAAGAGACCTTCTCCAATAGAATAGTTGTTGTATCTGATCAGACTGAACTGCTGTAGTAATTCCTTACCCTTTTTCTTCTTCAGTGGCAGGAGTAACGCTTGGTGGTGGTGATGCGGTTCCATGACTACCAAGCTTGCTTTTCCGAGCAGAATTCTGTCTCTCGCGACGTGTCTTAGATCCACCGCTTTCTCGTTCCTCTTTGTCCCGATTGCTTCGAGCTCCCTTACGGCTATGATCCTAAGTAGAAAAAAAAGGAAAAGGAAGTCAGCTGAAATATATCTGGATGAATGGCTCGGTTGGGTGTATGTATGGATGTATGTAAGAATGAAAGGATGAATGAGATTGGAATGGATAAGATAGCAAGTGATGGGATAGAATTTGGGGGGAGGGGGGTGGCAAGTGATGGGATAGAATGGAGTGAATGTATGTATTGATGAATGGATGGGATTTCATGGTATGGCAAGTGATGGGATAGAAAGTGGTAGGTGCATGTATGAATGAATGGATGCATGTATGGGATGGGATGAGGAGTGATAGGAAAGGATGGCGGGGATGTATGTATGGATAAATGGGATTGGATTGGATCGGATGGGATGATAAGTGATGGGATATGTGAATGTATGTATGGATGAATAGATGGGATGGCGAGGAATGAGACAGTAGGGCGTGGAAATATTGATAATTGGATGTACGGGATGGCGGATGAGGAGTGATGGGAAAGGATGAAGTGTGTGTATGGATGAATGGAATGGATAGGACACGCTTTACTCAGTTTTCTAGTTTTACCTGTCCTCTATCAGAAGTCTTCTCTGTATCCGCTTCTGTTTCCTTTGACTTGTCTTCTTGAATGGCATTGGGGTCATCTGGACTGGAAGCCACGAAGACATAATGTGACGATGGGTCTGACCCTAGAGGAGGTCCGACGACGTACTGGATAGGGAACGACAGCGAATGATGCTGGGGGTGGGATCGGTGGACCATGTGGACCAAGACCAAGACCATCCAAAACCTTTATATCAAACATACTTTATTACTTATAGAATCACAATTAACATTATCATAGTAACGTTTTTACAGTTTGAAAGTTAGAAGTACACTAAAACACGACTAAACGTAAAAATGAAAATTACGACACACAGGTCGATTGCTCTTGGCTCCCGAGCCAGACGCCCATTTCTAAAGCACCTGACGCATCATTGAATTTAAGAATAACAAGTCATGCCATTAATTTATAAGCACAAGTTTCAACCATCTTGTGTTTCAAAGACACACCCAAAAGCATAAGCACCGTGAATTGACACATTCGTTTGAACTTGTAAAAAAGAAAAAAAGAAAAAAATCTAAACTAAATTAAAGGAATGTTGTTTTTGGGCCACGAGGAGAGTGAGGTGAGGTGGGGATAGATTTTCTTACCCGTATACGGTTTTGATTGAGTCTAATATTGAGTACTTTCACAATATTTGGTATATGCGTACCTCTTCATAGGTAGGAAGTATTCCTTTTTCCACGGCCTTGTCAGCAGATTGTTCGTGTGGCTTCAGGACTTCTAACATTATATTAGGCACCCCTGTACCATCTTTATTTTTATCTTCTTCATCATCGTGTTCACCGCTTCCACCTGATAACGGCGACTCAGATGCCTTTAAAAAAATGGCAGATATAGGTGGTTTAGTTAAGTTAGTTTAGGGCGATATTTTTTAGAACTTTTCATTGAAAGTCTTACTCATGGTGCAACTTAAAACTTAGTGAACTGTGAATAGTCAAAAATTATAATTTAGTCGACTTTTGAATTCAGGTTATTATAGCGCACGTTAGGAAATTGTTTGACAACACAATCTGAACCGTTGCGCCTTCTTAAAACAAACGTATGACTTATGTATGTATGTGAAGTGTGATCGTCTGGGTAAGCGTAGTCTTGAGAAAGACTGTTGTTGTTGGTGACTTACATTTCGACAACCTTAGCGGAAGTCATCTCCAGAGTTCAGTCCAGAGTCCAAACTTGTAATGTATTAATGTTTTAATATTTTTAAAAAAATCAACCACACCCTAAATCCATTGTTTGATGTAGGCTCTTAAATTCTACGGAAAACCCAGATTCTTAAAGCCGGGGGCGGAGTTGATATCAACAGGAGAGAACGGGGCTGAATTATAAACCAGGGATAGGTTTTTAATTACACTGATATATTGTAAGCACTCTATTTCAAAAAGAACAAAGCAACAGTCATCTACCTCTCTGAATTCAATATAATTTGGTATTTCGTGTTTTGCATCGAAATAATGGAATTTAGGGCTTAGTTGATATTTTAGACCAGTTCAAGCGCACAGGCTGCGGCCCTTGTCTTGAATTCTAATGCAAAACCTCGCCCTAGCATTCGAACCTTTATATATTGATTAGCTAATTTGCATGAACATGTTTCTGGGTGGCTTTGGTTGGTGTAGTCCCACACTAAAAGCACCTGTTATGATACGCATTTTAGCTTATAAGTCTCGTATATTTATATTTAGTTGAGTTGATCGTGACAGGGAAATCCCCTAGGTAGGTTCCCGTTGACCTTGTAAGCAAGAATATCCCCTTTTAATCTAAAAGAGAGAATGATCTATCACAGAGGACTATATATTTAAAGTGCCTATGACCCGTAACTCAATGTTTTCAGCATTGATTCTACACGAAGTTAAAAGTTAGGCATAGGAACTTTAAAGAAAGGCAAAAAAAATAACTCAAATGTATAAACCTCTTTGGCTTTTTCTTTTTCTCTTTCTCGTTCTCTTTCCTTTTCTTTTTCCTTTTTGTCAGCTCGTCCTTTCTTGTTAAACCCAGTCGGTGGTGGTGGTGGTTCTGGATCCTGGATCTCAGACTTGGGTGTATCAGGTCTGTTGATCGTACCAGTACCACGGTCCCAGTATTGAAGAACATTATCAATCTCACGGAGACTTGACTCAAATAGGTTGAACCTTGAATAGATTTAGAAGAATATGTAAGCAACCATGAAACAACCGCTTGTTTGGTCTGTCCAAAACAGTGATATATTCACGCCTAACAAATGTAAATAAAACATAGTCGGACGTCAACCTTTTTAAAAGCTCTACAGTTACGTTACCAGAGTATTTATATTTATATAAGTCAAGCGACCGTTTATATCGAGTTAGACCAAAAAGGCTAGCTATTTTTCTTCTTATTTTGACATGTTAGCTTAACAGTGAGGACACTCAAACCATTTCGAGTTTTGTCATTTTTGACATGCGTACTATAAATTATTCCTTGATTTCATCTTCACATATTCATCCTTTCAGAAGTTTTCCGAATTTAATTCCGAGGGTATTTCGCTCGAAATAAACTCGTTTTCAAGCACTATAACTTATCTATATTTCTATATCTTTATGTATTTCATAAGTGCTATGCGGTCTACATATACTCATCCTTGATTTCATCGATTGCAAATAAGATTTATTTGGATAGCTCGGTGTGTTTGACCTCAATGCTTCCTTTTAGAGAGTTTTAAACAGTTGAAGTGTTTGCATGTTCTCACAGTAAAGTGTAAGAATGACTCACTTTTTTGTTAGTTCCTTTTCTCTTTCATCTTCCTCAGTTGGTACCTTCAGCTCGTCCATCAAGTGTGGAGGTATAGCAGCAGAGGGTTGACGGGGATGCTTACCGACCTTAGCAATACTCATTCTCTTTTTATCATCAATAGCATCACTGCTATCAGATCTCTCAGACACGACAGATGGTGCACCTCCACGTGTCTCGGTATTCTGCGGCTGCTGATGCTGCTGCCGTAACGCGTCCTGATGTCAACTTATCGTTGCTTTTTTCACCTTTCTTGTCTTTAGTATCATGGCCTTTCTTTGCTGCTCCGGTACCTCCTTGCTGCCCAGCTCGTTTGCGCTTGGTATTTCTTTAGGAATAAAAAGACAGTGAATATGTTTCCTTCCTGAAATTCAGTTTTATGTTGTTTTACTCGGATTTCAGCTTATAACAAGATTCAAGTATGTCTGTAGTGTAAGTATAAGTAAGGAATCTGGATGAGAACACAAAATTACAGACTATCATTGATATTGTGCAAAGGATATTTTACGAATTTCAAAAAACGAGTTATAGTACAATTTTCATGTCATCTTCTCAAACTAGATGGGGGCTAGTGATAAACGAGAGCCATATGACGGCCACTTCTATCGTGGAAATATCTGGTACACAAGAAGGGATTTGCCGCAGAAACTAAAGCTTCCTTTGTGCACTAAACTGGCCTCAAAGGAAAAAGAAACATGAACTTTTGCAAACATCTTGCGGAGAACAAAATAGCTTACTTTTCTTCCTCTAGTCTTTTTTCTTCCATTAAAACCTGTAGTTCTCGTTCTTTCTTTTCCTTTTCCTGCCGTTCCATTTCTCTCTTCAGCCTTTCTTTCTTCTGTTCAAGGTGTTTCCTGTCCACCTCTGCCTTTTCCTCTTCCGTCAGAGAATCGTACTCGTCTTCAGACATTTCCTCCAGGCGACGCTTTTCTTCCTCCTCTTTTATTTTCTGTTTCCTGGCTGAAAAATAGAGAAGACGCATTTGCACAATCAATCATAAAATCAATCAGCCTTAGCTGTATGCAAGTTCTTCTTGTTATATGTTAGGGCGATGTAAAGGCTAGAGAAGAGACACCTTGAAAACAAGTCCATTTTTACCAAGAACATCTGAAAGCCCTAAATGATTCTCTTTACGCGTTATACTTTTACATGATGTAATTTTTTGGTGCCCAGAGAAGTAAAAGCACTCACCTTCTTCTTCTTTTCTCTTCTCCTCCACGGCCTTCAATCGAGCATGATCCAGCATTAACGTTACAAAGTAGAGGTACTTGCGATTGTTGAGTGCACGAAGCACAGCAGTGGCTGTTGCACACAGACTTGGACTGAATAATGAGTCAAGACCATCGATCACGATGCCGCGTTGACAATCACTTAGCTGTTGATAAACATCATCAAGAATAGTAATATCAATATCACAAAAGTACACATAGTGTTGTTCAGTTCATAACTATGACCGGCATAAAAAGGCCACAGAAAGCAAAACTTTCAAACCCCCCTGCTGCTCAGCAAGTTTTGGTATTGCCACTCCACGCGCAACAAAAATTCTTTTCTGGAAATGGTAGACCGAGCTTGTATAGAGCAGTTTTCGTATGCCTGTGAAAATCGTACCTTCCCTGCTAGCAGAGCCTATTTTCCATTTGTTTTGGTGGAGTGAGAAAAATAGACATTGCCGATGTAGGACGTTATACTTGTCGCGCCTGCGTGGCGTAACTTAGCAACGCTGTCATGAGAGCCACTCTCATCAAACAACGTTTGGCGCCACGGTGTGTTACATTTGCTCATGCGAACTACGCGGTTACAAACCGGTTTTAAAACTGGTTTCGTTCGTCCATGATAGTGGACGGCGGTGTATCAAAGGAAACGCTCTACATCGGTAGTGTTTTCCTCCTCCCCGCATAAAAAAAGGAAGAGAAGAGCAGAGTTTCTTCTAGCAGGGAAAATTGTACCTTGCTGCGGCGGTGATATTTTCTAGAATATTGATTGGCTGATATTTTTCTCGCGCAATATGATTGGTCTGGAGTAAAGTGCCTTGACTTTGAACTGCTCTACTTTGTGCAAGAATTGAGAGTGTGGTTTTTATAGTAACAACATAATTTTTAACATAAAAACATAGTTTTTCATAATTTTATATGCTTGTAACTTGCAACAATGTTGCGCAATTTCGTTGCCCATCTAACCCGGGTCTTATGACGGTTCTAAAGGAAACTAAAAAACCTACGCAGACTTTCTTAGTGTCTGTCACGCAATGTTTTCAGACGTCTAAGATATTGGGTGGTCGTCTAGGCCGCGTAATTATGAAAGTCTAACTGACAAACTACAAATGCATTCAAGTTAAGTTTAAAACGTTCAAAGATACGTCTTCACAAATGTCTTACCAGCATTCTTTCAGCCAATAGTTCTACAAGCAAGTCTTCTGGTAAAACACAGCTGTACAGACCATCTTCTCCTCCTACACTGGCACTAACACTCAGTTTACGACCGATGGGTGCAGCATTGGGCGGGGTTGCAGGGGGTGTACTCTGCTGCACCTGAGATTGGTTTTTATTAACAAACCCTTTAGGCCCACCAACGGTAGATGTCTTACGGCCTTCACGTGCCATGAGTGAAGGAGCTCCAGTCGTAGACCCTAGTGTGCTGTGAGGTTGTCCTGCCTGAGCAGTAAGCTGTGCTACTGCCTCGACACTAAGGGTACCCGGTTGGTGGTGGGTTTGGCTGGCTTCTGCTGCTTGTTCTGCTTCTTTAGCAGCACGAGCTGCGGCAGCACAAAGATCTTTAGCCCGGCGAGCAGCAGAAGATGAACTTGTTGTAATAGCTTCAAGTACAACACCATCGACGGTAAGCAAGGCAGCTTCGTACTTCTTAGCCAAGACCACGGATGTTGCTGTCTTTCCAGAGAAAGGTGTTCCATGGACGATTAAAGCAATACCGCGACGATTACGTGCTGCTTTACCTTCAGCTGTTAGATCAATTCCAAGATAACGGGCAATGGCAGCAGATACAGGTGTGATTTCCAGTTCGCCCACGCCCAAGCTACTTGCAATCTCTTCTTCGCTTCCCTCTTGGTCATTGATTCCTGGTGTGGGGGGTACGGTAGTTATGTCCGGTGCAACTATGTCCCCTTCTTCGCCTTCACCCTCGGCTTGTTGTTTCGCTGCAGCTTCGGCCTGTGCTTTTTCCTCTTCCTCTTTCTTTCGCTGCTGTTCCTCAAAAGATTCAATGACCTCTTTTGGCAGCTTTTCTCCTGGCTGTCGAGGAGGAAGCAGGATGGTATTATACTCATCATACCCTTTCATATTCCTTAACATCTTCTCCTCCTCTAAATACTGCTTGTCAAACTCCAGTGAGTAGATTTCAATAGGGAAATCACAAGGATTCTTTAGCACCACTTCCTTTTCGTCTCCGTTTGAATGAGGAAGAACAGGGCCAAAAGCTACGAGCGAAGAACTGAAATCCACCTTAGGTTCTCTTCCTTGGCCTGATGCATTTACCACTAGACGGTTGGTACTCTGTGCTATGCGTATGACTACTCGTTGACTGTAAGAGATCTCTTCTATTGGCATGAACTTCACTTGGACGTTGATTCTTTGGCCAGGCTGTAAGCTTCCTACCGGAGGCATCACCTTCGAACTGCTTCGGCTTGGGTTTCTCTGCGCGAAGCTTCTTCCTTAGATGAAGAGGAACCATCTTGTCAGACCTCTTCTTTTTGTCCTCAGTGGGTTCTGATGACCAATCGCATCTTACAGGCTGGTAATTATGCAGCTGGATGGTCATCACCTTGCACTGTCCACACACCACACACCCAAAGTCTAGTGTATCTGTAGAGATCTTCATATCAGGCATGGTAACAAAGGCCTTGAGTCTCAGCCCGTATAATGGACCACCTAATGTCATAATAGGCACAGAGACATCCACAGGTCCTAGAGACACATCCGCACCCTTGGGATCAAAAGTGACCATAAACTCGATACTTTCATTGTCGGGACTTCCGGGTAGGTTCCTTATCTTATCCAGCTCAACAACGAAACCACTGCCGGATAAGCTCCCCCTGTCTGGAGCAAAAGAGACAGGGAAGAATCCATTATTGGTGACGCGGATGATATGTGAGCGGACGGTACCCAAGACAACGTAGCCAAAGTCTAGGAGGTAGCTAATCAGCTGAGCTCTTTGTTTCTTGTTCTTAGGGATTGGTTTAGATAAGCTGTCTGTTTGGACGAGGGAAGAAACCCTCGAGATGTTTTGCTGATCTAAAGCGTGTTGCTGGATGATCAGCCTTTCGATCTCCATTTGAACCTCTAGATCACCAACAGCCTGCAGCAATATAAAGGAATTTGTTATTAGTATACATGATATTCTGAATATGTAATTTAGGTTCAAGTAGGGGGAAAGTGTATACACGGGTGCACGCAAAACCAGCTGCAATATATATACAGAACAACCTTTTGTACATTCTTCCTGGGCTACGCATTAAACCACTTTAAGGCTGCTAGACCAGCGCCCCCGTCCCCCCCCCCCCCCCCCAAAGCATTAGCATGAATCCACAATGTGGATGTTCATTATCCTTGCAATTTTAGGAGTCAATAACACAACATTGTCTGCTTACATCGGCTATAGCTCTCATAGGCATCTCTTCCTTGGTCTTGTCAGTAGAAGGCAGTTCTTTTTCAGTTCTTGATGTTTTCTTTAGCCTTCTCTACTAGCTCATGCAATCGTTCGTCCTCTTTGTCCAAAGGCAGGTCGAACATTATACGAGGGAACACCCCTTCTCCTGTAAGGGAGATCTTGTCGGGTTCGAAATGCGCTACACGAACCTGTTAAAAGATGGAATCGCAAAAAGGGTTATAGTACTACAAAGAGATGATGGGACCATAGGATTTCAGTGGCGGATTTAGAAAGATAGCAAGGTGGCTGTTAACTACAAAGGAATCATCCTTCATTTCTTATTTTTCAATTTTTTCATAGGGAGGTGACTAGTCACCCTATTCCCTTCTACACGCCTCGACCCCTTCTTCCCCCGTGGATCCGCCCATGAATTTTTCCAAAAGTAGGCAAAAAATATTTTCCAGGCGTTTTGCATAACCCTGGAAGGATATTTCTACAGTGCAGGAACTTTCCAGGAATCCTAGAAGGAAGTACGAATCCTAGAATGATACTTAGAGGTGGACATCAAACTTTACCCGGAACACCTTGCCAAATTTTCTGTGTTCCAGGAATCTGGAAGGACGTTTCTACATTCCAGAGTTTTTCCAGGAATCTCAGGAATGGTAATGGTAGGTAAACATGAGACTTACCTGGAACATCTTGTCAAAGCTTTTGGGCACTCCAGGCAGATATTTAACAGTCAGAGTCTGTTTACTGAGGGCTTTGATGTGACCCTGGGCTGGCGTGACATTAGGGGCCCCAGGAAGGACCTTGTTCCCTGAGTCTACGTTCAGTACTACGTAATCCAGACCAACATTACCAGTGTTGTGTAGATGATCTCAGCAACAGCTACTTGATCATATAGCTAGAACACAAGTAAAAGAATATAATAAAAGAATGTAATGAAATTAGTCTCTAGTCAAGGATACCGCAGTATTTTCAGTACGAATAGAGCCCTTTAGCATCAGGTTTACCGCGCTAACCGCTAGAGATCAGCTCCAGAAACACGCCCGAAAAGAAAGAGAAACACTCAGTATCAATGAAATTCAATATGGCGGCTGTTTCAGCAACGACTTCGCTATGACGCCTTGCTAAATGTCGAAAGTGTAATGGAAAACGCCTGACAGCGAAATGCAGTTTGAGGTTTTCGTTAGCTAGCAAGAACGTTGTGCTAAAGGTCTCTGATAAGAAGTCCCTCGGAGGCAGAATTTACCTGCTTTCCATAATCGACAACTTTCTTGTCAAAGAAATACTGCACTAGTGATGCGCTTCCCTTGAGTACCACGTCATATTCAGGTCCACCATACACGGAACATCTAGCAACGGCGTTAGAACGGATGTTGGTATGCCCGTAAAATGTGAACTGAAGCTTCTGGGTTTCCTCTGGATGAAGAGTGCTATAGAGAGGCAATATATCAAAAACCTGTGGAAATAAAGAAAGTTTCAATTAGAGAATAGCTTCCAAGGGATAAAAAGATGTGAGTGACCACATAGTAGTAAGAAATCGATTTAAATAAGGGTTCTTTAAACATTCTTCAAGAACAATTCAGTGTTGATGTAGTATTTATGGTACAACAGCTTCAGTGTAAATAAGTGGTTAGCTTTCTGAATTCTGTGTGAAATAAAGTTGTTATTATTATTATTATTATCATTATTATTATTATTATTATTATTATTATTATTATTATTATTATTATTATTAAGAAGAAGATATAACTTGCTAAAAACTAGTGTGAGCTGCGTCGGTGTCTTTTACTCCGATGAAGGACTAGCGTCCGAAACGTCAGTAAGTTTTTTCAACTTTTTCACGGTGTATAATTTACCTTTTCATCATTACTGTATTATTATTATTATTATTATTATTATTATTATTATTATCATTATCATTATCATTATTATTATTATTATTATTATCATTATCATTATCATTATCATCATCATTATTATTATTATTATTATTATTATTATTATTATTATAACATCGTACTTTTACAAGGAGTATTACTAACATTTAGTGGAATTAGTGGTATGTTGGCACAAATTAAACACCTTTAAATTCCAATTGGAATCCAGTGGAAGAAGAGCCACTATGTGGAATCCACTGTTAATCACATTATTTGTTATATTTATTATTATTTACCATTTTTCAGTTTCTCGATAGAGATGTTTCTAAGTCGAATACTTTGCAAGTTTTGAAAGACAGGTTAAGACGAACCGAGATCCACCCAACAGCGAGGTAAGGTGGGCTGCGGTCAAACCAATATATAGAGGACTTAGCGACATCAACCCCTTTACCCTCACATTCAACTAGTCTTCCTCATTGAATAGTACTTGAATAATTACCTCATTTATTCCTATATCAAATGGAAGACTTCCCGTGGTGTTCCATGTCTCATCTGGTTGCTGTACTGAAACAACACCATCACCTTGGGGAACAGCAGATGAAGGTCTTGAACGTGCTGGTGACTGACTTCCACCACTGCCTACAGGCGGTTCCTTGTCCTTTTCCTCATTAATGGACTTCTCGTCTTGACTATCGTACCCAACGTCACAGCCAATTCCTAAAACAAGACCAATGACACCCACGTTGCTTTTAAAGTGAATGTGTTGTCTGTGAATAACATGCGTGGTGGGATGTGTGTGGGATGGCAAAGGAGACACTGCCCTCGGCACTGTGTAGCAGGTTGACAGTGCAGGCGGCACCTCGTAGCTGGATGTGTATAGGATGGCAAAGGGGACACTGCCGTCGGTACTGTGTAGCAGTTTGGCAGTGCAGGCGGCACCGCCTATCTGGATGTGTATGGGATGGACAAAGGGTGATTGGCTCAAAGGATATCGTCAATTGCCAATGTGTAGTACCGTTTCACTGTCATACAAAATCTGCTCTAATGATAACAGCGACGATAATACCAGGTCGGTATAAAAACACCATATAAAGTGTACATACCTTCGTCTTCGTCCTTGTTTTCAAACGCGACTGTACTATCGATAAAGCTCCATTGATACTTGACATCTATTGGACTGTGATTGGTGATACTGACCACCTTAGTCACTTCAGTATCATTGAGGATACAACCAAAGTCAACCTAAATGGGAGCACAAGAAAGACGATCGGAGTCAACTGTTTCTTTAGACTTCTTTTCAAAAGAACCCCTATGCAGAGACCACCCTGGGAATTGCTTGGGTGGCCGCCTCAATGAGGTTGGCCCATTAATACAAATATAAATTAGTGCAAAAACCCTCTGAGATGTTGAAACCTCGTTACTAACTCGGTACTGTAATCAGGACAACATTGACATCAACACGTTAACAATAATGCACATTGAGTAGAAGTAGACAACAACAACATCAACAGCGACAACGACAGCAACAACGACAGCAACAACGACAGCAACAACAACAACAGTAACAGCATCAACAATGAAATACCAAGCAGAACCAACACACCAATCACCACCATCAACGACGACGACAAAGTCAGCAACAAGACGACAGAAACGACGACAATCAGCTTTCAATATTTCTTAACAAATATTGCTGGATTTTGATCGCTAAGCTAGCCTTTTACTAATCAATAGTATATTGGATTTCTTTAGGTGAGCTTTCTCTTTGCAATTTTTGGCTTCATTCCTGTGTTATTCTTATGCATACATACGTGTACAAAACAAATATGTATCGCTAATCATGTTAATCAGTTGTAAAACCATTGGCTTGTTTTATTTAAATTAACTTGAAACTTGAACAGTTACTTACCTCTGTCGTCTCAAAAGTTAGATTGGGGAAAAAAACTTCCCCTTTTAACGCCACAAAATCCTGAAGTGGAGAACAAGATGATCAAAAACTGGAACAGTCCATGTTCAAGGGTATAATATAAAGAACATAAATGTATGGAAAGAAAGAAAGAAAAAAGAAGGAAGAATGAATACGCAAATGAATGAATAAAAGGAAGGAAGAAAGGAAGAACGAGTAGATGAATGAATGAATAAAAGAAAGGGAGGAAGGAAGGAAGGAAAGAAGAAAGGAAGAATGAATAGATGAATGAATAAACGGAAGGAAGGAAGGAAAGAAGAAAGGAAGAATGAATAGATGAATGAATAAACGGAAGGAAGAAAGGAAGGCACATATGGACGAATTGATGGATGAATTATGCAGTCTTTACCATCTGAGGGTGTTCCGTGAAGGATATCTCCAGAAAGCTTTCAGCAATACGAGTAACACTGTCTTCTTTATATGCAGGGTTGAACTGGATGAGTACAGGCAAGCACTCAGACGCGCCCAAAGACAACACCTATGGACAAGTAATGATACGACGTGATTACCATGAGACAATTAAAACATACCCTGACACCATAAAGAAAAACTCCTATAGTCACCAACACACGGGTGGTCTGGTAAAAATTGAGACCTTTAGCACGACGTTCTTGCTAGGTACCGCAAACCCTAAACTGCAGGTTCGAAGTCAGGCGTTTTTCGTGAAACAATGGACATTTAGCAAGGCGTCATAACGAAGTTGTTGCTGGAAGAGCCGCCTAATTGAATTTTATTGATACTGAGTGTTTCTTCGTGTTTGCAGACGTGTTTCTGGGCCTGATCCCTAGTGGTAAGCGGTAAACATGATGCTAAGGGTCTTTATTTGCTAGTAAGTAGGGTTTTTATGTTTTTCTTGGATACCTTTCTTAGCTATTGTTATTTAACATATGATGCGTGACTTTTATTTCTCACATACGGGCTTTTGGTTGCAAAATATCGAGACACGGTTTCCATAGAAGCAATACAAAGTATTACAACATAAGAGCTTACTGTTTCAGAAGACTCGACATTGAGTGGAGTCCCATCTCTGGTCTTCGACGAGCAGTTGGAAAGGATGCATGGTCTTGAGCTTGACGTTCAAGGGTAGAGATGACACATTGGTCATCATCACTTGTTTTGTCTCCACTTCCAGGGTGCTCTTTGGATACTAAATGAGATGAAACCCATTCATTAGACAAACTATCCACGTTTCCATTTTGGAAGATCTAGTTGACCTAGTGTCATGCCCTACCCTTACGAAGGAATCATTAAAAACCACGTTTCCTATGCATCCTCCATATCAAACTAAAAAAAGGGCCACGTGGCCTATGACAAGCTTGCAAATTGGCAAAGAGTTTTAGGAAGCTTGAATCTTTTTCTTTTCGTAAGAGGCTTCTCTCTTTTCTTCTTATGGGCAATCATGAAAATGATATCCGAAAATGCACTCATGCAGAATTTTTTCAATTCATTTGGAGATAAAAGAAGAACTTTGGGAACCAAAATACGAGGTATGAACCAAATAGGCCTTTTCTGAGTTTTATGAGTCATTCTAGTATAGCTTGAGTACAAACAACACCACGGAAAGGGGAGACGAAAAAAGTGCTTGTAACCAAGCTAGAGCACAATGCATCATATTTTCTAGAATAGAACATCTCTATTTCTAGAAAAGGTCTATTTAGCTAATTAGCAATTAGCCCTTGAGCCCAAATGGTCTGTTGACTCAAAGGCCATGGAGACAAGAGAACTAATTGTTACAGTCAAATCCAACTAGTTGATCGGATATATACATAAATATAAATGTATCAAACAAGTATCGAATGGAAGATAATTGTAATGTTTGGTTTTCTAGTATAGGTTATAACTTATATCTAGTAGTAGCTCATCCAATCGGAACACCGTATTTATGATAGACCGCTAGTTGGATTTGACTGAATAACTTTATCTTGCATATACGACTTACTTTCATAACACAGAAGTGGACCTCCCTTTGTGAGAAGTCTAGTAATGGACTGATGAAGTCTGCCATTATGTCCACCTTCATGATCTTCTCTTTACCGGTGCTGGTACCAATGATAGCGTGACAGATCATTCGCTCCTTTACTTTCTGAGTCCTGGGTAAAGATCGGATATACTGTCACGATCATGTCTCAAAGATTTGAAGTCTAAAACTTAGATTTTATTGCTTGAAGCGTTACGCTTAAGCTGAAACGTGTCTGCAGTAGCTTTGCGTGACAAGTTTTACAAAAACGTGAAAATCGCTAACTTCCACTTTCACACTTGTGTCGGATTTTACCGTGTAAGAACCCTTTAGATAGACTCCATAATAGACGAAACTTGTGTTGTCCAGAGAATGGACGTTTTCCAGCGTACTGAACAGTTTTCAACTTTATTTACTTACTTGTCTGAATAGCCCTTGAGTGTGATTTCGTGGCTTTCTCCTGGGTGTAATACCATTCTGTCAGGAGTCAGAGAGAATATAGGCTTGGGAGGTTCAGGTGGAGGAGGCACGCCCTAGACAAGACCAGCAAAAGGTTGACTATTACATTTAAGAAAAATAAAACAGTTTTCCGCCTTAGATACACACGGGATGCTACGAGAACACGAGAGAAGGGTAGGAAAGAAGGGTTAGTTACTTCATACTTCTCAAGTGTTCTCTAGGCATTCAAGTGTTTACATAGTACCTCAGAACAGAAAATTGTTTAATATCTCTTTTAGTAAAATAGCAAGCGCACTAATAAATGCACCTTACTGTTTTGATTTTTCGCATGAAAGTGCAAATTCAGAGCGCGCGCGCGCGAAAACAAAAATGTGAGCATGTTTAGGTAGCCTCATTTAAAATGGTATGTTATCAGTCAGAACGCGTGTTGAAACGCTGTTATCTTATACATATCTATTTCCAACTTTTTGGTCCATGAGGACTGGTTTTACATGGGCTGCACATTCACGATTCCTTAAATGAACCTTGATCACGCACCTGAAATCTCATGTCATCAGGGTTATAATCCGTTCTTTTCTTAGCTTAAACGGATGGAACCCCTCAGTTGTCCAGTAAATCTGTTGAGGTCTGCGTCCCTTGTTTGTTAAGCAGAAGACACGTGAACATGGCTGACAGCTGAACTGTGCTCCAAGCTGAACAGACGGTACAATGGGTGGATCACTGACTATAGTAGTACCAGAACCATGCGCCACTAGGCTTACTGTCTGGACTTGACTATCATTGATGTTGATTGATAGCTTGTCCAGGAATCTAAAGTGGTAGAGATTTGTTAGTGCTTACAGTAAAAAAATAAAATAATAAAAAAAAAGATGCGATTTCTCAGTTTTATTTTACACAGAGTAGAAATCTAACTTCAATATTTAAAAACTAATGATTTTGGTGCAGGGGGTTAAAACAGGAGAACTGGAGTAGAGCTTTCAAAAAGCTTTGAAGCGTTTAAGACAACCATCCAGTAATTCTACTCACGTATTTCATTAAGTTCAGTAATCGATCCCGGGTAGTATTAATAGAAGGGGTGCCCTTTTACTGTTTAATTTGGACCAAAGACATGTAGTCTGCATCTTAAATGAGATGAGGATCACCACACTAAAGACGAATGAAGCGCAATACGAGTATTCTTCATTCACTACTCACCTGACTGTATCATCGACCGTTGCTGTCACATGTAAATCTAAAGCCTCTTCTGGCTGGATAACTCCTTGTGAAGGCTGCACCGAAAAAAGGGAATTTGGACGAATCTGCAGAACAAAACAAAAAGAACATGACTTGTGCAATTCTATCAAAGTGCTTGCACGCGTCAACTTCTTAAAAACACTGAAAATCAATGGATGTAAGGCTGCTAAGCACTGTACAAGCTAGAGTCACCAGATTCTCAGTTAATGTCACATGTATTTGATGGCATGCGCTGTAAATATTTCACCACCGTGGTCGTGATTTCGACTTTCGGATCCACCATTATCTGCATCTCACGCTGCGGTAGTGCCCTAGTCTCCCATTTCAGGGATCTAGGGTTTGATTTCTGTACTGGGCATCACATGCGAGTAGAGTCTGTTAGGTCTCTCCCTAGATTTGAGGTTTACTCTCCGCAAAACTTAACAAGCTAGATTCCAATATGATGTGTGAACTTTCTGTTCTGTGTTATTATCTTATCCCCACTTGCGCAACAGATAGATATGTTTCTCGGTAGGTGGTATCCTTACCATGGTGCAAGAAAACTGGGCAGGTATGAGTGACTCGTTAGACAGTCTGATAGTCCTCATGACGTCACTGAGTACAGGGATGGTACCGTAATCAATATGTGTTGGTGTCACGTAACTACTGGTCCCTCGCCGACACATTTTACTTGCACAACCTAGAAAACATGAATAGAATCGTTAGTTAGTCATGAGGTTGGCACTAATTGGCTCGGACACACACAGGGAGCAAATATTGCGATGTTGTTAGCATTAAAATTTTTTTGTGGTACCAGGAAAGATTCCACCTATTTGGCTGAAGACATCACGCCATATTTTGCAGTCCTCCTCATGAGACGAAATTTGTTGTGCGCAACTCACCAAGGGTTGATCACTGCTTCCAAATATCATGAAGTAAGCCATTGTTTGAACTTCTTCCAGGCACTCGGCAGTGATTTGGAGAGGAATCTCTTTGACTGACCTCGGATGGATGACGCCCTGAAATACCAACGTGCATCATTAATGTCATCTTCAACATTATCATCAACGTTATTAGCAATAGCATCAATGCTAACATTATCTTCACCATTATTGTCATAGTTATCATCATACTCGACTACAACACATTTGTCATCGTCAACATCATCATCAACGTTAGCTGTAGCATCAATGTTATCATCAGCTCGCCACCCGGTTAGCTCAGTTGGTAAGAGCGTCGGTCTGTTGTGCTAGAGGTCGTGGTTCAAGCCTCGGCCGGACCAACACTCAGGGTCGTAAAATAACCAATTGGTTAGACTTACAAGTCTTCTCGGATAAGGACTTAAAACCGTCTCCCAACCCTTCCTAACCTACTGTAAACAGGGGACATAAAAGAACCTGTTGAATTATTCATGTAAGAGTAGGAGATTGCCTCCCGGTTCAACAGCCTATCCGAATTTGGAGGCATAACACTAATGTACTAATAAATCACTCATGATTGTAAGCTGCACGGCTGCTAATAGCGCCTTAATATGCAGTACTTAAACGGTCCTCCACTGCAATGTAAAGCGCTACATAAGAACCCCATTATTATTATTATTATTATTATTATTAATTATATTATTATTATTATCATCGTACTTAACTATGACAATGAGGATAATGATAATAATAATAATCATCATCATTGTCATACTCAACATCATCATAAACGTTAGCAGTATCATCAATGCTATCATCATTCTCACCATCATTGTCATAGTTATCATCTTACTTAACTCATTGTCATAGTTTCATATATTGGCATCATGCAACAATGTCATCAACATCATCATCGTCATAGTTTTCATCACTATGAACCATCACCATCATTTTAATGAAATCATCATCACCAATCATCATCAACGAAACCTCACTTTGATTAAAGCCATGTCATCATCATCATCACCACATTGAACAATCAACTACATTGGAGTCATCATCATCAACGCCGATACCAACGACATAATAATGAATGCAATATCAATACAGCAAGATGTACCTTTGGCTCTGTGCTCGAGTATAGTATAGGCGTCATGTCATCTACAACCTGTAAAAAACGATAAAATTAATTGATAAGAGCTATAAAAGAGGAATGTGGGTAGTATCATAAGGAAGACGAAGGACCAAAGCTTACTTGTGCCAGGAGTTCGTACTTGGCAGGTAGATCTGACTCGTTGACAAGCTGTACTGGAAGCTCATACGGATGATGAAGGAAGCACCTTCCATAGTCTAGTATTGGTGTGTGTAGTAAGATGGGAGGTACAACACACCTATACACAACAACATGAATGGTTAATCAAGATAACTAGAATATTTATTAGTAAGCTGGATGATACTGTATAGAGAGCACAGTCCAAAATAACTAAGGAAAAAGCACTTATACAAAGCAAAAATAACTGAAATACGATTTTAGACATTTAAGTGTATTACTTACCTTGCAATTATGGGAAGTGACAAAATCTCCTCTCCCACCCCCTCTACGTCTACAACCAATGAAATGTCGTACTTCTTGACTGTTGTAGATACAAAGTCAACCTTAAGAGAACCATGAAAAGAAAAGGTAACCGCGACATAAATCGAAAAAAAGCATCGTGAAGTAACATCACATGCACACCTAAACGAACTTGTATAGATAAAATCTCACTCCAATCTCATGACATAAAGAGCACTCCTCTACAAAACCTCCACACTACCCAATTATTATTACCAGCCACCTCCCCAGCCCCTTCTATACAGACACATCCCCACCCCTTCAGAAAACCTTGTGCCCCCAGAACTGTACTTACGTTGATTGTGATCTCATCCTGAGGAGCAATAGTACCAACACAAGGAGTGATATCGAACTCTTTGGGAGAAGCCATAACAGTACTGCCGGAGTCTGTGATATTACTATCAATAAGGCTATCAGTGTATCCATTGGAAATCGCTTCTCTTGCTCCACCATCGGCTGGTACACGTAAGGAAAACGTCATAGGGATCAGCGAAGTGTTGACCAGTTTGAAGCGACGAGAATTTACAAATCCTACAAAGAAAGAAAAAAGAGGATTTGGATCTTCATTGTGCTGGCAATACGCCACATCTCATCCCCATGACGATGGGTTGGATCTTTCGACCCGCCATTACATTTAAATAGATATGTTTGTCGGTTCTCCGTTCTTGCGATTTGAGGGTTTTTCTCCGCGTTCTTTGGTTTCCCCTCTCAACATTAAACACATTCCAATTCCAATAGACCTCTTGCTTGGGCAAAGTGTCATTCTCTCAAAAATTGGATTCATTGTTTGAGTTGTGTCGATATTCGTGTGTCTTCTCATGCAAAAACGTTAAACAAGGAAATTATGGATGGTTTTCACGGCGGCCATGTTGGAGGAACTTAACAAAAGAAGTGTTTGTTCTATCCTTCAACATGGCCGCCGTGTCTTTTGTTATTTCATTGTCTTGGGATGGTTGAAAACCATCAATACCCTACACATTCCTATTCCAAAAGACCTCTAGCCCGGACATGTCATTCTCTCAAAAATAAATTTCTTTGTTTGAATTGTGTCCACATTCAGGCCTTGTCATGTGCAACCGTGAAACATTATACTCTTGGGAAAATGTGGTCTGAAATGGGAAACGTTACGCCCAAGTTAAAGAGGTCTATTCGATTATGGAACGGAGAGTACGAGAAGGAAGGAAGACAGACACCCGAGAAACTATCAGTCAAGACGCTGGCCCCTCCTTTGATCGCTGCGCTTTGGTTATGCTGCCAACAAAAGCGCAGAGGTCAAAGGAGAAGCTAGAGCCTGGACTAAGAAACTATATGCTTACCATATGACACAGTGCCAAACTTTAGCTTTGGTATATCGAAGTGAAAAGTTGGTCCGATAACTGTACCACTGTAAACAAATCATTTAAAATAATCATTTATAATATATCTAAAATAATAATAGTAATTTAAAAAATACTGAATATTAATATTTATTAACTTGTAAAGCGCAAATATCAATATGTATTTTTTTAAATAATAAAATGCAAGCTTGAAATGGTTAAAAAGCGCGCGCAAGAGGGTAGTTAAAACTCGAAGGACTGCATGATGATGTGATGGGGAAATGGGGTTTGTTGTATTTCAGCTAGGTTGTGCTCTATAAGCAAGAATAACTTGATTCTCAATTAATCTCGTAGTAATCACCCCTCTGCGTTCATCGATTTGCGGTTGTGTGCTCTTAATGCGCCACCGCATCGCACCGCTGGGGCTGAGTTCGGTTCTCGGACCCATTTGAGGGATTTCCTCCTTCTGCAAAAAACAACTTCTAATTTTCAATTTGATCGTGAAACAAGGGCAATTAAGTGCTATCGTTACTATCCATAATTCTCACAGTCCTATGGCGTAGGAAAATGCTCACCTTTCAAACAACACTTCATACCTTATTTTGAGTTTGATCTTCTCTGGGGAGCCTTCGATCGCAAACAAGAACGTCTCGTCGAAATCCCCAAGATGGGGTGAACAGAAATAGATCTATGATAAGATATTTAGAAATTTCACACCTTAGCTATTATTAGGTCTAGACTGAAATATTACCTAGCGCACGAGACCTGCTAGCCATGAGTAATGAAAAGCAAAATAAGTTATTTACCTGTATAGCCTGATAACCCCCAGGTACAACAATACCTTGCGCGGGGGTGAAGATGAACTGAGGGCCAAACAGTGTATTGCTTGGTATTATAGTGTATACTGAATCGATGTCACCTTTGTTAGCCAAAACGATCTAGTAATAGATAGATGCATGATGAGATCATTAGATGGGGTAGAAAGACTATTCGGTTATTGCTTGACACAGCAAACTGTATCGTATTCTGGGTTAGGGTTTTTGTTTTGCAGGGTATTTATTACTTTATTGTCCCAAATTCATTATCCTTGGCAATAATTATTGTCTTCGTGCTTCAGGTGCTTTGCAATACCAATAAAGATCCGACTATTTTCAATCAGTCCAGAGGTTTTGTCGGAGTGTAACGTTCAGAGTGGTAACATACCGTTCAGACTTTACAACACGCACGCGGTATGGCATGCTATAACATCGAAATGGCTTTCCATTGTCTTCCTGAGAATTCATCTATTCACAACGCGTAGTGACGGTTACAGTAACATTATAGTACGAATATGAATTTGCCGTATTGTTTTCCACTCATACAAAATATTTTCTACAAAATACCCATCACACGTTGTGCTTCTGACGTGTTTTGCCCGCAACCCTTGCGTGCTTCATTTTCTTTGTATTCTAATGCTATCCTTACCTCGTAAGAGTGCTTCGAGTTGACAAACACATTGCCAATATTCAGTCTATCAAAGGAGAACTCAACAAGAGGACCTATGCCCTCCCCCCTTATTCGTAGTGGTAACCTGGACTCACGACCAGACACATCGCAGTACAGAGTTCTGGCATAGCTGCAATAACAAGACGAGAATATACTCTATTAAAACAGAGGAAAGTTTTGAACTCATTTTTCATTTTCGGAAAACTGTTTTTGGAGAACTGTTAACCTATAATTTTGCTTTCGAACGAACAGCGGCAGACTTCCAAAAACGACTGTGAGAACTGCGCAAATCTAGCCATGTTGTAAACAACTGATGAGACGCAATTTTTAACATGCGCTATTAGTAAAAAAGAGGCAGATACTTTGGTCCACTATAGTCTAGGAAGTAAGGTTTATGAACCGATAACATGGCTTGATCAGGACTGCAAACTTCTTAAAACAAAATGCAAAGTGGAAACGCAAAGATCAAAGCAAGGTAAAAAAGTAAATCACAATGTTACATACCTTTGAGCCTCTTGAGGTTTGAATATGATATTTATTTCAGCCTGAGAATTGGGCCAGATATCTCCCTCCTGACAGCAGCAAAAAACATTAAGAAAATTTAACACTGATATGATCTGAATGTTGAGTTCATAGCAGTTAGGCGCGCGTGCGCACAAAAGATTTGCGTCCATACAATTTCCGAGTAGACGTCCGATGATTAAACGGCATTTTCGAAACAGATCTAAGGAAGCTTCTAGAGCATTACACGGGCTCTGACAGATTCTTGCATAAAGAATTAGGAGCAGTACCATTCATCGGCTTGCATGTTAAAAACAAAGACTTCAATTCTATGCGCTTTTCTATGAGTAGCTAATGTTTTTCGAGACATAACCAGCTTGGCTACTGAATTTAAGAAATATTGCAGATGCTCTATCAAGGCCATGAAGTGCATACGAAGAGTTACAATTGTCCAGTTAAGCTTAAAATCATAATAACCATCATCCAGTCCAATTCTTGCTGTCTTAAAAACCTTCACTTTGCATTTCATTCATAGTACTTCAAGCTAGAAATAGCATCCGTGAATATGGTTGGAGAATCTTACCACAGGTTCGACGGATATTATGTCATCATCAAACAGCAGTTTATCATTCTGAAGCACCTGGTGAACAATAAGACTTTTGTAAAAAAAAATACAGTTAAGGCCTGCGTCTGGGACCCCTGCTCATTACGGACACGTCGCGTTGGTAAGCCTGTGTCTTGGACACCTGCTTAATACGGGCACGTCGCATTGGTTAGAGGCGGCGCATTAGCAGCAAACGCCACCTGTGCTTTACAAATATCACAATCTGCAACTTGTAATACGTAGGTCAAGGATTTTGCTCAATACCTGGACTTCATTCTTATACTTTCTGGACACAATGGCTATTTGGTCTCGTATGGTCATGTCACTCAGACACTCATCGATGAAGGCATCTCTCTCTGTCTCTTCTTGTCTTCTTAAATCTAAGTAGAATCTGTCAGAATCAGGACAATAAAATAAATTAATTGAATTAAAAATCGTCCCAAAAATATTAAATTATCGTGTTTTTTTTTTTGCTTTTGCTTCCTTGAGACACGTTAAACATACTGGATACAATCATGCAAGTTGTCAGTAAAGTAGAGTAATTCCACTCAAGATGTCACATGCATCCCTCAAGGGTGGTCCAAACTCAGAGGAATCTTCCGCATTGCATGCATCATGAATTGTGTGCCCACAAATTAAACGCTTCAAGGGTGGAAGGAAAATGTTCCAACTTCATGTTGTTCAAGATGCTCTTTCACATATTGTAGGCCAGTTCTAGGGAAGAAAAAAGGGTGACAGGCATCCAGCATTCTTGCTGACGAGGCCCAATACAGGCCGAAACAGCTGTCCACAGTTTCTAGTTGAGCTGGCTCATTTTTTACGCGACTTGAAGTTGTGAAAGGCTTGTATGGCACCCTTCTTCAGTCCTTTCATCTAAGGCTCGTAATTTACCTTTTACGTATGTTCTTATTTGATATCAGAGCCCATCCCAAATGGCGCATTGCCTCATCTATCTAGTACTACTTTTTCGTGGGATTGCCAGCTCACTAGATACACTGTGCTGACGAGGCCCAATACAGGCCGAAACAGCTGTCCACAGTTTCTAGTTGAGCTGGCTCATTTTTTATGCGACTTGAAGTTGTGAAAGGCTTGTATGGCACTCTTCTTCAGTCGTTTCATCTAAGCTCGTAATTTACCTATTACGTATGTTCATATTTGATATCCGAGCCTATCCCACATGGCGCATTGCCTCATCTATCTAGTACAACTCCTCCTTTAGACTTGTTACTGGAATGTTGTTACTACAAATACCTTTCTTTCTGCTGCAGCTCTTCACGCAGAGTGGCAAATTTTGTCCATTTGAAATTTACCATGATATCACTGCGGTTAGAAATAGTGATGGTCCTGAAAAGAGCATTAGAAGATCCAAATTTAAGTACTTGTTTCCCCCAGTAATTTCTAGGGTTGCTCTAAATATATTACTGCAGTAATACATTTTATATTGCTTTTAATAACAGCAACACAAAATTTTCAATCAAAATTACTGCATAACTGGGGTAAACACTTCTAACAACAGTCATTATAATTGCCTTTGTGATGCACTTGTTATGAATGTATTTTCCATCTTCAGGGCATTTTTGTCCAATCTGATGTTATAGTCAATAGCAGCACCATACAATGCAATGTATATATCTTCACCTAAGAAAGACGTCAAAGGTTTAAGACAATCATAAAATACTAATGAGTTACACTCTTGCCTTCATACAAGTGTTTCAAGTGGTGGCATTTGGGTCAATACAATAAAATGTATAGAATCTTGCCCAAGCATTAAATGCAACAATTGAAGTCAATGATACAGTGTTTCTCTGATATTTGCTATTACTTTTTTTCTTCTCTTTTTTTCTGTTGTTCCAGAAACCATCCATACCTACCCCACAGAGGGGGGGGGGGGGGGGGGGGGGGAGGAGGAGAAAGAACAAAAGTTACGGAGTTTGTATGGAAAAAAATTGGAATTTCCGGGGGATTGGGGGGTGTCTTTAAAAAATTCCTCATGAGGGGTGTATGGATAATTTTTGGAACTACACATTGGTAGAAAAAAAATTGGGCAAAAACACATGGAAAAAAGAAATCCCTTTTCTGGGGCTATTACAGCAAGTGGTCAGTATTCATGACTTCAAATAGCTACCAGTGTCATAATGAAGGACCATGTTGCTGGTGTGGTCCCCTGTCTTCCTTAGATTAAAGTCTACTTGGTAATTATTGCAAGCATACTGTATTTTATAATCATAATTACCAGTGTCATAATGAAGGACCATGTTGCTGGTGTGGTCCCCTGTCTTCCGTGGATTAAAGTCTACATGCACTTGTAGACTCTCTCCAATGGCTAGACGTCCACTATCTGGTGTCACACTGAATGGCTCCTCTAATGACAGCTGGAATCTGGCCTCTTTGTTGCCGATATTTCTGACAAGTAAGGTCTTGGTAGTAGGATTCTTGTAAGAAAATCAACATTCCAAAATCATTATGATACTGAATGTTTATGGGAGATATTATCAAGGGTGGAGTAGCAGTAGAGCACTCCCCTGGCACCTCTGGGGAATTAGGTTTGATTCCCAGACTCAGCATCACATTGAGTAGAGTATGCAAAGTCTTTGATTTATTGATTCAAGGGTTTTTTCCAGTCTCCAGTTTTTCTCCCTCCATTAAACCTAACAGAGTAAATTCCAATTTGACCTGTAAATTTTATTAGACATGCCCTGATTTTGGTCAGTCCTGAGGTTGTTTCAGGGTGCCAATGACATTTGAAGGTTTTTTTAAAAAACGTTAGGGTACATGTATATTTCTTAGCATAATAGACCCCTTCACATGCATGCACAATTTCATTTTCATGCATGTCTGCCTTGATTTGGCATTTTCCAATATACCCTGTATGTGCGTACTGTATCTTTTTAAAGATGACACTGCATATATTTCAAATTCCATGCCCGTTGCATGCATATATACATGCAAATTTTTACTTTCCTCAACTAAGCCATCAATTTGAAAGGCATATACATACATGTACATACTCTCAGGTAGATGGCTGTTTGATGTATGTTGTGTGTTGCCTTAATTTGGCATGCAAATATATATATGTATATACCTTTTTTATACACATCACATACATTTCAAATGTATGTACTATACATACATTCAAATAGCAACCCATTTGAAAGCCATGTAATATATATTGACTTCTAGTCTATTCACACACTGTCATGACTGTTTAGTTCATACTATAATACAAATAACAGCTGCAATACATGCATGATTGCAGAGTTTGCAAAACATTACAATACCTTGACAGGTGCTGTACCAAAGTTTATTTCATCTGGAAAATCAAGGATGGGTCTTGCACCAATAGCTTTTACTGGGACAAGGAACTTTTCTCTTTCTGTGATGCAGATCAGTTCATGAGTATAGTCCTGTTGGAAGTAAAAACAAAAAAGTACATGTACTTCATTATACTATGATTGCAAAAGAAGAAGAAGAAATTCTTCAAGAAAATAAGAACACTTTCATTTTTTTCTCAAAGTTGTTACTGGTAAATGTCATTTTATGGCATAATGACGCAGGTTAATGTTTAAAACTCAATGTGCAAAAGTTTGACCGGCATTAATGTACAACTTTTATGCACAGGTTATTGTATGTTACAGTAGATCATAGTTAATAGAGGGGATCTCTAAAATCGGAGTCGATCTCTCTGGTTTTCTTCAGCTCCCTAAGCCAAGCTTCGCGTCATTCACGATGTTTCTCGTCCACAGCTAAGGGCAACTTCCAAATACCAATTCCCTTGGTCCGTCTACACGATCCACAGCCAAAAACCGCACAGTTGCGGCCTGGCATAGTATAATATATATCTAGCTAGTTAAAACTCTATTTAAAACACCCTATATAATAAAAATCTATACATATATCGCTTGTTGTCACTACTCTTGGGTCTACGCTTTGATATCACAGCTGATTGTGTGCACTCTCGTGATCACGTGACCAAGTCAAAACCATAACAAAGAGATCCCTCTTTGATGTTCGCCGGGTTTCATAACCATTCCCCTCTATTAACTATGAGTAATGATGAAAAGGTAAATTATACACCGTGAAAAGATGAAAAAACTTACTGACGTTTCGGACGCTAGTCCTTCGTCGGAGTAAAAGAGAAAGAAGTGGTAGAAAGGAGTGTATATATGATAGAATAAGACAAAAGAAACCAATGAGAAGCAAGGTAGGCAAGGAAACAAAAACAAACAATCAAAAGACAAAAGGAAAGGTTAGTTGAAAATAAAGCGTTCATTAATCCCGTTGGGACTAAGAGTGCCCAATAGGTGAATAAGCCGCATTTCTTTGGTCTTGCGACAATCATTGTTGCCGTTAAGCAAAGAAAGACCGAAAACAATGAAGTCAGAAAGAGAATGGTTAGTTAGATTAAAATGGCGGGAAACTGGTTTGGTAGGATCGTTATTGCGAATATCATAAAGATGATTGCAAATGCGATCACCAAGACGGCGGCCAGTCTCACCCACATATAAAAGATTACAGCGGGTACATTTAATACAATATACAACATTAGAAGTGGTACAAACAAAATGGTCAGTGATTTTAACAGTAGATTTGGGACCGACAACAGAAGTGTGAGAGGCTATGTGAGGACAAGTATAACAACGTTTACGAGAACAGCGAAAAGTACCAGGTTCTTTGTTAGAGGGAAGAACTCCCTTGACCAAGAAAGAACGGAGATTACGATCACGTTTATAGGAAAAGAGAGGGCGGTTGTTGAAAATAGCAGAAGTGCGGGTATCAGAGTCAAGCAGAGAAAAGTTGCGGTTAACAATGGGCTTAATGGAAATGTTAATAGGATGATAGGTAAGAGTGAAAGGAATGCGGTCATTAGAGGGACAAGTGTGAGATGTGAGAGCGGTGGTACGATCAATAGTAGAAACTTTACGAATAGCGCGATCAATAAAATGAGCAGGATAATTTACGCTTAAGGAAGAAGGAACGCATCTCAGAACATTTAACAGAAAAATCAAGATTATCACTACACAGACGACGAAGACGAAGAAATTGCGAGAACGGAATAGCGTTAAGAGTATGCTTAGGATGAGAAGACGAGTAGAGTAAATAAGAATGAGAGTCAGTAGGTTTGTAATGGACACTAGTGCTAAGACGGTCGTCATTAACACTAAGCAAGATGTCAAGGAAAGTGACTGATGTTTCACTAACCTTAATGACGACCGTCTTAGCACTAGTGTCCATTACAAACCTACTGACTCTCATTCATATTTACTCTACTCGTCTTCTCATCCTAAGCATACTCTTAACGCTATTCCGTTCTCGCAATTTCTTCGTCTTCGTCGTCTGTGTAGTGATAATCTTGATTTTTCTGTTAAATGTTCTGAGATGCGTTCCTTCTTCCTTAAGCGTAATTATCCTGCTCATGTTATTGATCGCGCTATTCGTAAAGTTTCTACTATTGATCGTACCACCGCTCTCACATCTCACACTCGTCCCTCTAATGACCGCATTCCTTTCACTCTTACCTATCATCCTATTAACATTTCCATTAAGCCCATTGTTAACCGCAACTTTTCTCTGCTTGACTCTGATACCCGCACTTCTGCTATTTTCAACAACCACCCTCTCTTTTCCTATAAACGTGATCGTAATCTCCATTCTTTCTTGGTCAAGGGAGTTCTTCCCTCTAACAAAGAACCTGGTACTTTTCGCTGTTCTCGTAAACGTTGTTATACTTGTCCTCACATAGCCTCTCACACTTCTGTTGTCGGTCCCAAATCTACTGTTAAAATCACTGACCATTTTGTTTGTACCACTTCTAATGTTGTATATTGTATTAAATGTACCCGCTGTAATCTTTTATATGTGGGTGAGACTGGCCGCCGTCTTGGTGATCGCATTTGCAATCATCTTTATGATATTCGCAATAACGATCCTACCAAACCAGTTTCCCGCCATTTTAATCTAACTAACCATTCTCTTTCTGACTTCATTGTTTTCGGTCTTTCTTTGCTTAACGGCAACAATGATTGTCGCAAGACCAAAGAAATGCGGCTTATTCACCTATTGGGCACTCTTAGTCCCAACGGGATTAATGAACGCTTTATTTTCAACTAACCTTTCCTTTTGTCTTTTGATTGTTTGTTTTTGTTTCCTTGCCTACCTTGCTTCTCATTGGTTTCTTTTGTCTTATTCTATCATATATACACTCCTTTCTACCACTTCTTTCTCTTTTACTCCGACGAAGGACTAGCGTCCGAAACGTCAGTAAGTTTTTTCATCTTTTCACGGTGTATAATTTACCTTTTCATCATTACTGTTTCATTAGAAACACCGACGCAGCTCACACTAGTTTTAGCTAGTTATACCTTTTTATAACTATGAGTAGATGGACAACATTGATGCAGAGCTGGCTGGTCAGGTTTGACCAAATAATGTGTGTAAAAGCTTGTTTGTAAGCAAAAATCCTGTTCATAAAAGTATGTGATTGCACTAAATGTGCTTATATGTTTGCAGGAGTCCCACAGACAGACATGGCCATACCTTTTTCTCATCTGGAGTGAACTGAATAATAAATGTAGTATCCATACCAGGAGCCACCTTATGCCCTACGTCTAGTGGACTAATTATCTTAAAGTATGGTGAATCTGTCTGGGTAATTTTGACCAGCCGAGCAATCTGCAATCCAAACATATAACTATTCAATCAAATGGCAAAATGATTTTCAAAAGAATATAAAATATAGGTGAGACATCTGTGGAAAAAAGATATTGCTTGGCCAAGATTGGAAAATACAAGAGAATGGATGTACCTCCAAGCAGCTCCTGTACATGTTGTTTTGGTATCCGGTCTTTTTGCTACCTTGCACTTTCGCTACTTACCTAAAAGGTAGATTCCATACTTAAAAGAAGTCGATTTGCTAATTCACAAATTACTGATAATAAACGATCTAAAATGTTATAGAGGAGGATCACGGGCGTCTTAAGATAAAGTAGCGATTGTGCTACTGTACCTCAAGGTAGCAATCGACTTCTATTAAGTAGTGATTTGACTTCTATTAGTAGCGAATGTGCAGTAGCGAAAGTGTATAGGTAGCGAAAAGACCATAATTCGTTGTTTTCCAAAAATCTCGTGACATGTTAATTTTGCATATGAGTGATCCCAAAATCACAAATAAGTAAACCGTCACAAAAATTTGATAACATTATATTAAAGATAATAGCAAATACTTGATATTTTTGGATATGTTAAAGACTGGTATTATATTTTATATTCTAATTACCTTATCATTATTTCTGAGCTGGAGAGGAACTTCCTGGATCTCAAAAGGTTCAAAATTCTGGAAAGTAATGTCTGATGGGAAAGGTTGGAACATAGGCTCCTCCACATCCATTGAAGTGAACTTGATGACAAATCGAACAATAATTATTATACAATATAAAGTCAATATTGAGACAGAGACCATTTTTATGGTCCTGCAAAACACATTTTCTTCATTTTGGTTCCTAGATTCTTTTAATCAAATTTATAACAGACTAAATTTAATTGATGGAAGACAAAATCTTACATCGAAACATTCCTGAGTTAGCTAGGATATGGAATTACTTAGCTGCAAGATATTACAATAATGTGTGGAATAATGCGATCAATAAAAATTTCAATTTTGATAGAATTTTGGCAAAAATATTTTTAAGCTAAAAACTACTGGTAAACTCATTTTACCAAATATCTTACCTTTTGTAAAGTCTGCTCTGACATGTCAAGTAGCTCAATAATCTGGGGTACTCTCATTTCATAAGTTAGTCTGAGTCTCTCCTGAGTTGTCAACTGCATTTCAGCCATATAAGCAGATGGGGCTTGCTATTGAATTAAAATAGCGCAGATATTATTAATAGATATTAACATTATTAATATACATGATTGTATACATTAATTAACTATGGGTTTATTGGCTGGCTATCCACCCCCTTTGGAGTTTTAAGCATAAGAATAAAGAGTAATGAAAAAATCTATAAAAGAGGAAGTTATATGCTGGCTTCTTAAATTGTTGCTGGTAAATGAGTCACCCCCCATGTAATTATCCTGGGTCTGCCATAGAGTGAATCCCGATTTTATGGGCCGTTTCGATTCAATGTACTTGCAAATATTAGAAAAGCATTTCCCTGTTATGTGTAGAGGTTACTTTTTGGCTTCCGGCAATTGCAAACAGTTTGATTTTTACAGCCAAATTCGTTGCATCACGACTAGCTGTTTCAAAACTTTGATTGGATTTTTTTTTTTTTTTCTGAGCCGTCAATCATCTGGTGCCTATGGAGATTAAATTTGAACTTATGTCGCTCTTCTTGAAAATCAGAATGGCTCAAGGATATTGGAAGGAGTTCTAAACGGAAAACGATTTACAAGTAACTGTATTCTTTCTGCTAAGTATTGGTAAGTCTTCTTTTTGCTCATACTCATAACTTCAGGATATTTGAGCTATGAGTTCTCATTCTGGCACTGAAAATTTCTCACAATTGTTGACAGAATCAGACTAGGTAAATTGGCTTTCGTTCTTTAAAACATTTGACTGCAAATACACTCTGTTTGTACTTGAAATCAAATCATTTTAGTGGTTTTAATAATATTTTGAGAATTACAAATGTTTCGAGCTACTCTCCCTGCATTATTACGAACAGTCGATAGCCGAGAAATTGAAATGTTGAAAGGTTGAAGCTGTTTCACTGATAATGTTTGGGGTTCATTTGCATAAGCGCCAGATAATTGTAATGATTTGTGTACAATGTTGCATTTAAGTTATAAGTTATTACTCTGATATGTGCAAGTGATAATATGTGCAAGGGTAAGCTTTAACTGAGTTTTAGGCTCCCCAAAAACGTCTTTTACGTTATATCATTAGCTTTAGCATTAAAATACCATACAAAAGCAATAGCTTAATTTACATGTCTCACATCAAAGTAGCAATCAATTACAAAGTAAACTGGCAATTAGAAACCCAAATACTATAATTTGGACTCTAATTAGTTATGAATAATCTGTGGTTATTGGATTCGTGTTCACTAACTTTAGAAATGCTGGCTGACAGGATGGTAATAAGTGATCAATCTATAAAATACTGACCAATGTAAGTTCTAATAACGTAAGATTTTAGCTTTCCTTCTCCAAAGATCGCTATATACTGAATCATATCCTTTACTTACCTTATCATCTTCGATGCTAGTTTTGACAAGTTTTGGGTTTCGAGGATGAGTAACTTTGCTTTTGAAAGACGAAACCACAGCTGAGTTACCGTACGTCTTCCTGACAGTTGATTCAACCGCTCCTCGCAACTTTCCTGAAGAACGAGGCATCATGAAGCTTTTAAAGTGCCTCGTCTTTATATTTTTTCGTTTTTGTCCCGCTAAGGCTTCATTTTAGGCGCTATTTTGGTTCAAAAATCTGTTACAGTTTGCAAAACAAAACCAGCGCCATTTTTAATTTTCACAAAGTTGTAGTTCCTTGTTACCATAGAAACTAGTGGACATGCGCAAGCGCATTCTATCATTAAAAAGTCCGCTGAAAGCTGAAAGTTTTCTTTTTGCCCAAACTTTTGAAATCAAGGGTTGTTCTTCTTATTTCGATCATAATTATGCAAACGCACATATTTCTAACGTGAATGTCTTTTGCTCATCAATGTCCCGTGCAAAAATGAAGTCATCCTTATCCTATCCCTCGGTTCACTTCATTGCTCAATGCCAAACTGCGGTCTCTTTTCTTTTTTCTTTTCTTTTCTTTTTTTTTTTTTTTCTCTCTTTTTTTTTTGAAATCGGTTCAAAATAACCCAAATCATCATTATCACCTGACGCGTCTTGCATATACTATGCTGACATGGAGCCCAAAACCACATAGCCAGCGTATTTGACGAAGATGTACAGAATAAGTAGCAAGAAGGGCTGATGGGGAATTGATGGGGAATTTATCCTCTCACGTTTTGCTGATATTCACTAAATTTTCAAGTCTTAGCCCCCCTCCCTATCACGCACACATTGCAACCATACTATATTTGCGAATTTCATATATTTATTAAGCCTTTTTCTGCGGAAACACGACACACACTTTTGATTCCAAATAATAATAATAAAATAATAATAATAATTTAGCAGTGGCATTTTTACGGAGTAGCTCTTCATCCACTGTAACTCCGATAAGCCTGCTGCTAGATGACGTTTAACCCCCGTCTCTTGACCATAATCTTTTTCACGCTGCTTTTGTTCTTTAATTATGACTATTGTTCCTGTATTCTCTAGGAATCAAACATTTTAATATAAAAGAATTTTAAAAACTATTATGGTACAGAGTCGGGTGTAAAACGTCATGTTGCATCAGGCTTATTGGAAATTTAGGAGGAAATTAATGTTTGCGGAGGGAGGAAAGCCGGGGAACCCGGAATTAAAAGCCTCGAAGCACAGGAGAGAACCAACAAACAACTCTACTCACATGCGACACCGAGCTCAGCGGGACTCGACCCCGGGTCAAATTTGGTGAGAGGCGAGTGCTCTCACCGCTACGCTACCCGTGCTTCCCAAATGTTTCTCCGTGGTCCGTCAGACTCAAAAGCCGGAATCACCAAATTTAATGTGACGCAAAAACGTAATTAGAAAAATGCCCATTACCCGAAAATACATTCAAGAATACAATATCAAGATGTTTCATTAGTTTCAAGAAAATGAAATGCAATTAAATTGAACTATTGACCGGAAATATCCTCTAACCAAAAGGAATTTGATCTATTTTTATTCTATTGTATATTCTATTAAATTTTATGAAATAAAACCTTCTTCTGACTCAAATCCGCGAACCTGTTTAAAAGCTCTTGATAACGGTTTATATATATGTTTATCATATTTTTCCGTGCGGAAAATATTGTGCAATATTGTGCAATATTGCTGCAGAATGATTGTAGCTCGTATGACCACTCCCCCAACATTTCTTTTCTATTTATGTGAAGTAGAAGCTGTGTATTTTTTGAACAGAATATTTGTTAAGATCTAAAATTGCACTGATATCTAGGAGTAATGTTTGTTGTATGCAGGGTAATATTGCATACGAGAAACATTTTTCTTCCATTGTATTTTATGATGAAAAAAATATAATGCCAAGTTATTTATTTTCAAAAATATGTAACGGCGTTCATTCCCTTTCTGTCCATCTCCTTGTTGTTCTTTCTTTCAACTAATGTTTCCTTTTTTCTCGTCTCGTTTTCTTCCCGTTCATATATTCCTCTGTCAAATTGTCCTTTTTTATGATACTTCAAATCACGTCTTCTGTTAACGTTTTCAGCTAGTTATATCTTCTTCTGTTTTCAGTCTCTCTCGTTGCATATGCTTTCATAACCTTTCCCCTCTTTTTGAAGTTCTAGGACCTTCGCGCGACCGTTGACTATGATCGTTGAAGAATATGCTCTCTCACCATCTAAAAGTCATAGATATCTGTCCCGGGGAGTTCGGGGGGGGGGGGGGGGGGGGTGGACATATAAAATCGCGCTCGCTCTGGGACAGGGTATAATGAAATCACGCTCTCTCCTCTCTGGAACAGGGTATCCATTTTCGCAATACCGGAACAGCGTATGAATTTCAGCGATTCTACCCTGCGACAGGGTCAATGTTCAGTCGGCTCAGCGGCACATCCCTACCCTAAACGGGAAAGATTACCCCCTCCCCCCCCCCCCCCACCCGGGATATCTGTCAAATTTGAATCGAAAAACTTGGAAAACTGAATATTTCTTTTTTTCAATGGATGAGTTTTGACTGAAACTAGCGCGAACTAATATACACATACATGAAATAGTAAGATATCTGCTGAATAAGTAATTCGATAAGAGAAGAGTAAGGCTCAATGATACCATTTTCAATTTGTCTTCATCAGATCACCAGGATGTCGATACGCCTGAATCAATCGCCATAATCCCCTAACATCTTTCACGTAACAATTTAACACGATTTCGAATTCACTGATAATTCAATATGGATTTTAATAGATCCTAACACGGTTGTCGAATTTCCTGCACAAATGTGATAAGCAGAGAGTTTAGAAGGAATAGAGTGGAGAAAAAAAGGAATGTTCTCAATTAAGATTCTATAAAAATAGAACCAAAGTGGCCTTTATCACGTAGTATTATCTAAAATAATTGAAAAAGGAAAACTTAGCAAATTCCTATTTTTAAGTTTCACCGTTAGTCGGAAATGAACACGACAGAAATGATCCTGTTTGGATTACGGGGATTGTGATTCGTATATGATTTCTTTTCTTGTTCAAGTGTTCATTTTCTTTTTTCTTTGTTTTCTTTTCCATTCTTCTCCTTTTTTTTCTTTTCCTATTCTCTCTTTCCCTATTGTTTTATTTTTTCCTTCCCTGTCTTTTTCTTTAAATTTTCTTTCGTTTTTTTACTAATTTCCTTTTAAGCTTTTCTCTTTTACATTCTTTTCATTTTTTCATCATTTCTTGTATAGGGTTTTCGCATTAATTGTTTCATCTTCATCGCGAAAGATTCAGAAATGCGAAGTATTAGTGTCGAAAAATTCCAGAAAAAAAGCTGAAAGGAATCAGATATCGCTGTTGCTTGGTGCCAACTTTGTAAGACAAAGTCGCATATGGTTGATAAGTAAAATCAGTTTTACAACGTATCAAACTACTGACTTTATACCCTAAAAAGCTACGAGACGCGCAGCTCAAAAAACGTGGAAGCTCCTGTGAGTGTATGTGTGGAGGAAGTGAGGAAGGGAAACATTTTTCTAGTCCAGCTTCATTCTCATGTAATAAAGAAAACTACTTTGTATGTCCACTCGTGAAGAGAATAAGATGTGATCTGAAATACAAAATCAGTGAATTGTCATTACTTTGGCCTGATTGTCCAGAGGAAAGAAGATAAAGAAAACTAAGGATATGGTGGGAAAAAAAATGGACCAGTGAATTAGTGGACCGAGGAATTAGCCCTCATTACAAATATGCCTTCTTTATTCTTTATTCAATTCCTAGTTTATATCGTCTAAGGGCATGGGCTACGTGTCGCTGCATTGAAATGGCTTCCATGCTGGCTGGGAAATTCCCCCCAACGCGTTCCTGAATACGGGAACCCATTTGAGAGTCATGCCAGTGTAGCATGAAGAAAACCACTAAAGTTGCAAAAATAGCTTTTTCCTTTAATATCATTTTACAAGAGTTCGTACAAAAATAAAGACATATTTCAGTTCTTGCAAAAGTTACTATTAAGAGATATTACATTTTTGAAGTTTTAGACAAGGTACAAGATAATAAATGCTCCAAGTTTTTATATATACAATGCGGTTTCAAACGCTAACCAAATTCATTTCGCTAAATTTTTGTACTGAACGACCTAAGGAGAGGAAAAGTGCACTTGAATCCCTAAAAACCGAAGTTATTCATTTGTCTACACATTTTGTTTCTCCCTAGAAGATGTTTTTGAGTTAGACAAAATTGAATCGCCAATGAATACAGATTTGATTTTCCAGCGAGCACTTAAAAAATAGCGACTACTTACAATAGCGACTACTTAGCGCCTAAATCACTAATGCGCCCTTCTAAGGCCCAAAAAAAAGACAAGCTTTAAATAATATATTTGGTCTACTCCAACAGAATTTAATTCAACGAAGCATCACAAAAATAATATTAATATTAATAAATAAAATGATATAAAATTTGGATGCCTTTTGACACGAGCGCACTTATCACTCCAATCCTTATCGATCTCTAAAATGCAAAAGGCTATAGTTAGATACCAAACCACTTTATCTATCAAATATCCACCGAAAAAAAAATAATTGTAGCTTAAAAAAAGCTATTGAGTTAAGGCCAAGGTGGGATATAGTATGATAAGAAAGCTCCGCTTTAGAATTTGGTCAATTTGAGGAAATTCTCGCTTCTTATGTTCTTATTCTATAAACGAAATTTTCGGCAAAGGGATTCAACCGTCAAAGTCAGTAGAGTAAACAGCCGGTACCGAAAAGCTAGATTTGAAGAGTCATTATGCTGCTACGTCTGCAAAGATAAGCTGAAAATGCCATTTTAAAATAAAAACGATGTTGAAAGAATGCAATTAACTTTTGATTCGTTTGGTTTTGAATACGCCTTTGGCGACATTAGATGTCGTCACTTTTTCGTTCGCATTTTATTTCTATTGTTTTCTGTTTTCTCTTCATTATACGGCAAACCAAACGTTTCGTAGTTAAGTCTTACCTAAAACATTCGTTTATCGTATATAAACAACACGAAAATAATTACACAACCACCATAAAGAATTACAATAAAAATACTATGAAATAATCAAAGACGACCGCTAGACAAAATACGAAGCTAGAAATACTTTAATGAAATCCTAGAGATTCATTTTTTCTTTGTAAATCAAAATAATCCCGAAATCCCTATCTTTTAGTATATATTAGAAATCTTTAAATATATCAATCATATCTTGGAAAACCAATTAAAAAATAGTTAAGGTTAAGCAAACGATTTCTATGGAGACGAGAGACTTCGAGAAAAAAGGATTGTTACTCGAAATCTTTTGTCCTACAAAACTAAATATTTTTCGAAATTTGCCTTAAAACGATAGCTTAATTTTCAAATAAAGAATTGCAATAGCTTGGATTAAGAAAATTAAACAGTTTTTTAAAGCATGTCACTTCACTAAATGCTTAAAGTAGCCATCATGATCACCATCATCTTCCTTATTAAACTACCAGAAGCAGCTTTCTAAATACATAAAAGCACGGTTCCAACTTATGGTACAAAATTTAACTATTAAACTTGGTCAATTATTTAATATTGTTTGCACAAAACGACGAGGAAAATTGCAAACTTTTCAAATTTCTACACCTATGTCGATTTTCCATCATTAATTTTACTACTTTTAAAACAATACATCTACCAATGGCAATGTATCAAGTTTGTAGTAGTTAATTCTTAAGGATAAACGTTTTAAGTAATCTCTTTAGTTTCTAAATAAGCGTCTAAATAAACCAAAAAGCTTAAAGTTTTTTCAATGTACAGTGGTTAATTAGCAAAAGATTATATTTAGACACGCTGTCATAGCAACTGTCATAATCTTGCCAAAGTACTTCAATAAATGAACTATTTATATAACTTCTTTACAAGTTAAGTCAAGGTCAATCAAGTACCGATTGAATAGCATAATTATAATAAAAAATAGGATACAAAATTATCTTGGATCAGATACAGAAGCAGAGTATTTAAATGCACTTACCGGTAGTAAATACCATATGAATGCTCGCTGAATCAAATTAGATAAAGATATTACAGGGTAAAGGTATTTTATACCCATTAACACGAAACTTAGCCTCAGATATAAGGCTGTCTTTATTATAATAACTGTGTTCACTAGCTCCAAATTTGAGCTTGCCTTCTTGCAGGCTTGAATTTCAGGTTAAAGCTGCTTTGCTAGGAGATTCTTGAGGAGAGGTTGTTAATTGATATTGATAAGGATCAATAAATGATGACATCGATGCCATTCCTCTAGACAATTTAATGAGCATATATATATGCATCCAACATTCAAGAGGGTTTTAAGATCCACAAGTGCTAATCCTTCGGTATAGGAACATTTAGACTATTTGGAGTCCTCTGGATGAGATCCCTTGCTCGTCTCTTGGCAATGACTGCCTCCTGTCTTGCTCGCTCGCCTGCAGCGCCTGCTTCCAATGCTCGATCCCTAGCTGCAGCAGCCCTGGACAATGACATATGTGACTTCTGCACTGATATATCTCCAGCCTGAATGGCAGCCTCACAGGCAATTTGCAAGCGCTGCTTAAATCTAGTCACAAGGGACTTAATAGAGCTCTGCTTTTTGATACTAGACACAAACACATCATTGGAAAACTCTCCCTCCAATTTTGTATTGTCAGGGTAACTAGCAATGCCTAGTCCATGCCGCATGTTTTCACTCCATTGACCAATATATTTGAAGCCATCAGAAGTTTCTAATAATCCATATCCATGACGTTTATCATTTTTCCATTCTCCTTTATACAGCTCTCGCACAAGTTTTACTGGTGCTGGCTTTGGGGGTTCCTCTACAGTGGCCTCACCATCCACACCTATCTGAATAGATCCACTACTGTTCATTGATCCAGAGTGACTAGCATTATCACTTTCACTACCAGATTTAGGTGACATCAAATGAGGGCTATCACATTTGTTTTTCTTGTCACCTTTGGATTTTTTATCCTTTAGAGGCAAAATGCCATTAGCAGCTTCGGCACTATTGTTCGACTGTCTGGAACAAGAACGTGTAAAGTTTGTATAGTAATCCTTTGGTTCACGTCTAATACTGCGGATTCCATAACCAGATCTCATTCCTGTTTTCCATTGTCCATAATAATATCCTATGGATAAAAATAAATAATATTTATTTTATAAATAAAATTCATTTATTTATTTTTATCAATTTATTCATATTTATATTCATTTGATTGCTTTATTCATTTGACATTTCAAATATTCAATCATTCTATTGTTATTCATTTTTTCATTCTATCATCCATCCATCCATCCATCCATCCATCCATCCATCCATCCATCCATCCATCCATCCATCCATCCATCCATCCATCCATCCATCCATCCATCCATCCATCCATCCATCCATCCACAACCCACCCATCCACAAACCCACCCACCCACCCACCCACATTCATTCCAATCATTAATTTCCACTTCATTCATCTCAATCACCTTAATTATTTCCTTAATTCATCTCATTCGATCATTTCTTATATTTATCTTTTCCATTCCTTCATTTCTCTGTTCATAACTTCATCAGACCGATTTAACAGCCAGTCATCATCTCTGGCCATTGAGAAGCCATTTTATTTAACCCAACAAACCCTGTCATGAAGCAAAAACCACTAAAAACAATTATTGTCTTAGATGGAGGTTAAATAATTGAAAACATTTTTTCAGTGGTTTTTGTTGCCAGTTGAACCCAGAAACATACATGTCATAACTTAACTCTATAACAGGAGGCATTTTCTCTAGACAGTTCTCCAGCTACTTAAAGCATACATCAACATGCATTTTGGAATGATTTCATTTTGTACTTAATGCCTACAGTATCTAAATACAATGATGAATTCGAAGTAAAGACGTGCACTTATGTGCAGTATTCATTGCTTTAGAACAAGTGATATGAAACCACACTTGCATTAGGATGACAGTTGTCTGAAATTTCCACAGCTGTACAACAGACCCAACTTTCCCAGGGTATTTTTTTAAATTTTGAGGTGTGGAATTTGAAAAAGTAGACATTAAAGCCTCTTACATGACGTAATAATTAGCTTCTATAGTTGGATGAACAATGACAGAATTTGTTTTGGTTGGCTATGATTTAAGCTTTCAACCAGAAATATAACAGAAAATGGTTGGCACATTAACATCGCACAGCAATGTCTATAAACATTAATAATAAGTCCACCAATACATCTGCATTTTGGCTTCAGCCAGAAATCATAATAAACAATAATTGAAGTATTGAGAGATCATTGGGGCGAAAAGCACCAAAATCATGTCACGTTTGCAATCTAAAGTGCTGCAAAGTGATTTAAACAAAATTTTAATGATAGGTCTTTTCAACATGGCAAAGTGTAGCAAATATCCAAGCATAGCCTGCCTAGATTGGAGAAAATGTTAAATCCTGCCCCAGGTGATTTCATGGAGAACAATAACTAGCACTAGAACATACTAGCTCTCTTTAGACCCTTGCAAATTCTTAAAAATTCCTAGCAAATTGCCATGCCTCTTCATGGGAGAGAAAGCTATTTCTGAAACTACATGACCAAAAGCAGACATCAATGCACATGCACACAGTAGTCAAACTTGAAAATGGGTTCCTTGACTATATAGACTAGATTATATTCATTTTGCACAGGTTAAGCTTTTCTTAATCAAGCAAATTATTTGCAAAAGTTAAATGCAATGTAAAGAATGTAAGACTTGAAAAACAATGCTTTTGAAACCTGTGGATGTTTAATAAGATGGTAACAAATTTGACTAATCACATGCAAGATGCAAGCGATTGGTAAGAACCATGTGAATCAAATATTCATGCTGTTTTTTTATTACTGTGCATGATATATTATACTTTTACAGCAAACCACTAATAAAAACATGATGGACAGCTGATCATGATGTCAGTGTATATATTTTAAAATACAAACTACATTAGCAAGAAGTACACAAGCTAGAATCATTGACTGAGTAATAAAACATGACTTCAAAACTTGAAAACCTCAAAACTTTACCTATACCCTGAAACAACCTCTAGCTTCTTATGGTGATTCAATTTATCCATAAGTTCCTACTGATCTAAGTCAGGCCTGACTAACTCACAGATCAAACCCAGAAACAGCCTCTGGGGTTATCTACATGTAAGTCAGGGCATGGCTTAGTCTCAGATAAAAGCCTGAAACAGGATAAAAGCTTGATATATACAGTACTCATTTTAGCCTTTAGCTGATTTACATGGTATAATTTTTCCTCATAACAATGTACAACATGCTGATGACAAGAATTGTTTCGCGTAAATCGACTGCACAACTTGCTTAAGACTGTAAGTGGTAGCCAAATTTGATGTAAGCATGTTGTATGTGACAGTTCTGAGGAAAAATTATATGGTGTACAGAACTGTCATTGGATAAAACTTGCTTGTGTATACTATTTTTATAATTGCATCCTCTACATCATTTGCAATAACAACGTTAAGACATGTCTTCAACCAGCAGACTTCTTTGAAAAACCTTCAAGAAGGGTTGTTATGCAAATTATGACCTACATTGCATATTTTCTCAGACCTTTAAGCAATAATATTTGTATTTAGCTAGGACTGTATTATTAAACCCTAAGATTATCATGAGTTTGGATTAATGAAATGTGCTAGTGCATGCCTTGCAGACGAAGACATTTGATTCAAAACAGAGAGATTGAGAGAGAACATTTACAAATATGTACCGGATGTGTATTTATAAACCAAAAGTACCCTATTTAAAAAAATCATATGGTGAGAGTACGTACTTCAACAGACTTTCAGTAACAAAGAAATGTCTAACATATAATTATTTTGCGTGAAACATTGACCGAAAGGTGGATTTTATATGGATTACATAAAAAATCTTAATTGACCCTCTATTGTTTCATTGATAATATGCTTAGATAAATGGAAGGTATTCTAAACACTGGAAAAATTAAGTACAAAACTGTGGAGGAAAAGCAAATTGGAACACCCGAGAGAGTTGAGCTCTTACAAACAATTGAAACAGCTATAGATCAATTTTTTGAATATTCAAGCAGATTCCAAAATAAAGCTGAAGCAAAATTAGACTTCTAGAAATAATAATCTTCAGATATAAACATAATCTACACTTTTAATTTTAGAAGCATCTTAAAATTCTTTTTATGACTAAGCTCATAAAAGTGGAAATATAAATTAACATTAAAAGAGTTAAAAAGGATAGATTTTTGGTCTAACAAATTGAAGTGCATTTATATAATGATAAGCAGATAGGTTAGAATAATAGAGGGCAATAGTGTTTATAATTCTTAGAGAAATAATTGTGTTTCATCCACATTCGAGCTCAATATATACATGAACTGATTTCGAGACCAAACAGTAATAAAGAGTATACCAAAGCCTTACAAATACATTCAGCATAACGAATAAATGATAGATAAGTAAGGTTTCTGAAATATTAAAGAACAGGTTTTGTGTGTTTATAAGGACATCTGTCTGTACAAATAATAATTAGCTTTGGCAGAAAGACCAAAATAGAATACAGAAGTGTTTCGCTAAAGCAGACGGTAAAATAAGAAAACATTCGTAGTTCAGAAGAGACTTGATACACTTGTACTGTAATAATTATTTATTAAGCTTAATGAAGTTGAAAGAATACTCGCAAAAAATAGGAAAACATGATAGTGCATCGAAAGATAACAGCTTTGAGAATATAAACAGCGTAGAAAAGCAAGACTTCTATCGACTTTCAATACAAAAACATAGTAAGCTCAAAAACTAAATAAATATGAGGTTATGAACGTCGGGGCAGTCTGATTTGAGCTTAACTTCTTCAAATAACTTAATTTTTTACCAGATCCTTTTGATGAATCTCGTTATATTTATAACTTTTGAAAACATGTTCGAGAAACCGATAGCTTAATAAATATAAAACTTAGCGAAAATTAAGGCATATTGATGTCAAAAATTTGTTGATAGTTAATTCATTTAAAGTGAAATGAACATAGTTGTTTTAAGCTGATTGATTTTGAACACTTCAAAAACACATGAAATTCTAGCTCAAACTTTAATGAATATTTAACAAAATATACACAAATTCTAGAGATCGGACTCTCAAATATAACTCAACGAGGCCGAAATGAGTAAAAAGAAGCAATGTTTGTCTTCAATTTTTTTAAATTAGCCGTCCTTACTGGACAGGCTGTGAACATGTTAGATGTGTTCTAACTCACGCTGCTTGCGTTCTTCTTCGTTGGCTTAGAAGGTAAATATCTGAGGAATCTGTAGCAAAGTCTTAGTACAGGAACTTATTTAATGAGCGAAAAGATAACTTTAACTCACCGCCATCGGCATATATTTCGATTCCATATCCTTCTTGCAGTCCAGAGGTCCAACTGCCTTCGTATTTTGCACCACTTTCACATTTCTGAACTCCATATCTTACTTTAAAGCCTTCTTCCCACTCGCCTTGATAAGTCCACTTCCCTCGGATTTCTACGCCCAGTCCATGTCGGCGACCATTACACCATTCTCCTTCATATCTATGTCCATTCGGCCAAACATATACCCCACTAGCCTCGAAACCATTGTGCCAACTGCCTTCATATCTAGCTTGTCCTTTTGGCCCTGTACATATACCGTATCCATGGGCTTTGCCGTTTCTCCATTCACCGCAGTACGTTCCTCCATCATCAAAATCAAATCTGCCACCGCTCATAGTTTGTTATACCAAGCATAGCTTTGTTATTGACTCTATTTCTGTCTAGCTAAACTCAACACACATCCATACGGAATGTTTTCAACGAAATTAAAGGATTTATACAGGGTGTACGCATACTCTCTTCGACTAACCGCTAATGTTGTGCGTCATTGATTGTCTCCAATCTCACTCCGGCATTTGACCCTTTTTTACCGCGAAAAAAATTGTAGTACAATGACGTGAAAAACTGCTAAAAATCAACTCCTAGTTTCCTGTATTTTAAATTTCATTAATGCTAAACGTGGGAGATTGCTAATGCTGAGAAAAATCAATTACATTTTTAAAAAATTGTGCGATACAACAGGATAAAGAAGGCAGCCATTCAATGACCATGGCCTTCACAAGTTCCCTAATTTCTGTTCTTCGTATTTCTTTCTCACTTTAACCCAAGATTATTTTAATCATTTCTAACGTACAAAGATTGTACCAGCGATAATATAAGTTGATCTTTACAGCATTTGTTGCATACAACATTTTAGTAAGACGCGCAGATGTTCGAAACTTTTCTCCCCCACAGCCGATTTGCGTGACATTCAGATACATTTGTTGCCATTGTCTATGACGTTGTGCGGGTTTTCGAATAACGATTACCCCTATGATATCATAATTACTTGACTTGGACGATAACAGGAGGTTGAGGACTCTGAGAAAAGCCTACCGGGAGAGACCTGAGAGATTTATAATTGCACTATTAAGATCGCTGTAGTACAACGCCGAGATAATGAAAAAGAGTGGAATACAGCAATCCACGCATTAACGATAATGCGAATCTCTAAGATAGCAAAAGCAGACGTTTTTTGCAAGCTTTAGATAGCAATATTTATTGATTTATCTATTCATGTTTTCTAGCCTTAAATTATTTTTTTCTCTTAGCGCCAGCTCTCATTCAGTACACATTTGGTTATTTATGGTTCTGGTCCGGTTAGATCATATTTTTTCAAATCACAAGAATATTGATGTATTGTTCATTTTATTAGATGTTTTCATTTGTGACATTTCTAATAATTTTAATACGTCGAAATTGTTAAAATCAAGCAAGAAAATCGAGTTTCATTTGAACACAGCTCGAGAAAAAAAAAGAGGAATGTATAGAAAAAGAAAGACGTTCTAGCAAAGTTCTACTAGAATATGATACAAAATTTAGCAAAACTAAAATAAAATAAAAGGTAATAATGACAGTAGTTTTTGTACTAGTACCGAAAAACTGGGAACATTAGTTTCAATTGAGTAGGCCATCCTGGTGTTTAATGCATACATAGAGAACCATCTTTGTTTTATTTTTTACTACATTTTCCTTGGTGTGAATTGTTATGCAGTAGATATGAAATCAACATGACGTACAGTCGCGTTTTAATCTAAAGTTGGTGGGTTTTTTAATGACAAAGGATATTGAACGCCTACGTTGAAGCTAAGTTCTTTTATTGTAATTTAGGGTAATTGATAGAGAGATGTTGTGTAGATAACATCAATTCTAGATGTTAGCTATGGATTTTTCTCGAATATTAATGTTATTGGGGCATTATTATTATGAAACGATGGCACACGCGTAGTACGCGGCACTCAGATGGGTTTTCACGTCATGGAAACTACTCTACACTACCCTAACCATCGACTGGCTTCGCATTTTGGCGATCTGATTTGATAGCGTAAGTTAAAATTTAGAAACCCATAATAAAGCAATGAAAAGTCGAAATATGGCTTTTCTGTTTTTCTCGTTTCTTTTTGAAAACGTAGAGCAATAGAATTTTAATTTAACAGTAATGATAAAAAGGTAAATTATACACCGTGAAAAGAAAAAAAAACTTACTGACGTTTCGGATGCTAGTCCTTCGTCGGAGTAAAACAGGATTTTAATTTATTCGTTTTTAACCGAAACCCCTATAAATATTTTACAAATAATAAAGGTGCGCAATAACTAGAGACCAGAGAGGAGGGAGAATAATTAACAGAGATAGAAAAACATACTCTCTTGGTGAGGGGGGAAATGAATGAGTTTGATTCTGGTCTCTCAGAAACTTTTGAAAAAAATACCACTCTTTTCATTCAACCGAGGCTTTTTTATCTTTTTCGTTTTATCGTCTTCATAGCGTCTGTTAGTGCAGTTTTCGTATGACTGTGAAGAGCTCAGTGCCGTGCCGTGACCGTGATGTTTCCTAGAATTTTGATTGACTGATTTTTTACTCGCGCAATGTGATTGGTCTGAAAGTGCCGTGAATTAGGCGTGATCGTGTACGCGCCGTGTTTTATGCCGTGTTCTGGGTATTTTATTGGATGGAGAGTGAATTCTCGAGCCATGTGATTGGTCTGGCGTAACCCTAGCCCTGTCAATAACGTGTTCGTGCCATGAGCTTTTCAGTTATGCGAAAATTGCTCTATGTTTTACGCAAGTATATTCACAATTGCATTTGAAATAGACCACGTGATCCAATGTTATACCACGTGGAAAGTTTACACCACGTGACAGAAGTGCAGTCAAGTTTTTATCACGTGGTGTGAAAAACTTGTCCACGTGGTACAACTTTGGATTTGAAATTTGCAATAAGCCTGAAGCGAGATGACCTGCCTCGGTTCTACTATCGCGGGGGCACGAAACCCCGACGGCTGGAGACTGAGCCTTGGTCTACTGGGAAGAGTAGTAATCATCAACTATGATTCTCGACTATAAATGTAGAATTTAAAAATGGACTGACAGATGCACTACAAGGCAGCAGGATATTTAATAAAAAAGGGAAAAACGAAAAAAGGGATGCTGTCTGACACTAGTCAACCTGATCAAAGGTCGGGCGGGAGCTACTGTTCTTTGCGATTAAAACAGTTAAATACGCATAGTTAAACGTTACGGAATCATCCTTGACAATCGTTGACAAGCACTTGAGGCACTTGAGATAATTGAAAGAGTATTAGACACACCGTCACGGTCATGCAAATGGCGACTTCAGAAGACTCAACGTTTGCGCGTGAAATCACGTTTACCTTGCAAGCGCCATCATATACGATCATGGCATAGTATGCTTCTAATTTCATCGAGCCTTGAAACAACGTCTGTACTGATCTTAGTCAGGGCAAGACTAACTCCCAGAAATTTACCTTTGGTAAGCAGTTGAGGAAATCTGAAAACCTAAGGAAACTCCCCGCGTCAAGCGAGAGACGTTAAAAATGTTTCAAGCCAAAGCCAAACTCATTAAAGCTTTGCTTAAAAATAAACATACCATGAAAGCTTAATTTGACTCCAGATTAATGTTTGAATTGTGTAACGCCACATGCGAGACTAAGAATATACGAAAAATTAATCATAATATGCCCGTTTAACTTCTTTAATCCCTTCGATATATGATATTTTAAAAGAGCGTAATAGGTGGTACGTGTCATAAATATCACAATAAACATCAAGAACAAGCATAAGCGCGATGACGTTTTCTCACAAAGTTTGAAGCCCTGAGGGCAATTGCAAAATGCTTCTATTTCCTCAGCTTTTCAACTTTGTTCACCAGTTCGTCAATGTTATTAGCGATGCTATTAGCGATGAACTCATATTTCTTGACAGGATTCTTGAAAGCTGTTGGGAAAACGTTGTCAAATCTACCTCCAATCTGCACAGAGGGGAATTTAAGCAACAGAGCCATGGTTTTTGTGGCTTATTATTTTATAAATTGATAATACCCGCCCAGTAATGGATCCGCAGTGATGATGGATGCGCAGTGAAGATGGATGCGCAATGAAGATGGATGCGCAGTGATAATGGATGCGCAGTGATGATGGATGCGCAATGAAGATAGATTGGTAGTGATGATGGATGGGTAGTGATGATGGATGCATAGCGATGTTGGGAGCGTAGTGATGTTGGATGTGCAGTGATGATGGATGCGCAGTGATGATGGATGCACAGTGATGATGGATGGGTGGTGATGATGGATGCATAGCGATGTTGGGAGCGTAGCGATGATGGATGCATAGCGATGTTGGATGCGTAGTGATGATGGATGCGCAGTGATGATGGATGCGCAATGAAGATGGATTGGTAGTGATGATGGATGGGTAGTGATGATGGATGCATAGCGATGTTGGGAGCGTAGTGATGTTGGATGCATAGCGATGTTGGATGCGTAGTGATGATGGATGCGCAGTGATGATGGATGCGCAATGAAGATGGATTGGTAGTGATGATGGATGGGTAGTGATGATGGATGCATAGCGATGATGGGAGCGTAGTGATGATGGATGCATAGCGATGTTGGATGCGTAGTGATGATGGATGCGCACAGTGATGATGGATGCGCAGTGATAATGGATGCGCAATGAAGATGGATTGGTAGTGATGGTGGATGGGTGGTGATGATGGATGCATAGCGATGTTGAGAGTGTAGTGATGTTGGATGCGTAGTGATGATGGATGCGCAGTGATGACGGATGCGCAGTGATGATGGATGCGCAGTGATGATGGTTGCGTAGTGATGATGGTGCGCAGTGATGATGGATGCGTAGTGATGATGGATGCGCAGGATGGTGCTTTCGAAGTGATGATGGACGCGCAGTGATGATGGATGCGTAGTGATAATGGTGCGCAGTGATAATGGATGCACAGTGATGATGGATGGGTAGTGATGATGGATGCGCATAGCGATGTTGGGAGCGTAGTGATGATGGATGCATAGCGATGTTGGATGCGTAGTGATGATGGATGCACAGTGATGATGGATGCGCAGTGATAATGGATGCGCAATGAAGATGGATTGGTAGTGATGATGGATGGGTGGTGATGATGGATGCATAGCGATGTTGGGAGTGTAGTGATGTTGGATGCGTAGTGATGATGGATGCGCAGTGATGATGGATGCGCAGTGATGATGGATGCGCAGTGATGATGGATGCGCAGTGATGATGGATGCGTAGTGATGATGGATGCGCAGTGATGATGGATGCGTAGTGATGATGGATGCGCAGTGATGGTGCATTCGCAGTGATGATGGATGCGCAGTGATGATGGATGCGTAGTGATGATGGATGCGCAGTGATGATGGATGCGTAGTGATGATGGATGCGCAGTGATGATGGATGCGCAGTGATGATGGATGCGCAATGAAGATGGATTGGTAGTGATGATGGATGGGCTTCGAACTGATAATGGACGCTTCGTTAAGCGTACTTTAATCGCCTAATAGCGTAGTGTAATCAATACATACTATGAATATGAACTAAATAAAGATTAAATAGTCCAGTCTGCAACGCTCAGATGGCTCGCTTGAGTGTATTTTATGTCCAGATTTGTGATAGCGCTCTATGTTTACGCATCGTAATGTTTTCCCTTAAGATACATACTCATACAAAATACATTGCTCTGGATATTAATTACTTTAATCTCAGTTTCATTAAAACACATTTAATTATTTTGTCTTGAACGATTTTCTGACGTATTCTGATATATTTGAGCAGTAGAGCTAAATGCTGTTTACATATTTTTCAATTTAGGTGCTCCAGCATAACTTCTCGAACCTTGAGCAACGTCTAACTAAAAGAAGGAACTGGCAGAACGTTGTCGTTCGGATTTTCTCCTTTGAAATCATGTACCATACAGCTGGAAAACGTTCGTACTTGTAGTTTGGTCCCCACATCTCGTTACACAATCCTTCTCCATTCTTAAAAATCTTGAATAAAAAGAGAATATCATATTGAAATGAAGGAGTCATACCAAACCATACTCCAGCCACTCGATAGACCTCTTGCATCAAAGGAGTTCAATTTGGAGGACAAAATGATATATAATTGGAAACCTATTGTAATGTCCTCCTTTTTGAGCTGCACTCCGTAATCACACATACCAGCGTCCCCACCTTATATCATGCAAGCTATCTAATACACCGACATGGCCATTTAACTACGAAAAACTAACGATGAAACCCCATGTACCATTATTATTCTTGCAACCACGTGACCGGAGAATCCCTTGAGATATAAACAACCCCGAAAATATCTGCACATATACCACCCAATGTGCCTTGTACCAATCCATGCAGCCCTCATACCCTAAACCGTACATTACTAATTTCAACCAATGTCCTACACAATGAACTTACCCTTAACATCTCGGTTATATGAATTCATGTCTTTAAAAATTATATCTGAATATGACAACAAATAACATTTACACTGCTTTTTGCATATTTGCAGTTATTTTTGAAGAATACTTACCTCGTCAAAAGTGCGGCAAGGTCCGGTATGTTTTAATGGACCCTTTTCAAAGCGATAGACAACGTATTCATTCAGCCAATCCTCAGATAAGTCTTGTCATTCGTGCAGGCCTCAAACCAATTGTTGCAGGTATCACTGCAGATGTGCACTCAGCTAGTTTACTCCCTTGATGTGACATGTGACAGATAATGAAAAGAGAAAAAAAGGGAAGAGCTGGAAAAATTGGAAAAAGACTTGGGAGAACGTAAGAATGAGTTGGAAGAAAGGGAGCACACAATCAATAAGAGTGAAAATGAGTTGGAAGAAACGCCACCCCGTAGCTCAATTTGTAAGAGCGTCAGTCTGTTGTGCGGGAGGCCATGGTTTAAGCCTTGGCCAGACCAACACTCAGGGTCTTAAAATAACTAAGGAGAAGGTACTACCTTTGTAATAATATCTGCAAATGGTTAGACCTTCATGTCTTCTCGGATAAGGACTGAAAACCATAGGCCCTGTCTCACAACCCTTCCTAACCTGCAGTAAAAATGGGACATAAAAGAACCTGTTGAAATATTGGACCATTACATCGCTAGAGCACTTACATGGGAAAGCCACAAAGATCATCCAGTTAGCGAGTACGAGATCCATTCTTCAAAGTCATCGAAATTGGTGGTCCTTCAGAAAACTATTGAAAATGATATCAATCATAGTAAATTTCGGCTTTGTTTGCCAACCTTTAATGGGGCGAATCTTATATTTATTAATGTGCCCAAGGTGTGTACAAAATTAAGCTTTAAGGGGCGGGCGTTTTCAAAACACTAATATACCAAATTTTCCCTCTGTGATAACAATATCGGTCTAGAATTTCCAGCCAAATATAATTTTACCCATGATGGAAACATTTTTTCATGATACCATGTTTTTATTTGCTCTTCAGAGATTGAGGACCAATAACTGGGTTAAGTTATCGCTTCCGTGCCTCACAAACTCTTCTATTGTATTTAATTTTTCTTGTATCTATCTCTAACTAGGATTTAGAAGCTTCCAAGTTGGAGAGCACATTAAGAGGTGTCAGAGCACTAAATGCCCCCCAAAAATGTGGGTCACTTCCATGTAGCATTACTCTTTGGAAGGTTGGCACCATCAAATCAGCAAATCCAAGCTCTTACTTCTGCGGCTGAAAAGCAAGCCTACGCTGTGGAAATGGCATACATGAGCATCACTCCTTCCATTATGGGTAACTTATAAGTACATTCATGTCCAATAATTGGCAGGAACAGGAGTGTTATAAACCAACTATATGTTCATGAAACTGTTAAGTTGTCACATCTTACATAATAAAAATTGAGCGGATTACACTCGTAAGATAGCAAGACCTGATCACTGAAGAGAATATTATATGTTTTACATGATTTTTTTTCTTGACTTGTGTAATTTTGTTCTATTATAGTAGAGGAACCCCATCTTCAAAAGACGGTCTGTCCATTTTTACTTTGCCACTCTACCCGTCTTGGAGGGAAAGTTAAATCAACCGATCTCTTCGTTGTGCAAGATGATGGCGGGAACAAAGTATGTCCGTGATTGGCTTTGTATGAGAAATTGATTGCTACTTTTGGAGAACGCAACACATGGATAATGGACTTGTGTAGCAACACATGTAAGTTTATGTACAGTTGAGTTTACAAAGCATTTTCCTCTAATACAATCACTCATGACACTGCATGAAAACAGAGACAAGAGGATTTGAATTAAAATTGGGCCATTCTTTTTTCAGGTGTAGCCTCGTCAGCTGCAATAAAGCTTGGGTATGATTGCTTAGCAGTGGAGAAGGACGAGGAAAAAGTCCGGAATATAAGAAGAAGACTGAAGGAAGATTGCATAAAATATGCAGAGGAAGATATGATGATGACAATGACGATGACAATGCCACAAATGAAGTTTAGATAGAAAGCAAACCGATAAAATAAGGGTTTATGATTGTGATTTTCCATATTGTGTTAGGGTAACATATCGAAAATCACGATTTTTCATACGATAAACTAGTACTATAGCTATTCCAACAGTATTTTACTACTTAACAGGAAAATTATTTAAAAAATATCAGAATGCCTAGGCCAGTATGTGCTTTTAAGTTTTGGAGGGAAATTGCCAAGGGAAAAGGTCATTTTTTGAATCAACGCTTGGCACAGTGCTTAGTCTGAATGTATTTGTTAGGGTGACTCGACTGAGTAATGATTTTGCCGCACCGTCGATGTTTGTTTGTAAGACGATAGACCTTGACCTGGAATTTAGGATCAAATAAACACTGGTTTATAAAAATATGTATTTTTCCAAACAATGCGATTTAAGAAAATCGCCTGGTCGTCACTAAGATATTGGTAGCTCGGATCTAGTTGATTTAAATGCGAAAAGAAACTTCCATATTTATCTAGTCTTGCTATGAATTTGTATTTAATATTGATAATATTGCCGCAACGCATTTCACAATCCAACATCGACAGTGTGGCAAAAGCTTTACCCAGTCGAGTCACCTTAACATGTATGTATTGTTCTAGGATCATGGTAAAAATGAATAAATCATTTTGTGAGAAACTATCCTGTCTAATAAGACTTTGATTGATTCGGTTGTGACTGCCTCAGAAATTTCTGGGGCAGAGTTTGATTGATTCGGTTGTGTCTGCCTCAGAAATTTCCGAGGCAGAGTTTGATTGATTTGGTTGTGTCTTCCTCAGAAATGTCTGTCTTTGATTGATTCAATAGGTAATGAGCCTGATTTTAATTACAACGATCGTATTAGCAAATCTATGATGATTCGGCCGGTTTTCGCTACCATACCTAAAATATTATCATAGCAAATTATCGATGGAAATTGTAATATTTGCTACTTTCCAAAATTGGCAAAATCATAAAAATAAATGAAATTCTCCTTAGACCTTGGCTGCGAATTCAAAAAATAGTAATTATCGAAATATTACTTAGGATATTCCCAAAATATTCAAACTTTAGAATGTTCCATACTGCTCTGGAACGTGTTATTAGAATTGAATACTTCTAGGAGGTGATTTGAAATTCTTAGCTTGTGTCTGTGGATTAGGCCCAGCATACCGAGATTATGCATGCATTTATTGCAAGTGTCCCAGAGCATCTACATGTAATGTAACCAAAACCTGGTCCTTAACGGACAAAACGTTTGGAGCAAGGACATCCGATTTAATTGCAAATCGAAACCCCTCTTTGATTAGGGTTACACCATATATGCACACTCTTTACTGTCAAGGCCCTGAATTGTTTAAGCTATACAAAAAGATTGCACACTTTAATCAATAAGGGATAGAAAAATATAACGATACGGCATCTAAAAATTATTTCAGACCATCCAACCACCTAGGGTATCTGCTTTGAGACAACTCTTCTTGAAAACACAAAGAGTGAAACACCTTGAGGCAGCAGGTTACCAGCGAGAAAACAATTCTTGTTCAAACTGTCTGGAACGAGGTCACAATATCAAGTCATGCACCAAAAAATGCAAAAGGTGTGCACTTAAAGTTTGCTGTGGTAACCTTGACAGAGTCAATAATAAGTGGGTGCCAAGCTGCACTTCGTGAGTTTTAAATGTGTATTGCAGCTTATGAAGAGTTTGGACAACTATAACTGCCTGTAAAAAACATCATAAAGACTTTTGTTTTTTGTTTTCGCTTCATCCTGGTTAACGACTACATTCCTCAATGAAACGTTTTGGTGGACGAGAAACGCGCTTAACATGGTCCGCAATCGTACTTCCGTTTATTAGAGAGCATGCACACCAGAACTGAATTGGTGTTATGGTCACCAATAGCAAATGTCATGTCAATGTATGGAATGATTTTCATATGCAACTTTATTGTCATTTAACTTAAGAATACGGACGCACACTAATTCATGCATGTTTTTTAGAAATTATGGTGATATAAACAATAATATATTTAATTATATTTAGAAATAAAATTCTAACTTTAGTTATTAAACCAACTGCATTCATAGTTTGATATTTCAATGCACTTTTGATTTATTTTACACACCAGTATATTCTTGCACTATTTTACCCCTTTTGTAGGAATTAGCGTAATTAGCATTTTGGTGCAATTCGACCAATTTGGTCTCTGTTGTTGTCGTTGTAATGGAAGCTCCGTTTATCATTAATTTTTGTATTTTTCTTAAATTAGTTCCAAATTCAAGATAGGTAAAGAGTTTCTCTTTTGTATTTACAATATAGTAAGGTTGAAATTTATGCAAAGCTTGCAGCGGAGCGTGTTAATCTTCACACCCTAACCGTCATCGATCTCTTCGATTGATATAGACATGAAAGATGTAGAATCGTAGTTCGGAATAAAATGAGTGTCCCGTAACAGAACCAAAAAGAAAAAGGATCGCAATGAAGCGACTACAAGAGAGTATGGAGCAGGAACAGGAGGAATGGCAGCAGCCACAACAACAGGAACAAAAGCAACAACAATAGTATGAAAAATAACAGCAACCTCAACTCTACTAATTTCCACAACAAAAACACTTCAGACTACGTACACTTTGAAGAACGACAGGATCAGCAGCTACTGGAGTCTTTCGTCAAGCAATAAAATCCCTTTCTGATACAGACAGTAGCCCTTTGGAGGAATTCGAGGCAATACGACCCTTTGAAGAGTCCAGTGATCATGAAGAGTCCACTAAGGCGCCTGTTCAAACAGCTTATGAGCTGAATGCCCTTTGTCTGAGGACTTCGGCCCTTGAAGCTGAAAACAACGAACCGAGAAAGGAGGTAGATGCTCGAAAAAAAAAACACCCTAGTGAGTTAACAGTTGCATCAAATTAAATTATTATTAATTATTGTTAGATATAAACTTCTTCTAACATAAATTGTTATTCTCAATTTTTGCCCTTATCGTTTTATTAACCTAATATTTCATTTTGCTTTACAGCAACATGTCCTGAAGCCTGTGCCTTTTTAAAAGCATAAAAATAGTTCCTTCGATGAACAAACTTGCATGGATATGCTTGACAATATTTCCACCACTACTCCTATATCCTCCAATAAAATGAAAGCAAACCTTTCTCCATTAGTTGAGGTAGTTATTTTCTGGAGTTATTAATGACTGTATCTATAAATTCTAATGTCTCTTTATAACTCAGCTACTTACTTAGGGCACAAATAGGGCAAGGCTCCTGGAATCAACTGACGTCTTTGTCGACAGGGCAAAGTTGATAATTGTACGACGGCTGCACAGAGCAAAGGATAAAATGGTCCACACTTTATCCACCAGAAGCTCATTCCTTAGTTTTTGTTGCTATAATGCAAAACGGAGATATTCAACCACCAAAGACAGTAAACGAATGCTTTACATAGCAAGTTAGTCACGCTCAAGTGAAAGTCAGCAGTCTTCCTGTTTACGGTGCTGCAGAACAAGAACTAACCACCGTTGAAAATGTCCTGGACAGATATTACAAACAAATTACATCAGCGAGAGAAGAGAACATATATACGTTTGTTACTAGAAAAACAAGACAGGAACATTTCAATAAAATGAAAATGATGAAAATCACCCATTGTACCCTCTGCTTCCGCAAATTAAGAAGACCACATACAATACACCGATCCAAGGTTAATTCCGCCATATTGCAGAGGGCGCAAATCTACTGGGGCAAGCGCGCCGGCAATATGGCTTACGGTACTTGTTGAGAATAGTTAACTTTTACATACATTTATTCGTTTTGTTTGTTTCTTACGATTTCCTTGACCCCATGATTTACCAGAAATTAATGATTAAACATAGCAATGAAACTTGATCTAGCCTTATGCAATAAAAGACACTCGCTTAATTCTTCATGAAACGACATGCACGTGCTTACGAGCCAAAGACATTTTTGCCATAAAAGACTGACTTAGATGCGTGATTCGCCACCAGATGTAAGTACAATTAATACTAAACATATATCCCGTTTAAGTGTAAATATTTCCCCACAAATGTAGGCTAATTTAGGAATTATTGTTACATTTTAGCGAACCTTGTACTAGCGTGAACCAGTTTTATACTTGATCCACGAATTAAAGTCGAAACAGATACGAGTGAACATTTGCCAACTAGCTCTAACAAGCGTATCGTATGGTGGTGAAATAGACATTTCCCCGATATCTCTAACAGTACTCAAAATGCCAAAACACGCTAGATGTGCAGTAACATTTTGCCATAATGACGCTAGTTATCCAGAATTATTCACCTTAAGATCTCACGTTAAAAACCTTAAATTCCATAGATGGCCCAAAGATCCAGAATTAGCTGAAATCTGGAGAAAACAGGTCGCCAAAGGAAGAAATGATAACTTCAATCCGTCACACGGTTCGAGCGGAACATTTGTATGTTCAAACCATTTTTCTCGTGGAGAAAAAAAAACCCGGGAAAGAGAGAAACAGATTATCTCACTCATTTCCTGACAACAATAGAATTCTTACAAAAGCAATAGCCAAAGAAAAGAAAAACTAAAGAAAGAAATACAGAATCAACATCAAATAGTTGACGTGTCAGACAGCGAAGACAGTGAGACAATGGACGTTGACCTTGACCTCTCACTTCGATTCTATGAATTCACACAGTATTCAAGGGAATTCGAAGTCGGGAAACACACTGGTCTTCCCTCTACCGAAGCTTTCAAATGTTTATCTTAATATCCGATGCCAAAAGCTCAATGAATACAGTAATGGCGTGGGGTTAAACAAACTCGCAAATAAACACCTAAGGCTAAGGAGGTCCCCGACGTTCCATATTTTGAAATCAACGGTTGACCTGGTCCAGCACGAAAGCTAGACTTAGCCCCAAGAAATGCTATTAACCCTTATGAGGTTAAAACTTGTCTTCTTATAGACGACCTAGCTTTTAAATTTATCATTTCTTCGAGCACTGCTAGTAGTATTTTTATCACCTGGATTAAGCCGATGTCCAAGGAGTTATCTGTCTTCATCATTTGGTCTGATCGTTCACAAGTGCGCAAAACAGTTTCAGCTTGTTTCAAAGCGTTGTATCCTAAAGTTCGCTGCATTATAGACTGCTTTGAGTGCTTTACACAGAAACCGAGTGGTCTGGATCTGCCAGCTGCCTATGGAGTGAATATAAACAGAGAGAGGAAAAGAAAAGCAGAATGAAGAAGAAAGCCCAAAAGGCAAAAGAATACAACACTGAAGAAGATGTGCATGTTTATACTACACCTCAAGCACTTGGAAAAGCAGTTGGAAAAGTAGTCCTGCCTCCCCAAAAGTCCCAGAAAAAGAAAGGCAGTTATCACAAAGCTAGCTACAAATTCAGGTCTGCATATTTCCAAACGGCAAAAAAAAGTTTTTGGAAGCAATAAGAAAATGTCAACAGTCACAATATCAAAGGTAAAAGCATTCTACTACTTGGCAACATGAAAAGAAGGAGCATATCCAGAAGAGGCACTTGATGTTTTCTCTCAAAGAAGCATCTGCTCTGTTTAAAAAGGAGCATCCAGAAGCGAAAATTGGTCTCAGCAAATTTAGTTCTCTTCGACCGATACATGTGCTCCTTTCATCCCAGACACCTCGAAATGTTTGTCTCTGCCAATATCATGAGAATATCCGCCTCATCTGTGACTGCCTTTCCAAAGAGACTGAAAGTTTTCCAACTTATTCTGGAAACTTTGTTGACAACTTCGCTTGTGAAAGTGGCTCAGAGGAATGCATGCTTGGTAGATGCAGCAACTGCTCTACGTACACTTGGCTGGGTGCCATTCAAGAAAGTTTTGAGTCATCTCTGTTTGTTCCAATAACGTGGTATCAATGGGAGAGAGTAGAGGTTAAGGTGCCTGATAAGAAGACCAAGGCCAAGAGGGTAGTGAAGAAGATGAAGAAAGTGTGCAGGGAGGGAAACATCATGGATGTGTTCTCGTCATTAAGGTCAAAGCTGCCACATTTTCTCGAGCATGTCTTCGTCAAAAGACAGCAATCTGCCTACTTTGAAGAGAGGAAAAGCAAATTTAGAGCAGGGAGAGGCCCTTGTTCAAGTTGACTTCGCAGAAAACTATTCCTGCAAACACCAAGATGAAATCCAGTCAGCAGACTGAACCAAGACCAGATCACCTTGTTTACTGTTGCTATCTGGACCAAGAAAGAAACCAAACTTCTTACTTGTGAGTCACATGTCATTGTTTCAGATGATTTGGAACATGACAAAACAGCTGTTACAGTGTTCATGTCCACAGTTCTTGACAAGTTTGTGAAACAGAGGCATCCAGAGGTCACAAGAGCATATATTTTTTCAGATGGCCCAAGTTCACAGTTCACAAATAAATACATTGTGAGCATTCTTCCCACACTTGACAAGATTGTTCATGTCCAGTGGAATTACTTTGCCACCTCGCATGGCAAAGGGGCAGTTGATGGCATCGGTGGCACATTGAAGCGTCTTGTCTGGAATGCAGCGCCTTCAAGAAAAGTCCCTGTTGTAACTGACGCAAGGTCTTTCTATGAAGTGGCCAGTATGTTGAACTCAGCTGTGGAGGTTTCCCTCTTAGAAAAGAAAGACATTAGTGACTTTGCAGCTGAGCTTGGTCTAACCAAATGTTTTAAAGAAGCTGTTGCACTTCCAGGAATTTCAAGGTTCCATCGCATTGAGCCTCAAAGCAACAGATATGTCCACAGTAAACTGTATTCTACCCAACCGTTGATTGAAAATGAAATGGTTCCTCGTGTATTTGCATTTGATTTGGAAGATTCAGATGCATCTAGTGATATTGAGGATAGTTGTGCTAGTAGTTATGGTGAGAGTGATAGAGATGAAGGTGACATCAATGATGGTGATGGAGATAGTAATGATGAGGATTATGATGATATAATCAGTGGTGATGATGCTGACGACAAAGATGATGATGATAGTGATGAAGATGGCCATGGCGTAATAAATGATATGTGTAATACTGCTGTCGAAAGTCAACAACATAACCCCTCTATTAACTTAAAGATAGAACATGGTCTCCCACCACACTTATCTACAAAATTTGGAAGTAATTTTTCCCTCTTCAAAGTGCCTCTAAACACATCCTTCTTGGTTGATGGCATTCTTAGTGGCCAAGTCCTGTTTAAAGGAAGCAGTATCATTGACGAACGTGATCTGGATTCATTGGTTGGTGGACACTAACAGTGAAGACAATTACCTAACAAACTTTGTTATTGATGAGTATTTCCAGATCTTGAAAGCTACTAGAGAAGGTGTGTCTGTGATTTCATGGGAAATCTTTGAAAAATTTGTTGTTAAGAAGCTTCTTGCTGAAAAGGAAAATATCCTCAAGCAAGAGATTATTCTTGTACCTTGCAATTCCATAAACTCTGAACATTGGTATCTTACTGTGGTGCTTCCCCAGGAAAAGCTTATTGCAGTGCTTGACAGTATGCCTGCCAATTGGCCAAATGGAGAAGCCTCTTTTAAGAAGATGTGGATGCTGTTAAAAATGGTTGACAGTAGCCTTGATGAGCGCGAGTGGCAATTTGTTGCCAATAAACCAGGTGATCTTCCCCAGCAAGATAATAAATTTGACTGTGAAGTGTTTGCTAGCCTTTATGCCAGGTGCCTAGTTACCAACAGTGTCATGCTAGTAGATCAACTGAGCACCCAAGACTTCAGAAAGCACTTGATGACTTAACTACACAGGAGGAGCCTAATTGCCACTTCATCCAAGATCCAAATGGGTCATTACTATGCCATTGACTATGTCAACATCTTTTACATTGGTCGAGCACTTGACACTGATGACAACAATGTAACAAGATTCAAGTTCTTACATAGTTGGAGCAGAGAGGTTTGACTGGCCAAGGCGTGATGATGTTGCACAAAAGCACTGCTCATGTGTTTTCTATGGTCCTGTCACTCTATTGGGAAATGGCCCTTTTGAGATTGAGGAACTGGACGAGATAGAATCTATTTTTAGAAATGTTGCTAAAAAGGCCAATTAAACATGACTTACAGTACACATTTCATGTACACGTAGCATTCTTTAAGATGGAGGTTTCTACATACATATATATTTGTTGTTACAGTACTTTATATTTGGTCTTTCAGGGTACATGGTTGTTATTATTGTTGATCGTCATCTCACAAGTTTGAAATTTAAAAACTAGAAGAGATTCATTTGTAGATATCTCAAATGAGCAGAAAAGCTTCTGTCTTTATATCAAATATTGGACTTATAAATTTCTATTCTCGGTTTTCACGTGACGTCACGAGCGGATTAAAACTTAGTGTCCGCCATATTGGTGCACAGGAAGCTCATTAGCATATGTCAAATCACACACGTGCGCTTATGTTTTGATTCGAATTATGCGATGTCCGAGGATTTACTCGTCGATATTTCAAAAAACGAAACCCAAGAACAGAAAAGAATTGAAGATACCTCTTCAATTGTCTTATCTGAATACGCCAAAAAGCTTGAAAATCACATTCGAACGAGATATTTAAAAAAATCGAAGGTATTGGAGTCGACCCCGCGTGTTTACAAGGCGAGAAGTTAGATGCAGAATGTCTGCCACCGATCGAAGCCACCGATCTTCTCTCTTATCTTGTGCTGGAAACCAGCTTCTATACTTTAAGGCAGTTCAAGGCTTTCAAGAGTCTAGAGAGTTACAATCAAATGGTATCGGGCTTCATAACGAGCGTTCAAGGAAAAGCCATTGGAAATAAGTTCGTGGTGTTAGGAAAAGTTCGTCATTCGCAGCGAATGAATGAACCGCCAATACCAATTTGGATTATCGCTAATGGAGAAGGAACGATAATATCTGCCCACTGCCTTGGTTGCAAAGCAGGTCTAGCAGAGTGCTGCTCTCATGTAGGGAGCGTACTGTTTTATATTGAGGCGTGGAATCGTATACATGGAAAGTTGGCCTGCACAGAAGTGAAATGTACGTGGCTACTCCCAACTTACGTAAACGAAGTACCGTACGCTCAAGTTGAAGACATCAATTTTAAATCAGCTCGAAAGTTGAAAGATGAATTAGACGTTAAAATTGATGGTGTACAACCTTCGACTAGCACTCCGGTAGGGAAAACGAAGTCCGTCCCAAATGTCACCCCTACAGAAACGGATATGAAAACCTTCTTTGCAAAACTAAATGAGAGCCAAAAAAAGCCTGTCATTCTTTCTCTAGTGGCTCCTTATGCTGATCAATTTGTACTAAAAGTCGGCGTGTTCTAACGATACCATCCCTTTACAATCATGAGAATCTGAAGCTGAACTACCCAGAGCTGTTACAAAAGTGCTGCAAAGTCGAACTATCTCTTTCTGATTCCGAGATAGAATTAATAGAACAGGAAACAAGGGATCAATCAAAAGGAACTGCGTTTTTTAAACATAGAGCTGGTCGTGTTGGGGCTTCAATGAGTTATTCTGTTGCCAATACAAATCCTGACCAACCATCTATCTCACTTATTAAAAACATTTGCTATCCACAGTTGTTTAGTGTGCAATCTAAAGCAATCAATCATGGAATCAAAAATGAAGGCAAAGCCATAGAGACTTACAACCATCTCATGTCTGCAAACCACAAAGATTTTGTACTGATAAAGTGTGGAGTTTTCATTGATAAGCAACATCCCTGGATGCATGCGACACCTGATTTCCTCTGTTCCTGCTCCTGTTGTGGTGATGGGTGTGGAGAAGTTAAGTGCCCTTACATTATTGAAAACTGGGACTTTGAAAGTTATGTGCTTAAGAAAAGTTCTTGCCTAGAGAAAGTGAATGGAATATTTCGACTAAAGAGAAAGCACCAGTATTATTACCAAGTGCAGCAACAATTGTCTATAACTGGTCGCCAATTTTGTGACTTTGTCGTGTGTGCATTCAGCGAAAACAAACCTCAAGTCTTCATTGAAAGAATTCTCCCAGAAACAAGTCACTGGGAAGCTATCGTTCCCAAAGTTACAAAAGTATGGCAGACATGCATACTACCTGAGATTCTTGCTCGATGGTATACAAGAAAACAGCACTTACCTGAAATAAAACCAGCAAACAAGTCCTCTGGTATTTGTTACTGTGGAATGCCTTCTCAAGGAAGAACTATTCACTGCAGTAACCCAAAGTGCCTAATAAAGGAATTTCACCAGACATGTTTGCATTTATCAGATTCAGTTCCTGATGTTTGGTACTGTCCTAACTGCCGCTTGCTAGCAGAATTTCAATGCAAAAAGCCAAGAAAAGCATCAAAGGCAAGTTCTACTAAGTGCACACATAATGATCAAGCTTTGAAACTGGACAGTATTTGTGTATGTGGCTCATCACCAATGATGAATGAAAGGCTTCTCAAATGTCACAGTGAAAATTGCCAAAATGGAAAGTTTTTCCATCTCCAGTGTCTGGACTATAAAAGAATGCCTAACAATAGTCAAACTACGTGGGTGTGCAGCAATTGCAAGGTGTCTCAAGCAGCCAAAGTAACTGCATCTAGTTCTATTGGTCCTACCACTTGTTCTTCTTCTTCAAAAGCCAACACTGTTAGTGCTGCATCAACAAGCCAATTAAAATGTGAAAACAGTATTCCACAAATGCAAGCAGCTAAATTGGACAAAAAGGAAAGTACAATCATTGGTAATAATGCTAGTGCTGTATCTACTAGTTATTCATCAATTATTGATTCCAGTGATGATGAATCGGATGTCAAAATAACACAAGTGACTAAAGGGGTTTTAGACAAGAGGGCTTCCCTTGGTAGCCTCAATGACAGTCATTTTGACATCATTAATTCACCTACTGGATGGCTGGACTGTACAATAATTCAGAAAGCACAAGTACATCTACAGAAAGTCAATCCTCTGATAGAGAGCTTTCAAAAAACAACCCTTGGCCCCATTAGGAACTTTGATATTGTCACTTCAGAATTTGTTCAAATATTACATACAGGACATATGCACTGGGTCTGTATAAGCTCTATTGGATGTAGACCAGGCATGGTCAACCTTTATGATAGTCTCTACCATGATATCATTGCCAAAGAGGTTGAAGAACAGGTAGAGAGTTTAATGGCAGACAGCTATGTAGGCATAGAAAATGTAACAGTCCAGCAACAACTGAATGGGAGTGACTGTGGAATCTTTGCCATAGCATTTGCTACGTGTCTGGTTTATGGTTTCAGCCCACGAGACTTTACATTTGACATACCCAAAATGCGCCCACATCTGGCTCAGTGTTTGGAAATTGGTAAAATTACAATGTTTCCATCAGTTTAGAATATGTGTTTAGAACCCGCTAGTGTTCACTAGCCATCATCTACTCTTTATTTGAAACAGTAATGTTGTTTTAGAAGAGCAAATGCATTAATACCATGAAAGAAATACAAAGTTGTTAATAATCATAGTAGCTATTTAGCAAATAACAGTTGGTTTCGATCCACTAGAATATTCATTACACAAAAACATATCTATACACCTATTTCATTTAAGAAAGGTTGTCGTCGCTAAAGGAGAAAGGTGATAGGTTATTCATAGTTCCAACAATTTCTGGAATCACTTGTTTTTCTTTTTTTTAATGAGTTTTGAGATATCCAGTGTTGTTTGTAGCCTGAAAGAACTTTAAAGGCTTTGATTATTTGCGTTTATTTTCATATATTACACCTTCGAATCGACTATTGCCTTTGGCAGTGACAACTGTTTTTTTGAAATAGGTGATACAAAAGACCACTATATTCTATTGTGCTTTAAATGCAACAAAATAGTAGTAAATTTGAGAATTAATAATAAACAATTAAGATACACTAGTTTTCATCAGCAATGTCCAAAAATAAAATAGCTACTCTGACAGGAACAAAGCAGAAAAATATTTCTTGTGTCACCAATACATTATGACATTTTGAATACAAGAATATCCTGGTATTTCATTTTTATCTTTATAAATAAATTCAAATTCTTAAATTTTGGTAATAATTAGTATGTTTATAATCTAGTCAAATGGAATGATTGGTGGACAAAGGTTAACAAGACCAGAACACACCCTTAAAATGATATCAATGACTGGTACCTGTTCCTTATTGCTCATGAGAAAGTCAGTGCTCAGTGTCCCTTTCAGAATTGTGTACTTGCACCTCAGCAAACCGATTACCCTCTCCACATGAATTCTGACATTTGCAATTCCTCGGGTGTTCTCAACATCGATGGGGTCCAGCTGGCTCTTCCCCTTAGTAAACGCTGGTATAACAAGCTCTGCTCTCTTGAATGCCACACTTTCATGAACTGTAAATCCCCTGTCGGCCATTACTAGATCACCAGGCACAAGTTTATTTAAAATACCACAGTTTTCAGTGAGGTGCTTATCAGATGTTCTGCCACCCCAGGCCTTTGATACAAAGGAAATGGTGCCTTGTGGAGTGATTCCAATTAATACCTTTACAGTGTTGTGGTGTTTGTAGGAGCTGAAGGTCTGGGCTCTTGCCAGCAGGTTGGTAGGCCTTTCTATGAAGACCTCAAAACAATCAATAATCACTGTTGTCTTCTTTCCAAACGAAAACTCGAAGCATTGAGGCATTGTTCTCCATAGTTCATCCCGCTCAGGCCAATATATTAGTTGAGAGAGTCGTATGTCCATGATTGTTATCCAGGTAAAAAATATCCTGGAGACAGTTGGTGCAGACACTTCAAAACGGTATGCAAGATCCAAGTATGGCACATTAAGTCGGAGTTTCATCAAGACCATGACAAGTTCCTGGAACTTCGTTAAGCTCAACGACTTTCTTGCCACATGAGGGGCTACATGTTCATATACAGCTTGTAAAATAGTAGCTGAAGGCAATCCAGTGTAAAATAGTACCTTCCCATCTTCCAGCATATCTTCGCGATCGAAAGGGGCTTTCTTTGGCTGAGAAAACATATAATCTAACTCCTCAGTTTGTGTGCTTGACTCGGTCATTTCTGGATTTACTTCGTTTGTTTGTGTGCTAGAGTCAGTGATCTTACAAAGTTCCTCCAGCTTCGAAGTAATCCCGTCCAATAAATCGCCATCTTGGCAATGCAACTTTGATTTATCACTCGCTGATTGAAGGTCACTTGCGATCTGGCTGATTTCCTCAGTTAAAGAAGGAGAGTCAAAAGAAACATTGTCGATTGTAGCGCCTTCTTCATCCAGTTTCGCTACCTTTGCAGCTGACTCGAACAATGCTCTTTCCTGTTGTCTCTTCCTTCTCACTTTTGCACGTTCACTTCGCGCGGCTTGAAGATCAGAGTTTTTCTCACTTACTACTGTTTTGTTGTGTCCCAAATTTAATGTAGGCACCCAATCGACGTTAAACTTATCCCAATTGGCAGCAGGTTTTCCAGAAACGAAGTGACGGCTGCAAATTCTCCCACTGTTGATGATTTCTTCGGATAACCCAACCCTACTAATGGCGGCCAACCACTTTCTACGTCGTTCAATCGACAGCTCTTCTGCCTCCTCTCCTTGACTTTTTCTAACCGATGGAACACGAAAGAGGGAAATTCCCTTATCACGAACACTCCTGGTATGACAATTTACCATTAAACAAAGAACCATTATAGAAAATGTGCTGAAAATATTGACTTTTAGTCGCTCGATTGTGATGAATCTCTTTTGTTTACACTATGTTGTGCACCAATATGGCGGTTAGCAACCGTTGTCATGCACCAAGTCACGTGGGTGAAAACCGAGAATTAGCTAATTACAGCATGTCTTAAATAAATGATGATGTTTTCGTAGAGGACATTTTAAATTGTAAAGTTTTTCAAAAACTGTCATGTTGCAACACAATAACTACTGGTGGGTAATTATAATATATAATTATAGCTTCAGAACATCTTATAATTCTTTTCATTAAAATTATCTCAGGATATCTTAGTGAATCTGTAGGTTTTTTAGAGGATTTTGATTTTTTCCAAAATTGTCATGTCCGCAACGGTCATGTCCGCAACGGTCATGTCCGCAACGCAATTTCTCTTAACACATTAACATATTTGAGCAAATTAGGGTGGGAAAATTATCACAATAACAAACTAAAAGAGCAGCATAAACAATATATGAAATAGTTGAAAATCTATTTGTAGAAATGAAAAAGAATTCCTTTAGGCATACCCTGAATGTCATGTCCGCAACACATTTTTATGTCTTCAAAAGTCAAAGAAAATGAGATTTTTTGAAAAAATTTTTTTTCATTGAAAGGCCAACTCAAATGGACAGTTAACATCTAAGTATAAAATTCACTGCATTCATTTTCTTTATGTCATAACAAATCTAATCATTTGCAGGTAAAATTGATTTATTCTGCAAATAAAAACCACCAAAAAGATAGGCACAGCCCACTTTGGGCGTGGCCTTCAGCCACAATTTAACTTCAGATTCTTATAGCCTAATATATTGGCTTTAAGTTGAATTGATTTTGACTGCCAGAATTTGAATTTTTAAAAATGTAATTTTTTCATGTCAATGTGGAATTGCCCTTAGAAAGGTTTCATGTAACTAAGTCATACATAATAACCATAACTTTAACTTCCTCCTTTGTTTGTTTATTTTAACATTATCAATGTTTTTCTTTCATAGGTCCAAGCATGTGGGCTGCAAATGTAGTATCTAGAGTGTAATGGAACTCACCTTCCCCCTACAGAAATTCCTGCTCAGTGTCTAAACTCCAGCAATGAGCAACCGTGCAAGACCTGCTTGAGTACGTTAATAGTACCTGGATTTCTTCCACATCAAAGATGCTGCTTCACTACTGCTGAATTCTTTGGAGGAACAAGCCTCAAAACAAGCCTTAAAACTATTATTGAAGAAATGGATACAAGGACTGGTTGTAAGCACCAGAAATCCAAAATAAAAGATAAATTTCAAAAGGAAAATCATTTGACACAAAACCATTAACTAAAGAATGGTGGTCTACACACCTCTAACAGATTGCCCATATTAATCTGATAGATATCAAAGATAAATGGTTTTCCATTCATGAGGACATCATGAACCTACATGTATGATGTTGATTTTGAACCAAGAATTCAAATCCACGGTTTCTATTCCTGGTTCAAGAAACCATTTGCAACGGCAACAACACAAAAAAGAAACAAACATTATCTTCCAAAATTTGGAGAAATATTAAAAGAAAAAAAGGAATTACAGAAAATGGAATACAAGTACCCTGGATTTAATTCGAAAAACTGAATGGGATACTGTGAGGACATTAAAGAAAACAAAAGATTTTAGCTCCTGTCAAAGGCATCATACTTTATATGGGATGCCTGCCTGTTGACTGTGTCCTCCAATACAACATCGTCACACAGGAATCTTCTCCTTAAAACACATGCAAAGATAGGTGTTTTGTTATTGAAAAAGATGGCCTTTTTCAGTGCACATCGACTGTATGCCTCATGTCTTGTGTAAATGGCCAGACCACAAAACTTTTCCTGTGTCCACAGGTCAAAGGTTACACAAGCTGTTGGACCATTGAAAACCCTTGAATTGTATGAAGAAGCCATTTCTACGTACAAATACAAAGAACAAACCAAGGAAGAACTAGGAGGTCTTCACTGCTATTAGCAATTCAAGTGTCTGGATTCTATGTCCTTGGTCAATGGACTATAATAGACTATATAAAATCGGGCAAGACCACCAGAGACAGAACCTTTGCGGTTGCTGCTCCAGTCTTATGGAACACGCTGCCAACAAGATGAAGAGCCATTATTTGTATTGCAATTTTTAAGAAGGAACTGAAGACACATCTTTTTAAGAAATCATATTTCTAGATTATTTATTCATGCATTTATATAATTATTTATTCATTTATTTTTAACACATTGTATGTACATTGTATATATTATCACATTCTAATTGTATATATATAAATATCATTAATATATTATCCTTTAGTTAGTTTAGATAGAATTTTATTATTCATATATTCTTATCATTTTTGTAAAGTGCATTAGATCATATACCCAAATGCATTTTTGCGCTATAGAAGCATTAAAATTATTATTATTATTACTACCATCTCCCACCAAATCCATTGGGTTTTCTCATGTTCAAAGTCTCACAAAGGTGGTAACGGAAAAAATGTTTTTCCCTATTAGGAGTGCAAGAGTCACACCAGTAAGAGAAAGCACTGCAAATACAAATAAATAGAGATACATGCTTCTCGTTCTTGTTTAAGTGTAAACTTGTGTTGAGAATTTATTTGTCAAAACCACTAAATGGTAAACCACCAAGTCTTGCAATCTGACCATAGCTTGTGTGCGCTGCCACCAGTTATACTACACATTGTTTGAAATACATATCACAACACACAAAAATAACTTCATGTGATAAAATTTATTATTATTGGACTACTCAATAATACATGAAATGGTAATGATGAAAAGGTAAATTATACACCGTGAAAAGATGAAAAAACTTACTGACGTTTCGGACGCTAGTCCTTTGTCGGAGTAAAAGACTCCGACGAAGGACTAGCGTCCGAAACGTCAGTAAGTTTTTTCATCTTTTCACGGTGTATAATTTACCTTTTCATCATTACTGTTTCATTAGAAACACCGACGCAGCTCACACTAGTTTTAGCTAGTTATACCTTTTTAATACATGAAATGTTTAATTATTATTTTTTATTTTCAATTCAAACATAAATACAACAAGGAATTATTCATTATTTGACTGTACTTACTTTTCTTTTGCCTTTAATATGCTTTCTGTCATGGTCTCCTAAACAAACATACATACAAACAAATGCGATTTAAGGCTTTTTCTCCTTGGGTTAACTCTGAAAAAAAACTTCTAAATCCTTGATTTCAAATCAAATTACTCAAGTTGAAACATTTATGATTAAATAAATATTATATCAAGCATAGAATGCAGTTGGTTTATAGTAAGGACACTTGGAATCGTGAAAACTGAGTTTTCTGCCACTCCTTTTTAAATTAAATGCCTGAGCCCCACTAGAGCTTATTATTAAAGCCCTAAGGAAACTAACAATGGGCAACAGGCAACAGGGGCACCTTGATATGGTTCATATAAAAGGAAAACAGAGACAATTCAAAAATATACAACATATGATCTACATTTCCACATGCCCAAACCTGGAAGTTACTCTCCTCATGTAAGTCCATGGAAAACAAAAATCACAGATACAGAATGTTTAACCATCCTTCGATATTTCTTTTGATACAATAGACCTCCTTGGCTTGGACGTAATGTTGCCCCATTTCAGACCATGTGTCATTCCCTTGAGAATAAGATTCTTTGTTTGAGTCGTATCCATATTCATGTTTCTTCTCATGTGCAACCAAGCGCAACCATTAAACAAAGAAAGAATACTCTAGGGAATGACAAATGGTATGAAATGGGACAACATTACGTCCAAGCCAAGGAGGTCTATCCAATAGCTCCTTATGAATTCCTTTGACGATTGGTTAGAGATATGGAAATTGAATGGGCAGAACTGTGGTGAAATAATGATAGATGTGTTGATCATCACAGTGGTTAGAGATAATATAATGATTATCATCATCGTCTTCATCAAGTCAGTAAACTATACAGCCTAAGCTCACAGTGATGTTTCCAAAGTGATAATCATAGAATTACTGTGATTCTCAGTCACACAGAACCAACTAGGCCTTTATCACAAACAAAAAATTGAGTTTGGGTGGACGGCAATCAAAAGGGTTTCTCTCTTGGTTTCTACACCAGGGCTGGCATGAATACTCAAATGAACACGTGCAAACGACCAAAAGCTGATTCCCTGATTCTCCAGTTTTTCCTCCCTCCACAAAAATCAGCTTCTAAATTCTAATTGGATCTACTGGCTGCTTTATCAATAATTGGTTCACAAGGCCTGTTAGGCATCCATCCACACAGGAGTGGTAAACACATTATATCCAGAGACTGAATACTTAGACATGTTCAAGGAACCCTTATGATTTATGTCCACCACAACTCAAGATTTATACTTGAGTGGCCTTCGTTTTTACAGTGACTTCGTTTACCCCCACGCCCCTTTTGTCTGTCTGTCTTCTGTGATCATGTAATAAGGTTTTTCATGTTAACTGAAGCCAATCTGCAACTAAAAATAGCCAATCTCACATCCAATATGTAGTAAAAATAGCTTATCAAGTACTTAACGGCCGAAAAACTTAGCGTTTCTTACTCATATAACGAGAAGACTTGTTGCGTTTTTATGTGATGCGCCGTCACGAAGGCGCCAAAAAACTCAGCTTGTTTCCTCCACGAAATAAAATTAAATCAAATTAAATCGATTAGAGTTCAAGAAATACTATGAAGGTTAATAAATAAGCAGTCTTACGAGGAATCCAATAGCTTCTTACCTTTTAAGTAGCCATATTTTGAACTCGTTGCACAACCACCCCATCCGCCATGTTGTTCTTCTTGCTGTGATGACCCTAAAGCATGATGGGTATAGAGGCGCAGTAACATGAAAACGAGGATTGGGATAGGAGTGAGGGGTAGGGTGGGGTTTCCTTGTACTATAACTGCCTCTGAAATTCAAGTTGTCGACTTTGGGGGGAAGAGAGGGGGGAGGGGGGAGGGGAGAGGGTTGGAGGTGGAGAAATTGAAAAAAACGCAGTCTCTTAAGACCTGCCATTACTTTAAGCCTAGGATACCTGAGGAGTGGAGATTTGAAGGAGTGGATCACATGGTTTTTAGACAACTGAAGAGGAACCAGCTTTACATTGACAGGTATCAAAGAGAGGTTCACTCAGTAGCAATCACTAGAATAATGTCAAAAAAGAGAGGGCACCTTTTTGGGGAAATTGATTTTTCCAGCCTTGTAGTTTCTGTGCTTCATTCTAACATGCCATCCAAATGAAAAACGCTTCTCAAATCCTCTGACCGCCTGCAGGTTTGCTGCCGGTATTGACGCTTCGAATCCTTCGAGTTACCATATTACTTCCCTATAAATTTCTATTTACCTTCGCTGTAAATCTCGACTTGCAGGAACAAGGCTGTTTAAACAGAGTGCCGAAGTTAACACCCCGATTTGTCACTCGTATTAACTAAACAAGAGTCATATCATCTTTCTAGTCATCGTTTGTGACGTCAATAGGAAATTCACTTTGAGAAATGGAAAGTTTAAAAGAATTTTTAAGACTTCGTTGTAAATCCTTTTGAAATTACTTTTACAAGAACAAACTGTCATAAAGTTGGTAATGGTTTTGAAGGGAAATTCCATCCGCGTTTTCATGCCTAAATGTCGGCAAAATCATTATATTCCCGTGAGAAATTTGGAGAACGAGTCGAAATGTTTCTGTTCAAATTCCATTTTGTCCCTGAAAAACATTAAGCTCATTGCACTTCAAAGACCATTTCGCTACGAAAGCTCAGAGATTTCGGCTAAAACTCTTATCATTCTCGTTTCTTTGTGGATCTACGCATTCCTAAGTGGAGTTTATAGCTTCTTTATCTGGCGCGTGAACGACGAAGGCTTCTGCTTTAGCGATCTTTCAGCGCCATTTGACAAAGCAGCTCCAATATTGATCATCAAGGTTTTACTCCCATATGCGACCTGCATTATCGCATATGGCAGAATTTTCAAGATCTCTCACAGGCAAGGAAAAAAAAATGTCTTACCACTGGTGAATTGCAGTAATAGGAGCAAAAGAAAGCGTATCGTTTCTCACTTGCTGGTGAGGAAAAGCACCGTCACGTTGGGTTTACTATTAGGATCGTTCACCCTCTGTTGTATGCCCTTTCTCGTGTTTGATATCATCGATGGAGCAGTCGAATACCTTCCGAATCGACTTTATGTTTCAAATATCACCAAGTGGTTGTTTTTCGTCTGTAGTTCGAGTAACTGGGCGTTGTATGGTCTACTGAACAAGGATTATAGGAAGAACATGATGGAGATAGTAGGGAATATGATGTTCTTTAGGAAGAATAGAGTTGAGTTTGTTCAAAATCAGGAACTGACCAGAAGAGTAACAATATCCCATTAATGATTACAACTCATATTTAGTTTTTTAACTCGCCATTAAAACTAAATTACAGACCTTAGAGACAATTTAAATCAGTTATCGTAGCACTAGAAAAATTTCATTGCTTGAGTTTTATTTGGTTAGCGGAGGGAAAGGTGGTAGTATTCGACGTCGCTATTTTAAAAACACTGACAATCTATCAAATAATCTGTGTTTGTAGAGACGGCTTCCCAAACAAAATTTCGTCATGTTTGTTTTTAAAAATAATAATGATATGATATGATTTGCAAACATTTTCAAAATTTGACGAGCCGTTATGGGAGACCAATTTGAGAACTTTCAAAACATCACGAGCATCTAATAAATTCCGAATTGTAAGAGAAGAATCTGCGATTTTTCGTTTGTAATACACTCACCAAAATTGAGCAACTTTATTGGGACTCTGGCAACAGAGTACGATTTTGGATTGAATTGTACTCCTCTTGTCCAATCAGAATCGAGTAATTTTGCAGAGTGTATTATAAGATTTATACTATACGCCATGCTTCGTTTTTCTACTTCAATTTGAGTAAGTGGAAATTCTTTACTTTCCTTCCCTTCTATTTACTGAAGGGCTTTTTAAGAGAGCAGAGTGTTCTTTTGCGACTAATTAACTGAATTCGACCCGAAACCCGAATGGTCTACGAGTCAATAGTGTGTTGCTTTATTAATATCTGTGTAGTGATGGAAAACATTTGCAGTTTAAAGATTTGATATTATAATAAGCTAATGAGACCGAAAGCGGCTACGGCTATTTCAATAATGCGGCTACGAATCTGCCGTACTCCCCTTTGGATAAGTGGATGTGTATCTAACCGGTTAAACGGAAACTTTACTGAAGTTTTTAAAACGGAGTAATTCAGTACTTTAATCCTGCATACCAAGCCCAAAATGCACTATGGGACACTGAATGAAAATGCAATAAGCGAAACGTCGCAACGTAACAATTTTCCCCAAAAAAATTTTCAGCATCTTTTTTTCTGCTCTGACACTATTTACATATGATCCACAATAAATTTCAAGCTTGATACGCAACATGCAGTAAAACCTTTACCAACCTTATAAATATAAAGCATTTATAGTTTTATATTCTTCAACCAATCAGAGAGCGCGTTGAATTATTTCAATAGACCCTTTTCGAGTTCCAAATTACCGCTGTGTTTCTTGATTACAGACTCATTTTCTCAGGCTAGGCTTCGATTTTGTGAAGAATATTCACGTTCTCCAGTTAAGGTCCGCAAAGTTTCAAAGTGTTCGTATTGTTGAAGTTGTGCATTCTTTACTTTACCGTTGGTATTTGCGAGTAATTAGACACTGATTCGAGGCTAAGCCTGAGCAAATGAGTCTGTAATCAAGAAACACAGCGGTAATTTGGAATTCGAAAAGGTTCTATTGCGATGAAAAAGCGCACGCGCGCCACTGACGAAACAATGATTAAAATACAGTACTGCACTTAGCCTTCAGCCTGTTAACTTTTAGTCACGTCCGCTGTAAACCTTCGCAATTTATTTATCGCTTTGGTTGGGCTTCTCTTACTTTTTGATAAAGTTTAGAGGCAATAAATCTCTATCATGTGCAAGTGAAAGAGCACAAAGGAATTTGAAAGTGAATACCAGATTCGCACAATGAACCCTGCGGTTTTTTACAGAGGAAAAGACAAGACGATCCTCCCAGCGGATCTGCTTGCTACATACCTCACATACCATGCCAACAAGGCCGAAGACATGAAACTTCTCTTCAAACTACGCCTCCTCGAGAGAGAAGAGAAAATATCCTTAAGGGAAATAAAATGGCGCAAACACCAACTGGAAGCAGAACTAAAGCAACAAGCTGAATATTATTTTGGATGTCACCGAGTGTTTTCTGATCAGTCCGTAGTTTCGACCTCAGACTCGTTTAAGAAAACTTGTACCTTGGGCCTTACCCGACTAAGGCCCTTATTCCTAATGCACGTCTGAAAGAGCTGAGAGAGAAGCTAAGATCAATGCCCACAGGTAACGAAAAACCAAAAACTTTAGCTAGAGCAACATTGTTGCAGGGTAGGAGAAGGCAAAGATTTCCTTCGCCTCCTCCTGAGTCTGTCCATGATATATCGGCTAATAACATAGGGGTGATTGAGCCAATAGCAACGCTAGTTGGACAGGACTCTAAAGCAGATGACTTAGAACAACTCCCTTCCTTAGAGCCAATCCATTCACCAGATCAAAAACCCGAGATTATCGGTGAGACGCACGATTCACTGCACGAAATACAGAAATTGAAGTTCAAACGAATTCAATCGGCTCCGATGGCTAAACACTCTAGAGAAAAGGCAGAGGGACTAGATCTAGAGGGACGGCCAAACGCCAAGCAGAAATCTAAGGTAAAAGTAGGACGAGCCAAGACTTGCCTTACGAGACGAGACAGATTAACAACAGGCACTAAATTTGGAAAAGAACCTTACCGAATTGAGCAGAAGACAACAATCAAGATGAAAACTAAAGAAGAAAAGTCAGAGTTCAACAAGGGAAGACCCTGGAGTGATAGAAGCATAAAAACCATTAGAAAACGCCCAAGACCCAAGTCTTCTTCTTTCGTAAGCGCTCTTCCGAAAAACTTAGAAGCAAGCACACAATGTTTGAGGGCGAGATCCGCGATATCAAGCAGACAAAAGCAAATAGAAAGAGAAAGAAACGAAAGACATCCACAAATTTTGAGCAAACCTTTGCTCAAAGCATTGGAAACCAAGTCAAGTACATTGTCAGGAAATGAGAGGATTTCTCGTAAACATGTCTCGGAGCAGGTCTCGGATGTAAAAAAGCCCGGCATTCTGCGCATGCACAGGGTGGTGCGTTTAGATTTCTCAAAAGCTCATCGCTTAGTTTGCAAAAGTTTTGATGATGCAGAGACCGACAAAACTGGCCAGCTTGATGAAGAGGAAATAGCTAGACGTTACATTGATGACAGAGTACAACTGGAAGGGCAAAGTACTGCCGAACACAAACACCGACAAGAAAAACGAGGAAGTCAGGGAAATGTAGCCGAGAAACCACGAATAGAAATCAAAATTCCACACGAAGAATGTTCATCGGAAAGCAGAGAATCATTGACGGTTTTAGAAGAAAAACACCACAAGGAAAAGCGAGAGTCAATATCCTACAAAGACGCAAAAAGACACTCCATAAAAAGATGGAAGGATCTTGTAAATCACGTGACCGATCACGTGGACAAAGAGGGGGAATGTAAGCGGTTTGTTGGTCATCAAGCAAAAAAGCAACAGACGAAAAAGCGCAAATTATCGATATTCAAAAAAAGACATTTTTCAGATGAACTAAAAGATAAACAAAATGAGGTTGAATCAGACATGAGGAAAAAGGTATTGGAATATATGAAGGTTTACAAAGATGAAGAGGAAGATCAAAGTGCTGAAGATCTAGACGGACCACAGGAGAATGAATATTAATGTTGTAAATTGGATGGGAACTTTTTATAGTATAATAAAATTGGATGTTAGATTATTGCAAACATCAGATCTTTCTGAAGCAAAATGTTATGAGGCACAAGATTATTGCTTAAATGTTTATTTAAAGGGACACTTGGATGAAAACGCCCCAATTTTTGAAGGTCCAAATAATTGAAGTATTTGAAGATAACATGACTCAATTAAGATTATGTAAGCCAGAATAGTGAAATTTTTTAGCAAAAAGAACAATGGGGTTGAGATTATGACGCCATTTACTCACAATTTAGATGCTAAATAAAACTGATAATTTTCATATCCCACTTTTGACTGTCAAGAAATATGTTGCTTGGCTACTATTGGGGCCGTATACATAGGTTTACCCAAGTTTAAAGTCATTTCCAATTTTCATCGATTTTCGTCCAAGTGCCCCTTTAAATAAATGGTTTGAAAAATTGTCCCTGACACTCAAATGGGTTCCACTAAAAAATTATTCCCATCCAATCACAGTTGGGAAGCCATTTGTGTTGCCAAGTGTGGAAGCCAAGTTAAGAGTATCTACTTTAAAACTTTATGCTATATAAAATGAGAGTTGTGAGTTGTGGGCAGCCTTGATACAATGACTAATAAAACAAGCCAAAATCTGATCTGGATTAGCTTAATGGTCGATTTTATTAAAATTTCAACATCGCCTTATTAAAGGAAATCAATGAATCAATTTAATCAATCAATTGTATAAGTGAATAAATAAAACAACATTAGTGTGGCAGCCTTATTTTAGCTGATAAATAGATAAAGGCTGTACAATAAACCGAAGAGGTGATTTTTCACAAATGTCCAGAAAATCACTTTGGTAATTCGTAATTTTTAAATAGAGGTTTCCAAGGAAACTAATAGGCCTCAACCTAAAATCTGTGTTCCGTAGTTTGGGTGCAAGTGCGCAACCCCTGAAAAACAGGTCCTATGCAGGATTGTTCTTGCGCTAGATTCTTCAAATGCAATTCCAGGGAAATATGTACAATCCGTTTCAGAATAAATGGTATTTTGTTGCAGTCCCCGTACAATAGCCTTATTTGAACATTTGTTCTCAATAGTGTTCGAACAAACATATTTTCAACAATGATATTTTTTTTGAATAGTCCCCTTCACAGTTCCCTGCGCCATCTTGAAAGGTAGCCGAGCCTTTGCATCGGAGCGAGATGAACGGTGAGCTTGCAATGATAGAGACATGCCAATAATTGTATAAGGCGTTTAAAAAGGCCTCTATCATTGCAAACTCACCGTTCATCTCGCTCCGATGCAAAGGCACGGCTACTTTTAAAGATGGCGCAGGGAACTGTGAAGGGGACTATTCCCAAAACACCACTAAATTACCTTATTACAGACTCATTTACTCAGGGTTAGCCTCATTTCAGCGTCAAAATAAAGTAAGGCTTTACAAGGCTACAACTTCAACAATAAAAATACTTCTATTGACCACGGACCTTCTCTGAAACATTGAATATTCTACACAAAATCAAGACTAGCCCTGAACTACCGAATTCGAAACTAGAGCCTTTCCATATGATTTTAAAGCACATTTATTAAATATCCCTAATTCAAGGTCTTTTTAAGTGACCTTAAAGAGGGATTACAGATTCCATCTCCAGGAATGAATAGCGCTTCCCCTATCTAAAAACATGTTCCACAATCAAGGTCGCTTTTATGTTTTCTTCTTACCGCCTACTTTCATAATCCAGCTCTTGTTCAGGCTTCTGCTGCCTTATCCGCATCCTCATACGCCTCATTCACTGAACCACTCGTCCCAGGATCTGTCTTTGAATGGTCGTCCTTTCTGTAGCTGTCAAAGATAGCTGCGTACTCTGGATTGGACTTGGCGAACGCGTAAAATTCCTCTGTTAAATAAAGAGGATTTCATGAAATCGGGGCGTAGACTATATTTATACAGAAATTTTAATGGCTGTCATGCCGTTTAGGGTTTTGAAAAGTTGTGGTTCAAGATGAAGATAAGGAGGGAGCATTAATGCGATGCACGTCATCACCCCTCGATCCAATTTTTGAACAGTCGCTCGCGAATAAACTCGTTTTTCTTCTTCTAATCTTTAGTATGAGCTCGTTAAGTGGATTCAAAATTCATACGGAATGTTTGAATCTTAATGTAACGTTGAAGCCACTAGAAAATATTGTGTACAATTCACTTCCGTAGTTTTGCACTGCGCATTCCTACTGCGCATAACGTAGTACCTACCATATGTGACATATCTACGATTATTCACATCAATTCGCCTGAAAATACAATTGATATCGCGTTCCCTGATAGAAGGGTAAGCACTTTGTAGGATATGCTTCAACTCGAGCTCGCCAACACGACCATCTTTATTTCACGTCAAAAACCTGGAATAATAATAACGAAGAACTAAGAACTACGAGTTGAAAGAGCAATATTCCTAGCGTACTATTTAAGTTCAAAATTGAAATTTCTTTCGAGTTGACTTTACCGTAAGTTTGCAATTGGACACACAGCGCGTTAGTATAGAGGAGTTTTCGCATGACTGTGAAAAGCTCAGTGCCGTAAGCGTGCCGTGACCGTGATCCTTTCTAGTATTTTAATTGATAGTGTTTATTATCAACATCATCATCATCATCATCATTATTATTATTATACACCGCTCTGGAGCAGTTTTCGTATGAATTAAAAGTGATTTGAAGAATAACGCAAAAACCCTATAGCCATTTAAGTGTTACCGCATACCGAACCGTGTACGTGCTGCAAGTCAGTACCATACGTTCCCCACTGATGTGACAACCGCTCTAAAACAACTCTAAGGCCTTTCAACGAATGCATAATTTACTGCAGCGACGAACGCGCGTGAGGAATTTATCATGATCTAGAGGAGAGAGCAAGCGGAAGCCATTTCAATGTTACGGATGGCACCGTCATACGTAATAAAAATAGTAATTATAGGGATGGACCATTAGATGATTGAGAGCGGGTTGCAGGAGCTCTTTTTTTTTTTTTTTTTTTTTGCGAGAAACCCGTTCGCGCATCTTTTTTGTTTGCTCGATATTTCTTTGCTGAAAGGAGAGGTTGCGAGATTTTTTTTTCGTAGATGAAGTGCCTGTTCGATATTTTTTGGGGGATTTACGCAACACCACCCCTCGTCAATTATCTAATGTTCTGTCCTATATATCAAACCTCGAATGCTAGTTTAATAGAGTCATCGCTAGTGGCTGGTTTTGCCACAAGGGCCATTCCAATCAGGTATTCTCTGAAATCTATGTCGCCAGACTCGTCCTAAAAGAAATTAAAAAAAAAAACAGCAATGATTGAATACGATCTTCCAGGGGTGGGACAGTGCGCATATCATTTCTCCATTACAGAACGGACAGCATTCATGGTTCCGACTCAAACAATAGCGAACCAATCCGCGTAGTTTTCTTAGTTGAATTGAAATATCTTCCCACAAGCAACTACACAGTATCTGTTTTAAAGAGTACTAAAAGGTTTACACAAGGGAATTTTATTTTTTGAGTAATTTTCAAAGGATAGCCAAACGATAAATTCTATATTCCGGATCCAAGTATTTTTGTTAAAAGTGTTACGGCTTATCGAATGCAATTATGTACAGAACATTACCCTGTCATAAAGAGAGAATAACTCCTCAATTTGTGGCGTGATGGGAAGATTAAGGTACGCTGCAAATTCTTGAAGGTCAACTCGACCATCAGCATTTGTGTCGATCTCAGAAAATTTATGTAGCAAGTCCTTCATGCTGTCAATGCGCACACTACAACAATACAACAATATACAAAGGAATTAAGTACTGAACGTTAATATTATATGCAGATTGTGGGGCTTAACTTTGGGGACGAGATAACCTGCTCTGTAAGGAAAGCTATTTACTCTTTCAGGTTCTCCCTATAGCTTTTCTTTTTGCTGTGTAAACCAGTAAAGTTTAGATTAAATAGCTCCACCAGCTCGCCTCTCTGCTCTCATTCCCTCGATACTATCTTCCACTAGGCTGTTACCTTATTCTTTTAAAACCTAGGAGAGGCAAATTCGGGTTCAAAATCGCACCAAGGTAATGATAACTATAAGTGAAGGCATTCGTTGATGCATTCAAAGCTCGCGACATTTTAGTTTATTCAATCAAATTACGGTGACACAACACCGTCATGGTCACGGTCTCACCACGGTGCACGATCCAATCCCCGGCCAGGATCAACACTGTAAATCATCTGCCTTTGTAATTACATCTACGAATGGTTGGAACTACAAGTGACTCGGATAACAATTTTAATTGAGGGGGGTAAGCATCTAATTCTTCACCTTTTTTCCCCTGCTTTGCCCCCCCCCCCCCCCCCCGGATCCTTCTATGCAGTGACCATCTTCAGTGGATACAAGAAATCATTATAATATACACATCGCAAAACGGCTCTTATTTCGGATGTCTTTACCATAGTTTGGTGCTGATTTTCTGGTACTCCACCAAACCAGTTGAGGCTGGTAGCTTCTTGTGTGTTGCTTCGAGCATCAGTCGGCAGTCTTCATAAGTGTGTTCAGTTACAGGAACCTTCAGTACACTACGCCAGGAAAGAAAAGATGTTAAGATCATATTATTTCTTTGCTGGTTATTTGCTATGGTTGCATGCATCGGTTTAATCCATGGTTCCGACTCTGTTTAGTTACCGTTGCTATGTCCCACAAGCTCAACAAATTACCTAGAATATCTCAGAGGGTCTTAAAGGGGTAAAATTAGAGCTGGCAGTCGCCTTCTTGGGCTTGGAAAGTGAGGTTCTATGCACTGGGATAGGAAAGTGCTTTTTCATAGTGTATTTTTTATTGCGCAATTGCGAAACCAGAAGTGATTAGGAAAAAATTAAGATTCATAAGATAATAGTTATTTGCAAACTCTATGATTGCACGAATGAAGGCTAGTCAATCATTCTACGATAATACATAGATATTTTCAAAAACAAAAACAAAGGGATACATTAAAATTAAAATTAAAATTAGAGCTGGCAGTCGCCTTCTTGGGCTTGGAAAGTGAGGTTCTATGCACTGGGATAGGAAAGTGCTTTTTCATAGTGTATTTTTTATTGCGCAATTGCGAAACCAGAAGTGATTAGGAAAAAATTAAGATTCATAAGATAATAGTTATTTGCAAACTCTATGATTGCACGAATGAAGGCTAGTCAATCATTCTACGATAATACATAGATATTTTCAAAAACAAAAACAAAGGGATACATTGATTTGTCATAATAAATAGTTTCGGTGCTCTTAAAAAATCTCAGAATTAAACAAAATTCTCAACCAAAATCTATTCTTTCATGTGTTAGAAAATTAATCTTTTTCTAAGATGTTGATATATCCTAGATTTTGAGGGGTTTTTTTCAGTCCCATGCAAAATTTGGGGGTTTTGCCCTGTTGAAGCTCAAAACGCGTATGGTTTTTCAATAAAATCTCGTAGATTTTTCAGCGGTTTTTGAGCGCGCGCACATCCTGAAATCGAACGTTCAAAAGTAGGCCACCTTAAATAGAAAGCTGTGTAGTCGTTTGTGGGACAAGATTCTAATTCCACTGGGAAAACTGCTGCAAGCTGTGATTGGTTCGCTATTTTCTGGGTCCGAACAATACATATTCCTTCCTCAGACTCAAGTTATCTTCTCATGCACATAAGATGTGACACTACAATGAAAGCAAAAACAAAAAACAAATTTTATTTCACTTACCTAGCCATTTGCTCTCTGACTGTTACGCGCAAATAGTTTTGCGTCAAGTAATTCTTCACAGGATGGTTTGTACACCGGCAAAATCTATCCCCAAAATATTGTAAAAAAAAGTGAGTGAGTTTAGTGAGTTGTGATAGAGAAAATAAATTTGTTCAAAATTAATTGACCAAATTTGGCCTGAGAAAATCGAGAATTTTTTTACATTCTTGCGTATTCATGTATGTCAAGAATTTGATCACGATTGGTCTCGCACGCCTGTTTTGGTTCCACTTGACTTTATTTTAGAAATATCCCCAAAATCTGGCGGGATAAAATATGCACTGTTCACTTCCATTGAGAGTGCTTACCATGCAGCTGAAGCAGGGGCAAACTTAGGGGTGAGTGTTCGGGGGTTCGGGGGAGGGGGGTGGGGGTGGGGGGTTTGCTCAAACTCCCTAAACCGCAATTGAACCCCCTAAAGGAACTGCAAATTCCTTCCCTAGCTGATGCAAAATGATTTTTTAAATAAATGATTTTCTTTTCCCACAGTTAGTCTGTTGGAAATCTACATTCAATGTTTAATATCAGCAGTTCAAACCCGCCTAGCCCAAAATACTGGATCCACTCCTGTAAATGAACTATCAGGAATGGATTGTGTTATCAGGGGCATAACCAGAACTTTTACAGAGGGGGTGCACATTGCATAAAATCGGACCAGTGGTCTTTTTTTCTATTATTACCAACTCAGTGGCATAACTAGGGATCTTGCAGACAGGTGCACAGGCAATAATTTGCAGAACTAAAAAGAAAACAAAAAGGTAACCAAAAGAAAGCAGAACCAAAAAAAAAGGGAAATGGATGAGTGGACCTTAAGCTTTTATGGATGGGGGGGGGGGGGTGCACGTGCACCCTTGGCTCCCCCTGGTTCTGGCCCTGGTTATGTATTTACAGTATGAAGAGAGATCATAGAGGAAATGGTGTTGCCCAAAAATGTACAGCCGCACCTCTATTTCCAAGTAATTGTGAAACTGGCAAAGTGTTAACCAAATAAGCTTCAAACTAAGGAAACAAATATATAAAGATTATTATAAGACTTGACTTATAAAGTAAGAATTTACAGTGAGGCAAAAAGACACTATAAGAACTTACGCTCCTGGACCAGACCAAGTCCAAGTGACTGTATCCTAGCAACGACAAGACAGACATAGTTTTAAAGCCAAAACGTTTTTGTTGTGCTGTCAGAATGTGGTAAAATTAAGTACAAAACATTTTAATAGAGTCATTTATAGATGAGTGGATAAATGGATGGATAACTGGGATAAAATAGGATGGACGAACAGAATGAGTGACCAGATGTATTAATGCATGGATGAGAGGTTGGACGGATGGATGGATGGATGGTGGGTGGGATGGAATGGATGAACAGAATGAGTGACCAGATGTATTGATGGATGAATGAGAGGTTGGATGAATGGATGGATGCTGGTTGGCATGAAATGGATGAACAGAACAAGTGACCAGATGTATTAATGGATGAATAAGGGGTTGGACGAATGGATGGATGGTGGGTGGGATGGAATGGATGAACAGAACAAGTGACCAGATGTATTGATGGATGAATAAGAGGTTGAAGGAATGGATGGATGCTGGGCTGGGTGGCATGAAATGGATGAACAGAACAAGTGACCAGATGTATTAATGGATGAATAAGAGGTTGGACGAATGGATGGATGGTGGGTGGGATGGAATGGATGAACAGAACAAGTGACCAGATGTATTGATGGATGAATAAGAGGTTGAAGGAATGGATGGATGCTGGGCTGGGTGGCATGAAATGGATGAACAGAACAAGTGACCAGATGTATTAATGGATGAATAAGAGGTTGGACGAATGGATGGATGGTGGGTGGGATGGAATGGATGAACAGAACAAGTGACCAGATGTATTGATGGATGAATAAGAGGTTGAACGAATGGATGGATGCTGGGTTGTATGGAATGGAATGGATAAACAGAATGAGTGACCAGATGTATTGATTGTATCTTCTATAAATGAATGAGTTGATCAATAGATGGATAAGTGGGATGGGGTGGAAGTTCAAAACAATTGGTGAACTTCTTCATCAATGAATGAATGGATAGATGGATTGCATTGGGATGGGATAGAAATTCACAGAAAGATGGGTGAACAAATAAATGGAAGGATAGGTTGATGAATGAAACCTGACTGGGAAAAGAATAGATGTGCAAAATAATAGATGAAAAAATGGGTAAGTAGAGAGATAGATGGGTCTCATTAATGAATGAATGCATAGAAGGACAGATGAATGGAATATAGTGGGATGGGACAGGAAAAGAAAGGATAATCAGAGGGACACCATTTGTGTCAGTACATACCAGTTTATTGGGAAATTTTAGAACTACGGGCTGTACTGGACATGCTGCGTAAAAAGCACCTGTTAGGACAGTAACACAAAATTATTCATTGCTATTATTGAAGCTACTAAAAGCTGTAACATATTGAAAGATGAAATGGTTCATTTATCATTCCTATGTCAAAGGACTGCAAGATGTTTCATTAGTTACCTGGTTTAAATGTTATCAGACACTGTCTGTTTGTGCAAGTTCCTGTAAATAAGATAAAAAAAGATGAATTTCTTTAAGAAATCCTCCTTCACATTAAAAACAGCAATTTTCAACATAATAAATGAATGAAAGAATAAACAAATGAATAAAATAAATGGATGGATAGATGAATGAATGAATGAATGAATGAATGAATGAATGAATGCATGAATGCATGAATGCATGAATGCGTGAATGCATGAATGCATGAATGCATGAATGAATGAATGAATGAATGAATGAATGAATGAATGAATGAATGAATAAATGAATGAATGAATAAAAGAATGAATGAATGAATAAAGAAAAGAAAGAACAAATGATGGATGAATGATAGATGGATGAATGAATAAATGAATGAGAGGATGAATCAATGAATGACAAACAAATGAAAGAGTAAGAGAGTGGGAAAGGTACAGTAGATAAATTTATGGAATAAAAAAGGAAAGAAAATGAAAGGATAATGATCTAAATGGAATTTAAATCTTGATGGATGGAGAACTTGGAGGGATAAAGAAACAAGGAGAAAACATCAAACGTAAAATTGAAATGCATAATTAGTAGAGTTTGCATCGTTTTCCAATATTGGTTTTACCTTCCGGGAATATTGCAAGATGGGGCCATAGTCCTTTAGAGCTGGTTCTTCTTTTGATTTCAGCAATAGTGTTTTGTCGAGAATTGACATCATTCCTTGCAACATAGATAGGCTGCATACAGCGAAGTATAGCTAGATTTGAAAAGAATGAGGACACCTTTCATAAAATATGTGCTGAATAAAAAAAATTTCTTGATGCAAATACAAACATACAAATTAATTTTATTCTCCCCTTCCCCCTCTGCACACACACCAAGCACACACACCAAGCACACACACTCACTTATTCAACATTTTCCTGCAGAGACAGGCAGAGGTACCACAAATGTTTTATAAATTACTTTGTGCCCTGTATTGTAAGCACAGGCACCGAAGATGGTCATGGTTCTTTTACAACCAACCTCAAGTAAAGACAGACAGTTTTAAGGCTTTGCCAAAAAAAAACTCGAAGGTCTAACCAGATGTTATTACAAAGGCAGTACTTTCGTTGTGAAAACATTGAGTAAAAGGATACTGCTTCCTAAGTACTGTTTGAGTGAACCACTCAAAATTTGTATAATTAATGAAGCCTAGGGTTACATCACAGTTAGTAACATATTGGAAGTATAAACCTTCATAACTTAAAAATGCAACATTCAAATGAAGAAATATGTCACCATTTATTACACCTTTTGCTGTTCATTAACAGAAAATGTACATTCATTTGTGCCAAAAGTTGTATCAATAACGTGTAATGTACTTTCATCAACACCACGAGTAACATCATTAGCGCGGTTCAACTTTCAATAACGATAATTGAATATGCGTGTACATTCATAGGCATTAATGGACAATCAATAGCGCGTTTGTACATTCATATGCGCGGAATGTATTTTCTTGTGCGCGAAAGTAAACTTCAATAACACGAATTGACAAACGATTGCATTTATGGATAATCATTTACCCAAAAGTGAAAATTCATTAGTGCTATTAGCATAACCATTGACAATCTATAACGCGTTTGGACAATCATGAGGGTCAATGTTATATTCTATAGCGTGGTTCGACAAACATTTGCATGATTCAAATGAACAATAAGAGAAATAAAACAATCATTAGCGATGTTCTTTTTTATCACTTTAAAACATATAAATAATCCTCCAAAAGGGGTTACATCATAGTTTACATTTCTATGCATTCTTTAAAAAAACATAATCGAGCCAAAGCAGAATATAAAAGAAGATCGGTCAATGCCGTAGGCGCCTCAGAGACGTAGAAAGTGCGTTAGAGTGCTGTGTACTATGCCACCCCGAAGAAATCGAATACTGTTAGAACAGCGTGAAAGAATTGTAAGGGCTTTTGAAGATGGTAACGAGGACTACTTAATGGTTGCAGACACGATAGGAGTCAACAGATCGACAGCAAGAGGCATCGTGTCAAGATATATAAGAGAAGGAAGAATTGCAGAAAGACCACGTGGCGGTCGAAACCATGTCAGTGTTGACGATACTATGAAAGATTGTCTTAATGACATCATCAATGAAAACTGCCTGTTGACACTGGCGCAGATAAACCAAGAATTAAGGCAACGCCTTCCTGGAAAACCTAGGATATGCGCCCGTACAGTGGCAAGGACTCTTGAAGGGATGTTGTATAGAGTGAAACTTGCTAGACCTCTTCCAGCAGAGAGAAACCGGCCAGATGTCATACAGAAACGTGTTGACTACGCAAACTGGTTCATGGGCCACGCAGTTGTACACCATAGTGTTTTTGTCGATGAATGCGGGTACAACATTTGGACGTCAAGAAGCCAAGGAAGGGCCAGAAGAGGAGAGAGAGCTTACAGGCAAGTCTGCGGTCAAAGAGGAAGAAATGTGACGATCGCCCTTGCAATTTCACCGATAATGGGCCTCGTCTTCCACTCTTCAATTATAGGGGGATGAACGCAGAAAGGTTTTCTGACTTCCTTGCACAAACACGACTTAATCTAGATCCAGATGAAAACATCATCTTTATCTATGATGGTTCACCGGCTCATCATAATGCCGCCATTCCCGCACCAAACACTGAACTCAGGAAACTGCCTCCATACAGCCCGTTCCTAAACATTGTTGAACAAGCAATTAGTTCACTTAAAGCAGCAATCAAAGCCGATATCAGCCGTCCAGAAATCCAACAACGGATGAACGACCGGGCTGAGGCAAGACGACAAGGGATTGCTTTAGGTCACTACAGAACACAGTTGCTATTGGAAGGGTTCCAGAGAAATGTGGCAACTATCACTGTTGCTAAAAGTGGTCAGTGGTTCAGATTTATGCAAACGTATTTGCCACGATGCATAAACGGCGAAGAAATTGAAGGCTAAAATAAAAGAACATCGCTAATGATTGTTTTATTTCTCTTATTGTTCATTTGAATCATGCAAATGTTTGTCGAACCACGCTATAGAATATAACATTGACCCTCATGATTGTCCAAACGCGTTATAGATTGTCAATGGTTATGCTAATAGCACTAATGAATTTTCACTTTTGGGTAAATGATTATCCATAAATGCAATCGTTTGTCATTTGGTGTTATTGAAGTTGAATTTCGTGCACAAGAAAATACATTCCACGCTTATGAATGTACAAACGCGCTATTGATTGTCCATTGATGCCTATGAATGTACACGCATATTCAATTATCGTTATTGAAAGTTGAACCGCGCTAATGATGTTACTCGTGGTGTTGATGAAAGTACATTACACGTTATTGATACAACAATTGGCACAAATGAATGTACATTTTCTGTTAATGAACAGCAAAAGGTGTATTCACTGTATGTAGAATCAATCCTGAAAGTATTGTATCTGGGGTTAGGTGTACTTAAAACATTAGCCTCTGAGTCTGTCTAGTAAGACTCTGGTATACAACTCCCTACATCATGACATGAAATATAAAGATTACTAACTGAGCTAACCAAAAATTTGACCCTATACCCTACGCACCCCTAAGAATAGAACTATACATTACCTCCAATAATAGGAATTTCATCATTTTCCCTTCTAGACACCCCTCCAGGCATACCAATAACAGAGAGGGCAAGAGCATCAATGAATGAAGAATGAGGAGCAACTACCAAGACAGGGGCCTCTTCTGAGCTACAAAGCTTCCCTTTAACCTTTACCCAGTGGAATCCAAAGAAGAAGAGACAAGCACGTGCACACAGTCTAAGGGGTACTTTCAATATTCTAGATAGCAAGGGAAATAAACACTGAATTATGTATTGTTAAGTCCTGGTACCTCTCCTGTTAACTCTTTAACCTCTCCTTGGCTATATTTTGAAGTTCAAGATATTCAAGATTTTCTCCCACACATCTCCCTATGTCAACTCAGCAGAACTCCACTGTATGTACCTCTTTACCTTGGGTATAATGTTTACCTATTTCAGACCAAGGGCACTAGGACACCGAACGTGGTTGGATTTCTAATTCTTTTTTCCTTTCAATTATTTGAATTAAATTAAACGTATATATTTGCAGATGTTTTGTTCCTAAGGTCAAGCTGTTTGAATAGCAGATGAGCATTAGTTCTTTAACGGCAGTTCCGTACTTGACTCTGTTTGTACCAACTACAACAACGCGCCCGGGGGATGCTCCTTACGTCAGCAACATTCAACCGTCCAGAGTTAATATGGTTAATCAAATTTATTGAAATCCAACCACATTTGGTGCTGTAGTGCCCTTGTTCAGACCACAAGTCATTTCCTAAGGCACATACATATGGATACAATTCAAACAAATAATCTTATTCTCAAGGATGGGAAAACATAATGTCAAAGGAAGAGAGGTCTATTCCTATCTACTTGACAAAATTTAACAAATCCATCCTAGAAGACAAAATTATCAATAGAATTAATATTAGTGTATTAGTGACTAAAGTAATATTAAAATTGCTCAAGTCATGATGCATGTTTGCAGACTTACTTTCGTATTCCAGTCAGTGGCTCATTCAAGTCACTCTCTGATAAAAATGCAGTAGCAATTGATGCCAATATACTAGCCAATAAAAGACAAATCACAGCTCCAAGGACTCTTATTGGAAATAGAGTTAGAGTACAAATGACAACCTGTGGGATACAATTTGAATATCAAAATATGATCAGTTGGAAGAATACTATGATAGGAAGGAAGACCAACCAGAGACGAACATCACCTCTACATTAAGCTTCTGTGTGGGCAGAACAAGAGAAGTGCTAGGAGAAGCATGAGGTGTACCTGAGTGCTTCTCCAAACTTCTCGATTGCTATCCCCAAGTGCTTTATAACTCCACCCAGCACAGCAAGCAAGTCTCTTATTTCTTTTACAAAATACTAAGTACAAAAACCAGTATTTCAGATAGATATGACGCAATTGAAAGTGCGTGTGCTGTGTGCTCTCATAAAGCACACACTCTTATTCGTTTTATCGTATATTTACTAATTTTTATATTTCGGTATAGTATTTATTTAGAAAAAAATAAAGACAGTCGCAGGATCTAGCAGCACTTCACACAGATGGTATCAGCACTGTGCTCTGTTCACTAATAAAGCACAAATTTAAGTTAAACAACACTAGCTAAATTTGAAAAAGTAGGCATAAAAGCTTATTTCGTGCTACGCATTTCAGCTTATCGTGGATTTCGTTCAAATATTTCCAAATGCCATTGATTTGTTAACTGTTTGGTAACTGGACTCTTGAATCAAACAACATATATTATTAATTTTTTAGCTAAATATACAATGCTGAAGTATTTATTCAGCACGATAAATAATTCACTTTCAATTTACGTTTCAGAGCAAAGGACAAACAAATGGAAAACTCACCTTGAACTTATCGAAAATCGTCAAATGAAGGCTGTACGAAAATGGATTTTGTACTTGAGGAATAATAAGGGATTTCTGCCTGAGAAAAGGCTTGTCTTTATGCTTTGAACTCATCTTAAAACCGGGTAATCAGGCCATAAATTTAAAGAGAAATATAGACCAATATAAGAAATTACTGGAGGTAAACAAAAATTAATAAAATTAAATCATGCGCGGGAAAACACGCGCGGGACTGCCGCCGACAAAACCATATATGGTCAATGAATCCATATTTAGATATAAGCTCAAACCTAAAAAAAATCGTGACGTCATCGTCAATGAAAAGTTGTAACCGGAACTACGTCACGACTTACAAACTCCATCTCGGGAGTTTCCCATTTCTTAAAATAGCTTACCTCTTTTAAAATAAACAAAAAATGAATGAATGTAATTCCGCTCTTCGCTTTATATTTATAAACAACGTTATGTCTTTTTTTTCCGGTTTGTTCTGAGCAGGTAAGCGGGAAAAACATGACAAACTGCATGGTTAGGTTAACTCCATGTATGGTCATGATGCCCTTATTTGATTTGTTTTCCAAGAAAGATCGGGATTCCCCGAAATAATGCATTAGACTTTTTTCTCCAAAATCTCAAAAACATGGCTTTTAGGCTACAATCGCAGTCTTCTTTTGACAAAATTCGTAACGAACTCATCTGTTCTATATGTCTAGATCCCTTCGAGGACCCCAAGATCTTACCTTGCTTTCATACCTTCTGTAAAAAGTGCTTGGAAGATACGAAGAGGTCATGTAGGGGTGCTCTGTTGTGTCCCACATGTAGGAGCAAGTCCAACGTTTTTCTAGAAAGTGAGGTGGAAAAACTTCCAAATAACTTCTTGGTTCGTAATATAATGGAAACTCTGGCAGAAGAAGAAAGAGCTTACGTCTGCATTTGTACGAATTGCGATGATAACATCGCCGCAAGATGGAAGTGTCTGGATTGCAGGAGGTTTCTCTGTGATTCTTGTTATGAGGCGCATAACGAATCGTCTCTTTTTAGAGATACTCACAGATTAAGAGATGTCGATGAGCATGAACCATTCGAAGAGGCGAACTCTAGTGTGTTTTCTAGTGGTTCGTTTGAGAAGGAAGCGAGGGAATTTCCAATGATGAGTTGTGAGAAACACTTGGACAAAGACTGCGAGCTGTATTGCAAGGACTGTAAGAAGTGCATGTGTACTGTTTGCTTTGCTGTTGAACACAGAAACCATGATATGCAAATGATGGCTGATGTTGCAAATGAACAAAAGGATGTAATCAGGAAATTGCTTGCAACGACACAGATAACGACAAAGAATATCCAAAAGACCATTGAAGAGATAGGCACAACAAATTCAAATATTGAGCAGCGCCACCATGATCTTGCCTGTCATGTTGAAGCTACAGTTGCTGAAATAATACATACAACTCAACAGAAAGCTACTGAGTTGTATTTGCAATTAGATGAAGCTAAAGCGCAGAGATTTAAAGTAATAGAAGCACAGAAAATGTATCTGGAGTTAGAAAAGTTAAAGCTGGAAGGTGCATGCCAGTTTGCTAATGAGGTTCTTTTGTGTGAAAACCCAGCTCAAGTTTTGTCATGGAATGAGCAGCTACTGAAGCGAATGAATGAACTGAATCATGAATCGTACAAAGAGAACTCTCCTGAAGTGAATGACTTTATTGACTGTAGCTTTGATATCACAGATATCAAACGGTGCATCAGTAAAGCATCAGTGTTGTCAAGCAATACCATCCCTAACAACACAAAAATCACAACTAAAACTACTGCCGTTGAAGGAAAAGAGACAAGTCTTGAATTGATGACCATGGACAGGGATGGGAATCTTTCTTACAGTCCTTTAGATAAAGTTAAAGTTAAGCTATTCAATCCTAAAGGTGAAGAAGTAGATCTTACACCACTGGCAGACCTCCAAGATGGTAGATATGCAACCTCATTCATTCCGCAAGAACCAGGAAACCACAGAGTTTTGCTCACAATAAGAGAAAATCAAGCTTGGAAGACACCTCTGCCAGTTTATGTCTCAAGAGACTACATGATGACCCACCATGCAATCCATGGCTTTGGCACTAAGGGGGGAAGAGAAAGGGAATTGTCTGGCCCTTGTTTTGCGGCAGTAGATGAAGAAGAAAACATCTTGGTTGCAGAATCACAAAACAACCGTGTACAGCTTTTTGACTCATTGGGGAATGTCAAGAAAGTCTTTGGACGAGAGGGTAAAAATCTTGGCGAGTTTAGATACCCAACAGCAACTGGGTTCTTAAAAGATGGATCATTGGTTGTTCTTGATTCTTATAACTCCAGGGTGCAGATCTTAAGTCTTGAAGGTGATGCACCAATACGAAGCTTTGGGAAAGAAGGCAAGGGGACCAAGGAGCTTTATTACCCATCAGGCTTATCAGTTGACGAAAAGAACAGAATCATTGTTGCCGACACTGGTAACAATGCTATCAAAGTGTTCAACCCAAGTGGAGACTTGATTTCAGTTTTTGAATCACACGAAGAAGAAAAGTTGAATAATCCTCTGTCTGCAGTCTATTCAAGAGGGCAGTTCATAGTAGCAGACTCAAGAAATAACTGCATCAAATTCTTTTCCGAGGATGGAAACTTGTTGAACACTCTCACTTCTATTAATCATGAAAAAATCAGTGGTCCATGCCATGTGTCAACAGATAAGAATGGTTTTCTTTTCATATGCGAGAAAGGGCGTCATGATATCAAGGTGCTTGATAACCAAGGAAAGCTGCTTATGGTCTTTGGTACAAGAGGAACAACAGAAGGGTATCTCATGAACCCTCAAAGTGCTGTGGTTACAAAATCTGGAAAAGTAGTTGTGGCTGATTGGGGGAACAATAGGATACAAGTTTTCTATTGAGATGAAGTTAAATATCCATTTAAAAATTAGTACTATTTTTCTTCAGAAGATTCCTAAAAACTAACTTCATGCTGTGGACATGCAGTAATAACATACATGTAGTACAGAAAAATCATAAGATTCGTGATCAATATTTTACTAAAAATTAACATGCACATAAAACATGATTCAATCTTTCAGATCGAATCATGATTGGTATATGTGCACGTTAATAGCACATGTATAGCACAGTGAGTTATACTGGTAATATATTTCAGTTAAGCATTATTATGAAATGACCAAGTCATTAGCATACAAATTTGTACAATGTTATTGTTTCAGTTGAGGGTGACATTAGGTCCAGCATTCAATGCAGTCAACTGCTGTTATAATTATTATAAACTATGGAAATGATGGTTAACTTCTGGGCTTGGTTGTACGAAGGATGAATAGCACTGTCCAACAGATAAATCCTATCCTGACCACTGGAAAATGTTTTTCGTTGGATAGCGCTGTTCACCCTTCGTCTGGCCCTGATAGGTTTGGTAACTTAACATAAGCAATTTGATAATAAGGAACGATCTGCACCACACAGTTAGTGGTTGGTAAGTGGTCATTAAGTAGTTGGTTAGTGGTCGTTAAGTAGTTGGTAAGTGGTCGTTGAGTAGTTCCTAAGCAGTCATTAAGTAGTTGGTAAGTGGTCTTTGAGTAGTTGGTAAGTGGTCGTTAAGTAGTTGGTAAGTGGTCATTAAGCAGTTGCTAAATGGTCGTTGAGTAGTTGGTAAGTGGTCGTTGAGTAGTTGGTAAGTGGTAGTTGAGTAGTTGATAAGTGGTCGTTAAGTAGTTGGTCAGTGGTCAATAAGTGGTCGGCAAGGTAAAGGTAAAATACGGTCGGTGAAGTAATTGTAAGGTAATGGTAAGTGGTCGGCAAACAGAGTTAGGATTCTTTGGTGCTCAGGGTACTTAGTCTCAATTGAGTGTGGAATGATTCAATGTTCCAGTAAAGGTCAATGGAATTTTGAAGAGTTGGTATTGTTGAAGACATGCATTTTCTACCTTACCGTGGTATTTGTGAATATTCTGATGCTGAAGCGAGGCTAACCCTGAGTAACTGAGTCTGCAATCACGGTTTACAGTAATCTTGTCTATTTTCTTTAATTTTGCTAAGTTGGAAACATTTTTTACGAATAATTATTAACTAAAGTAAAGTAGCACTTCTGTCAGGATTACCCTTTGGACAGCTATAATTAAAGATAGAAAACAGACATCTGTGTTATCTATTAAGCTTTGTAGTTAAAGTGCATATACCATATATCACTGAAAAAATTAACTAACAATATCGTACAAATTAGTGCAGTCTTGACAAGACAAAAGTCTTGCAGGCATACAGTCTGCTCAGGTCTACTGCCAATTTTAGTTCATGCATTCAGTTTTATGATATATATATGGTGCACTCTAATCAAAGATAAAAAACCTAGTTAAAATTGACAATAACTTTTATGATTTATAACCTGCATACAATAATATTTTAACCAGACTACATTTAGTATTAAACCCATTCTTGATGTTCAAATTCTAAGAGATAAAAACATGTTTATTGATGATGATTTTTTTATTTACATTTTAGTATTAAAGCATGGTAGTATCGTCGTGTACGGAAATTGTCAGGGGAATTCTATTTAAATTCAAATTTCCAGTAATCAGCTAGTAGTCGTACCCTAGGATAGCATAAATTAAACTATAATAAATATTTATGTATTTATATATTTTTGTAGTAGTTCTTTGGTGCGAAGGTACCGAGTTCGATTCTTAGTGTATTCACTTTTTTTTTCTAAGTGTGTTTGGAGACCTATTACGTACTTTGTTAATCCGTACACGACGATAGTACCTAAAGCATATTACTTGATTTTAAGCACATCTTTTTTAATTTGTAGATCAATTTGTATAAGAAATAGTTATTAGACTCATGATGTAAAGTCTGTTTTACTTTAGTTAAATATTGCTTTATAATTAATTTGTATATCTACAATAAATGGTAATTAATCTGGATTTTTCATATCTTTTTTTCAATGAAATACATTTAAATATCTAGTAAGAGTTAAGTGCACCCAAATTAAAAGCCACTGACCAGTGAAAACCATATGCCAAACAAAATTTCTAGATCAAATTTCCTAATGAACTGTACTACCTCAATGCAAATGTTATTGCTAAAATTAACTTTCCAATACTCCCATTTCGATTTCAATATTTAATTTATATAATCATATGCTGGGCCTTTTAAACTGTTATGAAGTCAGTAAAAAAATCTCTCTAAAGATCAAAACTAAACAAACACCAATATGAAAGCTGCCGAGCTGAGATTTGAGGGGGGCTTAATTCTTGCCAAATTTCAGAAAAAAATGAAATGGGAAGCAGGGTGGACAGGGAGTATTTACAAAAGCCCTGTAATTAATGCAGCCCACCACATATATATATATCATAAAAAAAGTTATTTTTGAATTGAATTTGTTTCCATCATTAATTTTTCGATTGGCCCTGACTTGTGAAGGTTGAGGTAATTGTGATCTAAATTCAAAACCGCTGGGTTGAAAAGTGAAGCAAATTAAGACAGGGTTTTCTGGGTAGTTGATATTCCTATGCATTGAGTGTTTGTATACTGACACATGCAAGAGTGACAAAATACTTTGTTTGGTAACTTGAATCAATGTCAAGAGGTGCAAAACATTTTACCCAGATGCCCCCTCCCCCCCATTCTTTTTTCAACCCAATGTTTTTTTCCAATTTGGTGTATACCAGTAATTCTAGCCACAGCACTATTATGCAGCTTCACTAGAATCCATGTTCTCCAATGATGAAAGTAGCACAGTAAATTCAGAATGAAATGGAAGAAATTCATTCAGCTCATCTGTGAAAAAAAAAACATTGGACAGGTATAAAATTATTTTCATGTTTTCCTTTAAAACAAGACTGAGTGACTGAAAAGGTGTAGCACTAGGGTGGCAAGGGGGAGCACGGGGGTATAGTGTGTGAATTTATCAACCCCTCTTGGAGTTTGACAAAATAATTACAGTGTAAATTTAAATAGGATGTTATATATTAGGAGAACCTGTGTAGTACTCAGTTATCATAGATTGATACGTTTTACACCGACGTAGTGAAAATAGGAATTGACGTTTCGGACGTTAGTCCTTCGTCAGAGTCAATGTAGTACTCAGTTGATGTAATGTAATCAAAGAAAAACCTATTGTATTCTATTGTCATTATATCTACAGTGTTGTATTGTATTAGGAGGAATTCATTTTTCTTAATGAATACATTAAATATACTGCTTGCTACCTAGGCTCTCCCGCTATGTACTGGCTTCCTAGGTAACTGCCACCCCCTTGAAAACATTGCTATCCATATCAATTTCTTACCATTTCTGCTCATGACATAATTATTGTTAGCAAACATATCATCAATACACTGCAGTGCACAGTCTATTATCTTCTGATGAATAATTGATGCCATCTTCTGCCCAGGCTTGCTGTATTTGTGCAACATCTTTGAAATAAAAACAAGATTGTGAGGCCTGCAACTTGATTAAATGGACAGACCAATTTAGACAAAATTCTACTCCACACCGTGTGTCAATGCTGCTCCATGGTATTTTGAAATAAAAATAAGATTGTGAGGCTTGCAACTTGATTAGATGGACAGATCAATTTAGACAAAGTTCTCCACACAGTGTGTCAATGCTGCTTCATGGTATTTTGATCTGAACAAAAATGCACTCTTGATTCCCAAATGAACCATTACTTATTTTGTTTAGCTATAGTTATGATACGTACCCTTAATGTGTTGTTGTACAATTTTCCCTGTGATGCTATTCTTTTCAAGCAAGTACTTCCAATAAGGTATTGAAGGAATGTCACCTGACCAGAGTTTTGCTGTTATCAGAGACAATGGTGCAAAATTAGTGACCATTAGGCACAGATAGGCAATATGCATCACTGCTACAAGTATATTAAATATATAATACTCCTCCAACCAGTAGGCAATGATCAGAATAGTAACCTACCTGCAACCTACCAAAATACTACCAATATCTTGCCAACATCCTACTGACACTCTAACAACACCCTACTAGCATTCAAACAATACCCTAGTAATATCAATGCCCTACCACACTCTAATGACAACTTAACAACACTCTACCAATACCCTACTAACACCTTACTGACAACCTACCAACACCCTATTGACAACCTACCAACACCCTATTGACAACCTACCAACACCCTATTGACAACCTACCAACACCCTACTTACACCCTACTGACACCCTAGAAATACAACACACTACCAATACCCTACCTACCAACACCCCACCAACACCTGACCAACACCCAATCAGCACCTCAACAACACCTGACCAACATCCTACATCCTACAACACTCTACCAATACCCTACTAACACCTTACTGACAACCTACCAACACCCTATTGACAACCTACCAACACCCTATTGACAACCTACCAACACCCTACTTACACCCTACTGACACCCTAGAAATACAACACACTACCAATACCCTACCTACCAACACCCCACCAACACCTGACCAACACCCAACCAGCACCTCAACAACACCTGACCAACATCCTACAACCCAGTCAAGCAACCAACAACACCCTGCCAACACCCTACCTACCAAGACCCGACCAACACCCTACAACCCACCCAGTCAACCAACCATGGTTGCACGATGATCATCAACAGCATATTAGATGACAGTCTTTGCATCATCGCCGAAATATCAGCCAGTTTAGTGCAGCTGAATTTTGATCAGTCAAGCAAGATCAATCACAGTTCATCAGTCAACTGTACATTGTCAACTGTCATCAGTCATGATAGTCCATGGATTGTTCAACCATAGTATTTGATTGAGTACATAGTGCTTAAGCAGCTAGAATGGCACTGACCATCTTTACGTCACTTACAGGATCAAATGCAGAGAAGAGTAGTTTAAGTGGACTGCAAATTGGCAGATCATGGTACTTGGCATAGTCATCAAGTGTAATGATACCATCTTTATCAGTATCTATCACAGCAAACGTCTCAAGCTGGTCTTTCATGTAATCCAAATTTATCCTGTGAATAAAAATTACTAAATTAAGCCAATTAACGAAGATTAATTTTTCAGAAAAGACCAAATAGACCAACTGTAAGACCAAATTTTAAGTAAAAATTATTAGTCAGCCTTCCAATGCAAATTGATAGGGTTAGCTTACAAGGACTGCAGAAATCACCTCCCCCCCCCCCCCCCCCCCCCCCCCCACCCCCCACACACACACGTTTTCTATTTTCCAATACTACATGTAGTCTCTTATATTTTCCAATCTTAGTCTCCCCCTCCCACCCCCCCCCCCCCCACTTAAATTTTTGGATAGTCTGCAGCCAGTCCTTGTCCTATCAAAGTCAGTTTGGCCCCTTTACACAAACATGGGATGCAAAAGGCAAAGTCACGGCTTGTTCTAGCAGCTGAGCACAGGTTGGTCATAATTGATCAATCATATCTCAATCATGCTCAACTGCTAAAATGGCCTACCCTTGCATAAGGTATTGAAATCAATGTTGTTTCTTGTTACCCAAGTGTTTTCGAAAGGCTCTGATATTCAACTATAGCCACATCATCAGGTAGGCCCAGTTTACTTGCTTTACTCATCAGGATGCAGTCTTCAAAGGAGTGCCCTGTTGTAGGGACACCAAGGCATCTAAATATACAAAAACAATTAATAAAACAGTGTCATAATGTAATGATTTGTGAATATAGCGCCCTTTCTATGTACATATTCAAAGGCACTTACAATCATTAAGTGGTTATTTATGACGTTACTGAGGATGGTCACTGCCAGGATTTCTTAATGTCCTCAGCGGGAGGGTCTTTTTTACGGCCCTCCAATATTGGTTAGTTATCATGATGAAGTGTGGAGAGAGAGGACCATCATTTAAAGTGGTCATCCTAGCCACTTGAAAGTCTGACCAATTGTAGATGTAATCACAAAGGCAGCAATTTCTCCTCAATTATTAAGACCCTGAGTGTTGATCCAGCCGCCAAGGCTTGAACCGATGACCTCCCACAAAACAGTCCGATGCTCAACCAACTGAGCCAACAGGGTGGCAGTTATCCATTCACCATCATTCCGTAGAATGGTTCACTGGTCAAATACAAAGCACTCAAGCGAGGCGCCAAGGTATTTCCAAAGGATTATTCAGATTTGAACCTTGCAACCTTAACTGAATGCTTTGTTTGAGCAGTGAACTGATGTATGGAAAATGGCGAATATCTATAACTCATATTTATTATAATCTCTAGTGTCAAGAAATGATCTGGCTATGACTTGTCCTTACCTTGCCATTTCTTCTCTGACATTATCTGCAAACAACTTTGGGTTCTCAAGTTCCTAAAAGCAATAAAAATAACAAAAATAAACTCGATATTAAAATGATGTTTGAAAGTGAATGGCAGTAGGATACACGAAGGAAAAGAAGAAGGAAAAAGAAAACAAGGAATAATCAACTAATAATAATTATTAATATTCAATTATTATCATTATTATAATCAAGATGACAAATATCGATAGAAAGAATGGGAATCACCAAACTCAAGAAGATGAAGAAGATAATACTTGTTTCTGAAGAATACAGAATTCTACTGTCAAATGAGACCATGAGACATTTTCCTTTTCTTTATCTAGGACTAGTTTTTCTATTTTTTTCATCAGGGTTGGGTTTGGGTGTTAATAATTATATATATGGGACCTAGCGTCCTATCGTATTATCACCTGCCCTTGGGCGAATCATGAAATAAATAAATTATTTATAAATAAATAGACAATGTTGTTTCCAAAGCATATTAAGTACCTTTTGTGTTGGTGTCCTGACAGGCAACAGCTCCAGCTCGGCTTCATGATACAGCTGACACATGATCATCATGAAAAGGTGCAATCTGGAGAGAAAGCAAAGTGACTTTTATTGAGACTGCAAAGGGTAAATTTTACACCTTGAAAAGACAACACTAGTCCTTTGTTGGAGTAAGTTGCTTTTTTACTTCCTAGTTTTTTCAATTTTTTTTTTATCTTTTCACTGTGTATTATTTACCCTTTTATCATTACTGTTTCATTAGAAACACCGAGACCTGTTGACCTTCAACTGTTGGCTTAACAGAAGCTATTTAATATATTACTCACCCAGTTGGTCCATCATGCACCCAGGAATAGATATCCTATCAAACCAAATCAAATTTGAAGTTAGAAATTATTAAAATGTACATAATTATGTATAAACAATGTGTGAAAATTCAAGAAACTGGCACCAGTACTAATGAACTTTTGTCAAGAAGACTATGAAAAGAAATCAGTGGATGAATTGAGACTACAGAAAAATCCACTAGTTGAACTATTGCTTGGGCTCTTTACAATCATGTAGTTGGTGTAGGCTAAATTAATCTCAATAGTGGTGACCTTTGCCTTTTCTATGATCGCAGAATTAACAATCTCGACATTGTACTCACTGGTTTACTGATGTATTTAACACAGATTGGCTGGACTGGACAACCAGGTATGAATGCCCCTGAAACAGAATGCATTTATGTACCATGAGAGAAATCAATGTGATTGTATTTAACACTGCCCCCCCCCTCGGTAATCCCTCCTACACACCCACCCACCGACCCACCCACACAATAATACTTTAATTCTTGCCCACTTTAACTCTTATTAGTCACAAATTAATTGACATGAACATCATATTTACCTGCTTTGAATCTAATGAGTGCACTTCTATTGGTACATGTTCCTAGAAAAGAAAACAGAAATAAATGTCATAAATCGAAAGGCATACTTAGGGTGTTAGTTGGGTATTTGAAGAGTGTCATCAGAATGTCACTAGAGTATCAATACGGTGTTAGTTGGGTGTTTGAAGAGTGTCATCAGAATGTCACTAGAGTATCAATACGGTGTTAGTAGGGTGTTTGAAGAGTGTCATCAGAATGTCACTAGAGTATCAATACGGTGTTAGTAGGGTGTTTGAAAAGTGTCATCAGAATGTCACTAGAGTATCAACAGGGTGTTATTAGGGTGTTTGAAGAGTGTCATCAGAATGTCACTAGAGTATCAATACGGTGTTAGTAGGGTGTTTGAAGAGTGTCATCAGAATGTCACTAGAGTATCAATACGGTGTTAGTAGGGTGTTTGAAGAGGGTCATCAGAATGTCACTAGAGTATCAACAGGGTGTTAGTAGGGTGTTTGAAGAGTGTCATCAGAATGTCACTAGAGTATCAATACGATGTTAGTAGGGTGTTTGAAGAGTGTCATCAGAATGTCACTAGAGTATCAATACGGTGTTAGTAGGGTGTTTGAAGAGTGTCATCAGAATGTCACTAGAGTATCAATACGGTGTTAGTAGGGTGTTTGAAGAGGGTCATCAGAATGTCACTAGAGTATCAACAGGGTGTTAGTAGGGTGTTTGAAGAGTGTCATCAGAATGTCACTAGAGTATCAATACGATGTTAGTAGGGTGTTTGAAGAGTGTCATCAGAATGTCACTAGAGTATCAACAGGGTGTTAGTAGGGTGTTTGAAGAGTGTCATCAGAATGTCACTAGAGTATCAATAGGATGTTATATTTAGTAAAAGTATTTTACCTTCAGGACAGATAAGTAGATGAGGCCACTGTCCCCTTGTAGTCAATGTTCTGTATTTGACATCTTCAAGGGACTGCACTCTTGATTTAGGGCACTCTCTTCTGACACCAATTGACTCTATTGCCATTAACAGGGCTGGAAATCAACAAAACCAAAAAATATTGCCGATGGCTGATTATTGGTAAGGTGTACAGCTGACCAACACTCTCTTAATTGCAAAATGGGAAAGTGGATGGGAAATAATAACAAAACAAAAAAACAGCTATTAAGAAATGGGAATGTGGATAGGAAATATGAAAAAGAAACCCCAAACAGGTGAAAGAAATGGGAACGTGGATAGGAAATATGAAAAAGAAACCCCAAACAGGTGAAAGAAATGGGAACGTGGATAGGAAATATGAAAAAGAAACCCCAAACAGGTGAAAGAAATGGGAACGTGGATAGGAAATATGAAAAAGAAACCCCAAACAGGTGAAAGAAATGGGAACGTGGATAGGAAATAGGAAAAAGAAACCCCAAACAGGTGAAAGAAATAGGAACGTGGATAGGAAATAGGAAAGAGAAACCCTAAACAGGTGAAGGAAATGGGAACATGGATAGGAAATATGAAAGAGAAACCCTAAACAGGTGAAGGAAATGGGAATGTGGATAGGAAATATGAAAAAGAAACCCCAAACAACTGAAAGAAATGGGAACGTGGATAGGAAATATGAAAAAGAAACCCAAAACAACTGAAAGAAATGGGAACGTGGATAGGAAACATGAAAAAGAAACCCCAAACAACTGAAAGAAATAGGAACATGGATAGGAAAATGAAAAAGAAACCCCAAACAGGTGAAGGAAATGGGAATGTGGATAGGAAATATGAAAGATAAACCCCAAACAGGTGAAGGAAATGGGAATGTGGATAGGAAATATGAAAAAGAAATCCCAAACAACTGAAAGAAATGGGAACGTGGATAGGAAATATAGGAAAGAATATAGGAAAGAAACCCAAAAATAAACTGAAAGGGATGAAAGAGGTTTGATTAGTTGTCATAGGAACTACCACAGGAATCCCAAGGGGTAGGGCAGATGTTATATTATCTTTATAATACTTACGTGCAGTAATTGGGCTTTGCAGGTTTTCTATTTTCGATAACCCAGAAGGTACCATTTCAACTACACTCAACAGCAAGGTATCCATGAATGATGAATGAGGTGCGAACACAACAATAGGAGCCTCCTCTGCCGAGGCTAACTTTCCTTTTATTCGTACTTTATGAAAGCCACTGATATAAAGAAGTAATCTGGTGTGAAGCTGCAAGACTTTCTTCATCTTTCTATGGTTATCAATTACAGGGTAGAAACAAGACAAAAAATTAAAGCTTAAAGGTTTTTTTTTTTTCGTTTTTATGTTAGTTTTAAGAAGTTAGATTCAAAACAGAAACATATAACTGACATAAAAAAGACAGTGCTATTAACTGTAATAAATAAGTTATCGTAGAATTATAAGTTGAACACGGCCCGTAGTAAGAATGGAAACTGACGTTTCGGACGTTAGTCCTTCGTCGGAGTCAACCAAATGTAATAAATGATTAACTCAAAGATTATATTGTTCCAGCTACCAGCCAAATGGTGGCAATGGATTGGTCAACTAATTACCCAGTTGGAACAGTCAGCCAATAGGCCATTTGCAGCACATAATGACATGACTGTACGTTACTGGAAGATCTTTTGGCTGAATTGATTCATTATCAAAGCAATATATCAGCTCTTGACTGTTTGGTGTAAATCCAACTATTGTGTGGACAAACATGCATGTGTGTCATAAAGTGCATGACTACCCAGTTTAACCCAGATTGTGCATTAATTGATTTTAACGAATTTACTTAGGGGAAGCAGCTTCATTTTTTTAAAGTTTAGACTTTCACATTCTCCATGTAATAATTTTATCAATTAATAAATATAGAGTCACGAATTTATTTAATATAATATATTTAATGGTGTGTCATTGACTTAAAACAATTTTAATAATGGTTTAGCTCAGGTTTCAGTCCTTCGACAAGTCAATTTATCAGTGTGTCATGCAACATGACAGTCTGCACAAAATGTTTCAATGTTCACAATCAAGCAGTGCATTTTTATATATTCCATGATTTAAAATGAGAATAATACTTTATAATTTAGATAGTTGTAGACATTTATTTTCGAATATTGAATTATTATTTTATTACCTTTTCCAGGTAGGAAGAGGTGTTTTATAGTCATACCGATCTGCACCATATGCTATCACCAGACTCCAAAAAAGCACAGACACAAAAACCATAAGAAAAATGGGAAAACGAATGGGAAATATGAAAAAGAAACCCAAAAATAGCTGAAAGAGAATAAAAAAAGTTTATTTAGTTGTCATAGCAACTACCAAAGTAATCCTAAGGGGAAATTGGACATTTCTGTTTTTCATGATAAAAAGCAGTGGAATTCTTCATACATGTTTAACCAATCTGTTAATTAATTACCATAACTTTAGGGGGACATACATTATTTACAAGCATGGGGGGATTGGTTGGATTTAGGGGTACACTTTAAAAATGTACATCCTGTTTGAATACAGGGCCACGCTAAAAAAAAAAAAGGTTGGGAAGTGGCCATACATTTTTTTACCTCACATTTCACGAAATCTCACCATCCCCTCCCCCCCTCACTCTCCCTCCCCTATACCCTTAAACAACAATTATAACAATTATTGACCAAAGGCAAAGTGATTATTGGTGGAATATTTTTCTGAGCCGTGAGTCTTCAAGCAGTGAGATAAATAACACCACAATCACTGAGCCTGAGGGAAATAATTGTTTTAATATGATATTTTTAGACTTGAATATCTGAGAATAGTCCAAATGCAAGATAAGATAAAAAAGGTTTAGCATTACTTCCGATCTGGAAAAGTTTGGAAAACCTCATAATCTCAACCAGTGATTATCATCTTAGATCACTGGTAGCTCAGCCAATCACAGCCTGAGAAACTCTATATATTCAAGTCTATAATTTAATACTGAAATTAAATATTCAAGTCTTAGAAGAGTGGTTTTATGTGATGGTAGACAATACAAGGTTATTATTAATAGCACGACAGGTAAGGATCTGAGATGACTGAATTAAGATGCACGATTATCCTAGCTAGCATTTTTCTAATATATCCTCAGCTGTGACTTACTCTAATTGAATTTCCAAAATAATTTGTCAGATACATTTTAAAAGTAATGTGCTGTACGTAAGGACAATATGGAGACAACTGACAAATATTTTTTTTTTAAACTTGATAGGATATATGAATTAGCTTAATTAGTGATAATGGAAAATAAGCTTTTAAGGATATTTTTCTAAATAATTGCACATTTTAAACTGGAATAAATGCTTACACTTTATCAGTTATAAAAAGATATCTTTCTTCATTGAGACGTGTTTACTATTAGACTGTTTGACAAGTGGAGGTTTTACTATATCTCAGCAACAAACATTGCTTATATAAATGCTTTTCAAAAGACCTATTTAATGTGGCCATAAAGTTTCCCATTCTAGACCATGTCTCATTCTCTTGAGAAAAAGAATCTTTGTTATTTGTAGTATCCATATTCATGTATGTTCTCTTCCACAAACGTTAAACAAATAAAATGATACTCGATGCCACCTGGTCTGATATAAAAAAAACATGCTTATGCAAAAATGGTCTGCCCTTCTATTAGCTGAGCGTCAAAACCTTGCTCTTCTCTGGGCATGGAATATTATGGCGTAATATCAAAAGAGGACTGTTAAAATTCTGAGAAATCTAACCCTTGTTAATCCCATGTTTACATGTTGAGATTAAAGTTATCCATTAAGCTTAGAATGTAAGTATGCAAATTAATGTTATAATTAATTAATGATAAGTGAAGAATAAAGCCATATACCACAACAAAGTACTTATAGAACGATTTATGGGTAAAAGTTAAATGAAAATAGCTGTTAAATAAAAAGAATATATATTAAAAAATTTATTAACAAAGGAATTAAGAAATCGTGAAAAATTCAAAATAACAAATTAGAGTATTATAGTTAGCGAAGGTAATTATATATATTTCTTTTGATGAAAGCCATAACACCAACATACCGACATTTCTATACTGTTTCCAGTCTTTAATAGAAATTTTGAAGGTTATTAACTATACAGTTTCAAACCTCTCTTCACGGGATAGTTAATAAATCAGCTGAAACTCAAGTATTTCTGCGTTTATATGCGTAGTCAGCTTCTAAAAATAATTCCAAAGACCTGCCAAAATTCCCTTCAAAAATGGCAATGGCACGATATTAAAATTTATGAACGCTATATACGGAATAACCTAAAATCTCAGCTTATTTCAGGTATATATTTTTTCACTTAAATAAACGAATGAGTCAAAAATTGTGCGAAGAAGAAATAAAAGAGATTGTAGAGATAAAACTTTACCTCAATTTTTTTGCTCCATGTCAGATGCAAACGATGTTTGAACGGGTTTTTTATTGGAGGCTCACGTAGCTGTGTAGTTCGATAAAACTTCTCGATTTCTGTCTCAACGAAAGACTGCATCCTATAGAAGCTGATTAAGAGATAGAAAGTTGGATAAAAAGTATTTTGATTCAAAAAATTTGAGGAGAAAAGTGACTTCTCTCACATAAACAATGTTGATGTTGTGGTCCAGTTGGACAGTGGGGACTGGGACTAGGTAATACGCTGACAACAATTCGCAGGCTCAAGAGAATTTATTTTAGTTTATTGAACGAATAAATGAATGAATGAATAAATGGGAATGAAAGACAACCTTTTTAATTTTCTTTCTTTTCTCCTTTTCCCTTATTTTTTAACTAGTAAACAGGTAAATCTGGTTTTCCTTTCATTTTTTACACCTCTTTCTTACTTTCTTTCTTCCACAATTTTGTATTACTGTATTATTACACGCCTTTCACCATTTCATTAAGAGGGTGGGTCCGTTCTATCAACCTATGTGGATGGCAGCATAATGAATTAAACATCTTCGCAAGTCAAATTCGAATCGTAGACGTATATGTTATTAATTTGTCATATGGCTCGTTATATCGGTCTGCAGCTAATTTACCAAAGCTTTTTATCAAGCTGCATGTTGCGTGTTGCGTGTTGCACGGCATGTCATTTACCAAGCTTGGAATGTATTATATTTGTATGGAAACAAATTCAGCTCTGTCGAAAATCTCGGGACAAATAGTAGTTCTGGAAAATTCCATAAAGTTCGGTTATCTAACATATTGAATTCAGTTCGCCCATGGCGCATTTCGGGCTTTGTATGCAACATGCAACAATACCTCCGCCAACCTTAAGCGATTTATTTTTCGTGCAGGGCTGGGAGAAGGGGGGGGGGGGGGTAAAATTGGAATTCGTTCGTGATTCTTATCTCGCTTTTTCAGTTTTGATTTCCTTTATTTCGGATTTCAAATTCCTTAGCCGTTCTGGGAACACATTATAGATTTTGCGGTGGCGTAGTGGTTTACTGCTCGCCTCTCACCACTGTGGTCTGGGTTCGAGCCTTGGGTCAGACTGGATCATATGTGAGTTGAGTTTGTTTGATGTGTTGTTCTCTCCCTTGACACGAGGGATTTCCTCCGGGTTCTATGGTTTTCCTCCCTCCGTAAATATCAACATTTAAGTTGAGTGTTTTGTGTTGTAAATACAGAATGTAGTGGTAGTGCTTGTGGAGTGAACCTCACGGAAGAGCCCCGTATGGGAAGCGATGGCTGTAAAAAAGTATTTTGGAATTTATATTGCAACAACGAATACAATCAAAACATAGGGATATACAATAGTTCAATTTTAGAAATTTTGGGCAAACATTAACGGCTGGCTAATCTTTCTGCACAGGAGGCAGAAAAACCAACCTACCGATATGATTATCAACTGAAGATCTTCAGAAGACTGCAAAGGGAGACTGTGAGGCAATTCTCAACAGCGAAGACTTCCAACCATTGTAACCATATCGCCGTAGGCAGATACACCAAATTTTATATAATTACACTAGGTACTTTGTTAATATTTAGCACATCATGTCTGTGCTTGCTAAATGTACGTTTAAACGTACATAAACATAACAAGCTATAACGGGGTTAAGATTATCCACTTTTTTCAAAAAAGAATTCTCTCTGTTACACCTATTTTCAAAATTACGCGACCTGTGTAATTGGCACTTGAAAGGTATTTCTTGTGTTTTGGCTGCCGTTAGTCAAATTTCGGACGATTTGTTTTCACTCAAAAGAGCCCAAATGCTTCGTTTCAGAATTTACAAAGCAAGGATTTCGCAAGAGCAAGCCGTTTTCATATTTGATTGACGGTAGCCAAAACACCTAAAACAACACGGGTCGTGAGAGCGAGCAGCGCAGGTCGCGTAATTTTGAAAATAAATTGTGACTTCTCTCAAGCTGTTCTCTACTGTGAAGCTGAACTTAAACACTCGTTGTAAGAATAAGAAGCATTAAGGGTTTGAGGACGTACGGGCCCCAAAGTTCAAATGAATTAAACTTGAGGACCTGGCTCGGGCAACCACCTCGACCAATTTAATTTCAAAGTCACATTACACAACATGAAATATGCGTTTTACTAAAGAGTCGTAACTGTTTCAAGTTGCTCTTCTATACTCTAATCTAGTGAGATGTGTAATACTTAAAATATTGTACACACTACACTTTACACAATGGCATATTGTTAAATCAACTTGAAAGCAACCCGTCTCCTTACACACGTGTATTCTCTATACTGCATATTGCAGAGAAAAATGTGACATATAGACCTGTCTCATAAGTGGCTGCCAAAAGCGGTTGGGACTATTGCATGCAAAACAGGTCAAAACAAAGTCTACTCCAGCCTTTAAGATCGTTTGTTGTCGAATAAAAGCCATAGGAGATAGGCAAAAATTTGCGGCAGGAGGAGGAGGAGGAGCAGCAGCAGCAGTAGCACCAGAAGCACCAGCAGTGTCAACACTAAGCAATCTCTAAAATATTAAGCAATCTCTAAAATATTAAGCAATCTTTAAAATATTCTGCGTAATGCAGGGGCGGATACAGGATTTTAAAAAAGGGAACGGATAATTTTTAAAAAGTTCTTTTGAGCCTTCTTTTAGTACAAAGGCAAAAAATGATTAAATTATAACATACTGCATGCTTGTGAATGCAGCTAAATTTTGACTCTTGACATGTTTTGCAATTAGATGCAATCATATTCTTCTATTTTCCTAAAAAATATTCACTTTTACTTTACCCCTGAATATTTTCTTACCTCATTTTTGCTAGGTTATGGTGACACATAAGACTACAGTATTAATTCAGTAACTATTGTTAAAGCATATCCAAAGAGTCTACAGAATTAGATATACCCATCCATACAAAATTATATAACATATGATAAGATTTGAGATAATCTTCGATTCATCTACAAATTTGTGCGATTGCGATCAGTTACACAGTTTTTTCAAGGATTTATGCATGGTATACTATCTTTAGAGGTCTAGTCAGAAATATATCAACACGTCAGTGTTAGTGTTATAAGTAAAAGTCGTACTGTAAAAATATTAGAAGGAACGTATTAAAGAAGATTTGATATTTATTCTATTTATAGACATTTTTCGAAATTATTTTTATTTTATTATTTACTTTATTTTATTATTTATGACGTTTGCCCCTCTTTATTGGAATAATATAATTGATACTTTTTTTTAGGCAAATCAGTAAAGTATTATAGCAAAGCTTTGATAATAATTACATATTATAATTACATACATGTTTTGCTCTACCGTCAAACAACGGAACGGAATTGAACCTCCCTTGAAGGTTTTATCTTTTAGGTAATAGAAATATATCTTATATAAATTTTGTTTAAAAGTATCCACAAAGATAATGTTTAACACGAAATGATAGATATTTTCTGTTATAATGTTTAATTCACCTTTAAGTTCCGTTACTAGATAGTAAATTAGGTAATTAGAGCAAACCGTTTTTGTCAAACATCGACTAAACAAAAGGAGAATTATACACAGTTTAAGAAACGGAACCCCCCTTTGAAAAATTCTGGATCCGCCACTGCAATACTCTCACTAGGCCAAGAGGTGTAGGCGAAGTGCATCTGGTTTATTTGTTAAGTAGCGAATTCGGTTTCTGGCAAACTAAAGGCATTAAAAAGTATTGTAATTAACAATACAACAAACGGCAACGAATATGTGTTTGTCCGTGGTCACTACAGCATCATGCAATCCAAAAAAGAGCCAAGAAATTCGATGGCATTTCCACATAGAAATATCAGTTATTTTCTTTTTTCTCTTTCTCTTCTCTTTTCTCTCTCTCTCTACATATAAAAGTATTCTTACATAATAGAGTGTCTATTGAGCCCAAGCATTTGACATATTTTGTTGCATTTTGAATGCATCTTCCAGAAATTTTGATAACCCCTTTTCCCGAGGTTCCCTGTCCCAAAACATTTATAATCTGTAGAATGGATTTGTGGATCAGTTAAAAAGGTACAGCCCTTCTCATCATGTGGAGCCCATCCCTGTATGTCTACAATAATCAGCTTGCCATTGGAAGCTTGGTAAGTAAAATGGCTGTAGGCCAGAACCAGATCTGTTCTTCTTTGTTCATTTTTCCAATCAACATTGTTTGTTAATTTAGTAAACTCCCCTGACATGTAAGGTTCTGCATTGAAGACTTTGGTCACACAGCCAAATGAGTCAAACAACTGGAGGAGAACCACTGGAAGGAACTGGATCTCTCCTACAGTAACATCTTGAAAAGAAGAAGGGATCCAAAATGATCAAATTTCGTAAAACTGTGAAAAGCTCACGGCAAAAACGCGGTCGCCACGAAACATCGGCCAATCAAAATCCTAGAAAACATCGCATCGCATCGGCGGAAAGGATGCGCAAGCAATCTCTATCCAATGAAATGCCAAACACGGCACAAACACGGCGCGAACACGGTACGTTGGTAACGGCATTGCTGGACCAATCACATTGCGCGAGAAAAAAATCAGCCAATCAAAACTATAAAAAACATACATCACACATACGGAACCAGACTTTTTAAGTCACATGAAATCTTATCTAATTCACACTTGAAGTACCTGCTCATCTCAAACAAATCAGCAACAGATATAAGGGTTACACTCCATTGCTTTTAAACAATTGTTTCAAGTCGAGACATTTGGGCCAACAAAACAGTAAATGTAAAGAAACTGACTCCGATTGAATGCGACTACAGCGATGTAATACATTTTACTAGTACTCGGTATTTTTTATCTGTTTATTTGACGCCTGTTTGTATGCTTTTCAAACTGAAAATGAATCAGGGAAGGAAAAGTTGGACATCTTATTATAGTTAGATTGGAGCCAGACTAAAAAAAGTATTTTCCTGTTCTTCTACAAAAGTAATACCGAATGTCATTGACTGAAAAAGGTTTCGCGGAAAAATCTGAAAAAAGCTACTAAAAAGCTGTTCAGTATACTACTCTCTTTGCATTTTGTAGCGAAAAACAAGACGCGGAATGTACTCGTAATGGGCAGTTATTTCTAAATTTATCATGCAGCATTTCATGCGTTTAAGGTCATAACTTGCTAGAATAAAGTTTTATACTGGGCTTCTCATAGTTTCTCCATTGCTATTGCCTATATGACAAAGCACTTAGGTCCCTCGGGAAATAGCCAAGACTCTCGGGAAAACAAAAATAAATATTCACTACTTACTTTCCATACATCGGGTCACTGGCCACACTCAAAACACTCAAGTCTCAGAAGGTAGCTTCAAAGGATTATACAATTTCTTACCTTGCAGCCTCGATTGAATGCTTTGTGTATGACCAGTGAACCGATGTATGGAAAGTGGTGAATTTCACTCCAGACCATACATGAAGTATGAGGCCCCGTCTACACGGATCCGGAAATGTTTGTATCCGCAAACTTTTTTTTTTTTTTTTTCAGATACAGGTTGCGTCCACACGTGTTCCGAAATTTTTGTATCCGTATCCGGAAATTCTCGAAAACGGTCTCCAGAGTGGAAATTTTCGAATACGCTCCGAATACGGATACGTGTGGACGGTCGTATCCGCAAATTTTCGAATACGATGACGTTAACACAATTTTGCGCATGCTCAATAAGAAAAAATATCCGTCAAAGCATGAAATTTCCGGATACTTGTGGACAGTGATAACGATTCGAAAACGCTGCGTGTGGACGCGAACATTTTCGTATCCGCAAAAAACATTTCCGGATGCGTGTGGACGGGGCCTAACACTCAACGCCGGTTTACCTTTCGCTGCTTGGAAGAGGCTTTGGTTGAACAAAGCTACATAATGTCTAGCAGTCATTTGACTCAACACATCATTTTCGTACTGATGAAGATTGACTTTCTTTCTGTACTTCTTCGCCACATATCTGTAAATTATTTAGTTATTAATCGCCATAGTTGGATACAAAGACAGTATACTCATAATGGTTTCCCATTTGACCCGCTTTCACTCACACACACAACAACTACATTAAATATTCTATGTATACAACTCTCAACTCACGTTGACTTTTTAACTCACATATAATCCCGCCCTAGCTGGGGCTCGAACCCGGGCCACAGCGGTGAGGAGCGAGGGGTAACCCACTACGCCACCCATGCCACTAATACCATATCTGTCAAGGTACCACCAAAGAAAGCAGGGCAAACAAACCAATAACAACTTTAAGGTGTCGTTGAATATTTTCTTACTGAAAATAAAAACCAAAACTACCTTCCTAAAGGCTCGTCTTGATTGATGAACACAGCCTTGAAAACATCTCTTTGGGCGCCTTCCTTTCCTTTATCAAGTTGCAAGAGATCATCAATGTATACCATTGTTGGCTGGCCTCTCCACTGGCTGCTTGGATAGTCATATTTCCATAAAATGGCATCTGATAATTAATTTAAAAAAAATAGTTTTACAGTAGAAAGCCCATAAGTATAAACAATTATGGTATACATTAATTATTACCATGCATTAAAAATATGAAAAAAAAATCAAAGTTCATATTGACAATTAATAGCTATTTAGTGACTAATAGTCACTATAACTCAACCAGAAAATTCATTACACAAAGAATAAAGTAATCATCGCAAATGGTCTCTTGTGTATTTGTCTTTCTGTACTACGGAATGTTCTGGTTGAACACACTAAATAGCGACTATTTTTCAATATCCCTTCGCAAAAATCAACTTGTAAATTGAGGTTTTGCATCACCACGTGACGGCAGCCAAGTTAGATGGCAGGAACAATAAAAGAACGAACTCAATTCCCAAGGGCACAGGGATTTTGTTCTGCCATCTAACCACAGGCAGCCCACGCGGTATTATGGCCGCCGGCACGTGTTGGTGCATAGCCTCTATTATGGAATCAAGCCATCAGTTTGTTAGCCAGTGCCTATTAAAAAGTACCATGTGAAGATAAAGAGGATCTTTTAAGTACCAACCTTGATTTTATTTTATGTTTATAATCTTTTATGCACTAAACTCTTAACTGCATGTGAACCAAAACTTTGCGCCTTATTTGATGAAGTTGAAAACATGTGTATGTTCAACAAAGAAGAACATACGTAATAGGTAAATTACGAGCCTTAATTGTGAAAGGCTCGTATGGCATTCTTCTTCAGGCTCGTAATTTACTTATTACGTATGTTCTTATTTGATATCCGAGCCCATCCCACATGGCGTATTGCCTCATCTATCTATGTATGTTCAACAGACAAATGCCTGTGCGTGAAATAAATGCCATAGATTACATGTGGGCATGATAATGATGACGATGAATTTAGTTAAATTCTCGACTTTCACATCCCCATAATGCCTTGCGTCAATCAAAAAACTGTCCCAAATTGAAAGGTTTCTTAATTGAATTTATACTATACCTGCTTTTATCTGTACAATACTGATTATCAGTTTATTCCAAGTTATTTTTGCGTGTACATATCATCAAGAGTTTTGGTCTTACAGAAAATGTATTGACTTACGAAAAAATGTTTAAAATTTACCTTAAACGTCTTCAAGCTTCTATCTTTTTCTGTTTTTTTATACTTCTTCATTTTATCTTTGAATACCAAACAAGGTATTGTCAACATTTTCTAATCAGCCTTCAGTAAAGTAAGTGGGTTTTTACCCTCTGGTTACCCCCCCCCCCCCCCCCCCAACAAAGACGCAAAGGATTATGGGGATGTGAAAGTCGGAAATAGGCCGTTTGCATGATGGCGTCATTTTACCAGAATTACCAAAATGCTTCGTGAATTTTCTTTCTTATTATAATTTATATTCTTTCTTGAGAATATAAGACGATTGGTGCCAATACACGGAACAAAAGAAAGTCTGCAAGGGATTCTGGTGGTAGATGACGCCGTCATTCCAATGGATTATCGTGTTATGGGACTGCTTAGGGAAGAGAGGAAAGAGGGAGGAAGAGAAAACTATGAAGGCGCTCCTCTCGTCTCAGTCTTCCCTCTTCTATACCCATGCCAGGCTATATCACAGAGGGGGTGGGGTTGAAACCCGATAACAGTAGCAGACAGAGGAAGATAAGGCGTCGTGTTTTATAGCTCTAGTAATATATTTCCATCGATTGCATTACCTCGAGGTGTTTTTAACACTTCGCCATCCCTTTTGGTACCGTGATAATGAGTACTACTATGTACGGTTCTTGGTAATTCACGAGTCTGTGATGGTAAAGACACTGCTTCTTCTATCAAGCTTTGAACGATTACAGCTGAATCGCCTTCCACAGTACGACTTAAAAGAAATGCGTACTCGTCAACTGTGTTGGCTCTATCTGTAATGCCTTCCACCTCATCTCCATCTATTGTAGCTGAACGTTGGTCAGTGGTCTCGCAACCGCTAGGCCTGCCACTTTCTGAATGCCCTTCCTCTACATAGTCCTCTACTGTAGCTGAATATTGGTTAACAGTCCTACCATCGCTTGGTTTGCCCCTGTCTTTTCCCCTTTCCTTTGCATGGTCCTCTACTGTAGCTGCATTTCGTTCAACAGTCTTGAATTCTCCTAATCTTGCTTTGTTTAGATGCGTTTCTTCTGCGTCGTCCTCTACTGTAGCTGAATATCGGTCAACAGTTTTACCATCACATGGCTTGCCCTTGTCTTGTTGCTCTGCCTTTACATCGTCCTCTACCTCAGCTGCATATCGATCAACAGTTTTGCCATCGCCTGAAATTGCCTTGTCTGGATGCGTTTCTTCTGCGTCGTCCCCTTCTGTAGCTGAATATCGGTCAACAGTCTTACCATCGCATTGCTTGTCCTTGTCTTGATGCTTTGCCTCTATATCGTGTTCTACCTTAGCTGCATGTCGGTCAACAGTTTTGCCATCGCCTGATCTTGCCTTGTCTGGATGCGTTTCTTCTTCGACGTCCTCTACTGTAGCTGAATATCGGTCAACAGTCTTGCCATTGCATGGCTTGCACTTGTCTTGATGCTCTGCCTCTACATCGTCCTCTACCTTGGCTGCATGTCGGTCAACAGTTTTGTCATCGCCTGATCTTGCCTTGTCTGGATGCGTTTCTTTTTCGTCGTCCTCTACTGTATCTGAATATCGGTCAACAGTCTTACCATAGCTTGGTTTGTCCTGCTTAACCCCTGAAATGGCTTTCTCTACATCTCCTTCTAATGTTGCAGCATAACGATCCACTGTATTGTCTGTTCTGTGTTGTGCGGTGTCGTCAACATTTGTACTGAGGAAATGGTGTTGAATTCCTACACTACTTTCTGGATAATCATAAATCGTCGGTGATGCTGGCGAAAGAGGAACATGTCCCTTTGTAAATAATCCCATAACGGTGAGGCGCGTGTTTTCTTTCAGACGTTCAGCTGAACGCCTGGTATAGTACTTTAGAAGTATTTCGCCTGCATTGGGAAGATTTTCATCATGAAATTTCTTCAAACCAAGCAAAGTCAGGCACTTGTCTATTAATCCAATAACATGGTCATCAATGATCACATGACCACTAGAGGAACAGTAATGCTCAAACAGCTCCACGGAGATGGCATTCAGTTTATGGCCTGTTTCTTGTTCTGCTGTTGTCTGTAAATCTAGCAAGGCCAAACTCAGTTTGTATGATGCTAAAACAAAAATGTAGAACTGTTCCTTGCTTGTGAGTGCCTTGTAGGTTTGATGGGATTGGATACTGTCTCTTATATCTTCAGTGGCAACTTTCAACAGCTGCTGTCTTTCGTCCTCCAGGGTTGAAAGTTTGATGAACTGCATCATTACTTCCCCCGCATGACACTGAATAAAAACAATATCGTATTATCTTTAACTTTAACTATCTGTCAACTGTGTCGCGCCTGGTCCTATCTGATCCTAAGATGCGCGCGCTCCCAGCATTCTTATAGCTAAAGCTATACTCAGAGAGCTATACTATAAGTGTACAAATTATAGATATGACATGATAGGATGGGATGCGGTGCGGTGCGGTGCGCCGTGGCGTGGCGTGGCGTGATAGTCGAGTCTCGTTTAGTTTAGTGCAGTGTATTCATAATAAATAATAATAATAAATACTGAAGATAATTACAGTATGCCTGACAAAGAACATCGGGGTGTATGTGGACGACCTGGCGGCTTCTTGGGCACTGATGTACGCAGCAAGTAAGGGGTGGCATTTGACAAGACCAAAGGAATTCGCCAAGGAAGAATAATCTTGCACAGTCATGTTACGCAGGCATGGACATAACAATCCATACCCAAGGGAGAGTCCCTGCATAACGAAAGTTCTGGTCAGTCAGAATGAGATGTTCTCGTTGAATATATAGTCAGTCTTAAAGAAACGTCCAATGAACTACTTTGGCGATACGGCAGCCATTTTGGTACGGTGAAATATGCAAAGCTTTTTTACAGTATTGGCGTCGATTGACATTTAATTCGCAACAAGAAAATTCGTTTTAACACCTGAAAAGAGATGAATTAACAAGATGGACGTGAAAGGAATACCAAAACTATATATTGACCAACATTTTTTGTGTGTGAAACGGCAGGCCGTCTTGAACCACAAGACATTATCGGGCGTCCAGGGGACAAAGCAAGCCAAAAATGTTGGATAAAAAAGAGTTTTCTGTAATGAACTCTTTCGCATCCAATTTATTACTTCGTCTCTTTCGTTTTTACATTTGCCCCTTCCGAATTGGCCGCCGTATCGTCAAAGTAGTCCATTGGAGGGGTTTTTTTTGAGGGGGGGGGGGGGGGGGGGGGAGGCGAAGGAAATTCAACTGGAAAAAAAGAGGAAAATTTCCAGGGTCCAATTACATGGCTGACAAAATGTTTCGCTTCACCTTTTTATCTGGCCTTGAAAGAGTTGCAAATAATTCGATCGATTGAAGAAGAAGTTCTGCAGACTTGAGCCAGTTTCCAAGGCTATACTGTATTTCTCCCTTCAACTGAATACACGCGGCTTTGGTTAGTTGGAATTGATCTCGCGTTTTGTACCTCCATCGACCAACCCCATGACTATCTCTGGATACTTCGTCGAGTATTTCGTCGAGTATTTCTTCTGCAACTAAAATCAAAATTCAAAACTTTCACAACAGTTGCGCAATAACAGAAGTCTAGTAGTTTATAAAGTATTTGAATTCTCGTAAGGACAACAACAACAACAATTTATTATTTTTACATTAGAGGGGGGGGGAGGGTTACGCGAATAAAACGGCTTCAAACTAGCATTCATCTGACAGTGCTGAACATGCTTTTACATTCAAAATTCAAAGAATAAATAAATAAATAAAATGAAAATATGAAAAAAGAAAATGAAAAATGAAAATAAAATAAAAATAGAAATATGAAAATGAAATGAAAATGAAAATGAAAATGAAAATAAAAGTAATCATATGATAAAAATAAAAATGAAAATGAAATGAACAAAATAATTTATTATATAGACATACATATTTTACTGAGAGATACGCTACTCGTAAATTTCTTACGAAACTAATCCCAGGATGGGAGTGACATATTTTCCATAACTTCACTAGTGAAGCAGATATAGATGACGTCATTTCTGGGGGTTTTTTTACGCTCGTTCGTAAAGAAATCAGCGCTCGTTTCTGTGTGTGTATATAATAAAAAGAAAATTACATGACAGCTTGAAGATATGAAGTTTATCTTCTCGTGTTAAAAATTATTTCAATCATTCGCTGGGTTCATTAAATATTTTTACCACTCAAAGATAAACTTTATATCTTCGTGCTACAATATAAGCCAAGTCAAGTCAAATCAAATCAAATTTCATTAAAAATAAAAAGTTACTCACTGCACAACACAGCTGCCTTTCTCTTCCCTTACACTTATTATGAACTAGTCCCTAAGGCTTATAATATTTTTTGTGGGGGGGGGGGGGGGGGGGGGGAGGCACAGAAAAAATCTATTGGTAGGGAAAGGGGTGGCATGGGAAAAAATGAGGAATAGCGGTATAGCAATTTGTAAAGGAAGTTGAAAAATTTGCAACCCCCCCTCTCCTCCCATTCTTATAATGATCCTTAATATCACCTCTAAGATTCCCTTCATTTTTCAGAACTCGGGCTTTTCTGACCAATAGTTGTGGGGCAATTGCAGTCTGAGGACTTTTCTTTTGAATGTAAGTGACTATATCCATTGATGTTTTGGTATCTCCTTGCCAGAAAAGAAACCGATCAAGAACAAATAAAACAGCTGCCAATTTCTGGAAATTGTCCTGTATGTAAGAGTGATACAAACACTCCTGAAATATAAAAGACAGTATGAATATTGTATCAATTAAATTAGTAGCAAACTTGAGACACCAGGTAATATCAAAAATCAGTTATTTTAAACAGCAATTTACTTGTAGAATTTGGAGCTCAGTTATAGTGGGGATGTTGGTGTTAATAGAAACAATGGATTCCTTCACATTAGTACCCTGTTCTTTGCTAACATCTTGGACAAACTGCCTGCAAACAGGAAACATATTCATACAGCAATTTTATGGAGTACCCTGAGCAGCAGGGTCCAGGTTCTGAGGGGGTAAAATGGAAGCTGGAATTTCTTCTGTTGGTGTGTGGTTGGGAAAAGGTCATTCTATATGTACTTGGGCTGGGAATCATAGATTAAAAAAACAAAAAAGAATAACAACAAAATTAATGGGAAAGGGAATGTGAGCTGAGCAAATGGGATAGTAAGAAGGGCATTCTCTGCCCCCCCCCTAACTCCCGCCCCTGAAGGACCCCTCCGCCCCACCACTGTCAGATCTCTCTCTACTAGTGTACAACTGACTTGAAGCCAGTGGATAAAATACAATTACTTAAAAATGGAAGATTACAGTGCCATTTTCGTGGAGGAGGATGTGGAGCTGCTGGCAGTTCCAATTTACACCATCATGGCCACTTACAAGTAAATGCTTGGGGTAAATGAAGGTAGCAACTGTGGGATATCAGGGCCCTTTAATTACCTAATGAATTAATATTATACAATTCTGACCATACCACTTTTCAGGGACAAAGGGCCAATCATTGTTTTCAGCTTCACATATCAGTTTTTGAAGATCTTTGTTCGAAACAAGAGAAAGCCAATGTTGAAGAACATCAAAGTTTGTCTCTTTACAGCTGTGTGGATTCTTTTTGCTTGACAAGTACTTCTTCAAGGTTGGATGAAGATAAATGCACAGTACTCTGCCTTCTTTCTTCATGCAAACCAGCTTCGCTAATGCCAGTTCTTTAACCGCAGAATTCTTCCCTTGCATCATAGGCAGTGGTCGGCGTAGACTACTAAGCTTATATAACATATCAATACTAGATATCTTTAAAGCTTTGCTAGCCAACTCAATAACTCTGTCCAAAGCACAACTCTGAACATTGAGAAGCTCTGTCGAGTGTTGATTTTGTAATATCTCAGATGCAACTTCATTTTGGCCTTTCAAAAGTCCACAAAGAAGTTTAATTCCAAATGGATTGGATTTTACAAAATTACAAAGGCTGGTGATGTCCTCATCATTTAGAACATATGGATGTAATAGTGTTGACGCCAAGGCTTTAGAAGAAGAGTTTGTTAGTCCATTCACTGAAATAGTACTGTAAACAATGTCAGTTGTAGGATATTTTATATGCAGGCCATGTGTTTGTGTCTGCAGCACGAGAAAACTTGTTGCTTTACATGTTTTTAAAACATCACCAAGAAACGAATCCAGTATCCAACTTTCACTATAATCTGCATTATCAACACAGATGACTTTCCAATGTTGTTCAAGAAATTCAGATAATGCTTTGATCTTTATGTCAATTTTCAAAGATGTTTGGGTAAATTTAGTGGCAGTTTCTTGATCATTTCTCTCTTTTGCTAATTTACCCATAAATTCCCATATTGATACATTACTACAGCCTTGGTTTAAAGATAGATACAATATGTCAGATATCGTAATGGTTTTGGTGTTACAAAGACACTGACAGAGCCCTTGGACCAGGGTTGAACAACCAGTACCAGGTTCACCATGGATAATAAAAACATTGTTTTCATTCTCTTTGATTGTCCTCAATATGCTAGATACATCACTGCTTAATCTGATTTGCTGTATATGTTGACAGGCTTCTGGATTAAAACTACTTGGATGGACTTGAGCTAATGCTTGTTGGAACACTTGCATTCTTGTAGGCTGCTGGAATATAGTGTTGCGTTATTTCATTTGAAACATTCGTTTTTAACAATCCTCGTATTTAAGACAGTTTAGAGCAATTGCGTTTTGAAGGATTCTAAACATGAAGATAAAACAAAAGCTTATTAACATATAAATAAATTGAGTTTAATATCCACACAAAACTAATCTTTTGAAACCGGAAGTGCAAAGGTTTTACTAAAAAACCTTTTGTTTTGATGTATTTTGAAAACAATGTTTTTACTTATATGACAAACATTACTACATATTATCCATACTCACCGTAGCTAAGCATACAATCTTACTGATGGACAATCACATAAGTTCATACAGTGCCCAGACCTAACGATAGTGTTAGCCTTGGCTAAACGAGGAAACATGTTTGCCCTAAATGTTTCCTAAGGTGGCAAAACTGTCAGGAAACATCGGGAAACAATGTTTTCATGCGTCTTGGAAACATGAAATGTTTCTGCCACACAGCAAAAACATTTTGCACGCATCAATGTTTCGCATCTGGCTAAACTGGGCAAAACATCGAGGAAACATGCTTCCAAGTTTAGCCAGGGCCTTAGTTCGCTCAGCCAGTCAGTACCACAGAAAACCCAATAAAACGTTTTACACCAGGTTTTAAACAGCGCAAAAAAAATACAAAGACGCTTCAGAATCAAAAATTTCCTTCGACAAATCTCTTATAATAGATTATATTTTTGTTTAAAATTATAGCGGAGCTCCCGTGGGGGCCTTCAATTCTCTACTTTCACATCCCCATAATGCCTTGCGTCTTGGGGGGGGGGGGGGGTAACCAATCAAAAAACTGTCCCAAATTGAAAGGTTTCTTAATTGAATTTATATCATACCTGCTTTTATCTGTACTGATTATCAGTTTATTCCAAGTTATTTTTGCGTGTACATATCATCAAGAGTTTTGGTCTTACAGAAAATGTATTGACTTACGAAAAAATGTTTAAAATTTACCTTAAACGTCTTCAAGCTTCTATCTTTTTCTGTTTTTAACTTCTTCATTTTATCTTTGAATACCAAACAAGGTATTGTCAACATTGTCTGATTAGCCTCCAGCAAAATAAGTGGGTTTTTACCCTCTGTTTACTCCCTAAAGACGTGGGGATGTGAAAATAGAAAATACAGAATCACAAACAGAACAATCAACTTGTAAACTACGGACAAACAGAAAAAGAAATTTTGACCTGGATGGTATGGCTGTAATAGACATAAAATGTTCATTGAAGCGTGGTTTTTCTCGACAAGATTCTAAAGACATCAATGTTTCCATCAACATTCCAGAAATTTATAAAAAACTTTCTAACTAACTTCTTAGCGCTTTTGCGCGAGCTGATATGTAAAATCTTTAAATCGCGTGTGCAAACGTCTTTAGTGACAGATTTACGTGATGAGTCTTAGGCCTTGGCTTAACGAGGACGTAACATAAGGGATCATTTAATATACAACACTGGACTCGTTCTGGAGTACAGTATTTTAAAAGCATCACCCTTTTACTCGTGACTCACGTAAAGGTTATTACAATTTATTTTTTTAACGTCCAGCATTCAATATTAAAAGTGATAGATGTGTTGATCATATTAATATTAAAAGTTGCCACAAAATAACTCAAATCCCTTATGTTACGTCATAGTCATTAACATATTGGAAATATAAACCTTCGTATCTCAAAGACCCGACATTCAAATGACGAATTATTTTCACAATCAACTATTCACTATTTAAAGAATCAATTCTGAAAATATTGTGTAAAGGCATATAAGCTGCACTTTAAGATTTATTGAAAGTATTGGAAGAACTTCTGTTTTTAAAGCACCGTCATATAAGTTTTTACAATTTTTTTCCCCGCAATATTCGTCGTATTCGCCATTATTTCCACTAATTCTCGGATCATGCGCAGAACATCTATAAATATTTTTCTATACACAACCGAGCAAACTGAAAAGGCAATGAATATTTCTAAATGGTAAACAACTCATTGCAAACAATCGCTCTATCACTATATAATAAAGATGATTTCATTTTTAGAAGGAACTGAGGCGCTGTTCAATAGTGCATTCGACATGAATACTCTAAACTATATATATCCCAGCGAGGTCGGAAATTAATTTTTCCGAATTTAATTCCAAGGGCTTTCGCTCGGAATAACCTCGTTCCCAAGCACTAAAACTTACTTCTATATCTTCAACTTATATAACTTTTTTCTTGTTTATACTGAAAAGCAAACACCTTCGCCCACAAGTCAAAGCATTTTGTATGACCTGTGTGTACATATTGTTTTAGAAGTTCTTCAGAAAAGTATAGATTTTATGTAGAAATTAGAGAGTTCTATTTTATCCTTTTTGTGGTACCTGTTTGTTTACGCCAATGATGATTTACCACCAGCAAAAAAAAAAAAACAACTAAAACAAGCAGCGAAAGCTATAATTAATTGGTAGCTTTTCTGGCAAAAATCCACGGAAAACTATCTTTCATTTGTGTTAATATTCATGCCGATAGATGTACTTTGCTCCACCTCAGAGTCGTGCACGTGAACGTTAACCAACGTAGTGACGCACGAGCAGTGCACGAGATTGAGGTAAGCCAAACTAGCTATGTAGCACTACGGGAAGAATTTCAGATGATATCCTGTAACCTGAAAGACATGTAAACACTACTGCACCAACCAGCTACAACAGAGGCTCCAATATACGGTACGACTTATATTTAAGCGCGATTCAAAAGTTTTTCAAAAACTTCTTAGCAACTTTTTATCAATGAGCGTAGCTAGCTTTTATGAACCGGTTTTAAACCAGCTAAATTTGGGGCCAGCGTGCGGTTGAGGTTCGGATGATAATGCGAGTTGTAAGAACCTTTACTGGGTTTTTAACTAGGTTTTTTTTAAACTAGTACGTTTAGTCAACGTTGTCTTTAAATTATTCTGATGTTAACATGCATTTCGAAAATTATAAACAATGCGCACATAAGCAATGTAAAAAATACTGGAAGTGTAGAATAGATTCAGAGCACTACCATAGTCACGGTATAAAAGCCACTATCAGACAATCCTAGACAATTCATTTAGAAATGAAAAAAAGCATTTTTGAGTCGTGCGTCGACCATATTTACAAACCCAGCAAAGAACCTCAAAAAACTAAGATGTTATATTAGCAGTTCCAAATTCCTGTAACAAAAAAGTTTGCGCTATTATTTTGTATAAAGCAATTTGATTATAAGATCACAGTAGAGTAAGGAAACTTACGCAACATTCAATTGATATGCAAGCAGATGCATTCATAATACCCAACTATTACCACGAATATGCATAGAGTCTACGAGAAGATAGTTGAATTTGGTCGAGTTTAGTTACCGCATGTACCAAAACTTTGTCGTTGTGCGCTGTGCGTTGAAAATGGAAGGATTGCGCATGTAGCAGGTGTTAGGTCTCCATCTAGATTCTGGAGAATAGTTCTCCGGTTTTCCTCGATTCGCAAAATCTAACTAGCTAAAATCCGATTCGATCTGTGAGTTAGCCTTAATTGCCCTGACGTTGGTAAGCCCAGAGGTTGTTTCAGGGATATCATTAAGATTTGCAGAAAATTACTTCTGATCACTTGTTGTTGTTCCTCGACTTCGTTTTTTTTTGATATAGTGAAGTATAGGAAATAGTACGTTGGCTAAACTCGCGCAAAAATGCAGTGAAAGTGCTATGCGAAGGCGAAGCAAAAGTAGCATTAGTTAGTCAAAGTTGCGTAAAACTATTGCGTTGTGGTACTTAATCTCTAATCCAATGATTATCAGTTTCCTTTTTTCCTTTTTCTTTCCTTCTTTATTATTTTTGTTGTATTTTTTTTAAATTATTAGCTCATAGAATATAGCATCCTTTCCTTAGGACACTAATGCTTAATTTCTTGCCGGAGTACTCGGTTCTATTAAAGTCCAGCACAATACTCGAATATCCTGTGTTAAAATCTATCCCGCGTGGTTACTTATCTCTGTTTGTTAATTCTTAATCGACGGTTACTTCTCAGTTGAATAATGAATAGACCACCTCATACCGCTAAAATAACCCCTATAGATGTTCTATTTATACAATGAAAAACCTTAATATAATAGAATCTTAAGGGGGCTTATCTCTGTAAGAGGAATTACTTCTTTATTTAGTAGAATATTTACTGAAGAGCTTGAATAAAGTTAAGGCGGGACAGTAAGATTAAACAGTTACCAAAGAAAAGAAAATTCATCTAAATTCTGTTACAATTCATGTACTTTATCCACAGTCAGCACTGAAAATTGAATAGCAACCGCCGAAGCATGGAATCAAAACAATACACTCTGAAAGTGATCGAAATTGTTTTCTATACAGTCATGCACGGTAATTGGTTGGCATACAGTTTGTCGTTTCCTGATTGGTTACTGGAGAAGAAGCCATTTTACACTCGCGAGTAGTCTAGTCCCAGCAATTTAGTCCCGCCTAAGTAAGAAAATTGCACAAATTCATAAAGACTTTTCCTCTCTTTAAAAATGATAATTTTACTCAAGTGAAAAACCTGAAGGAAAGGTTGCCGAACGACTCGAATCAGATGCGTAGCTTCCTTAGTTTCTGGGAGTGGTTATTATATATTTTCACACCGTAATTATGTACTGTATTCCTAAATCATTACGAAAAAAATAGTAATATCCTTGCCTTATTCTCATTGGTCTGTAGTAATGTGTAGCAAAATTGTGTCAAAATTTCATATTTTATTCATTACTCAAGTTTAGGTTCAAGTTTCAAGAAATATTTGGAAAACAGGAACCATTTAGCATACGAATATTCGAATATGACGCCTCAGGAAATTTATTTTTTACTCTGTTCAGGCAAATAATAAAAAGGAAATGATCTTACCGCTAGAATCGTTAATATCTTTATTCTTTTTCAGTTTATTTCAATTCAAGTTGATCAAAAATAATAATGATGCTATGAAGTTGTCCGGTTGATTAATTCAAAAGCGTTGGTGACAAAAACAACTTCAACGGGTGCTATAGTATCGGGTGTGACTCTCAATGATGACAACTCACTCACAAGAAAAATAGAATGTTCGGTTTTAGGTTACATACCGTACCAGCGTGAATTCGTCGATTTTGTTTTATTTGTTTATTTAATCTTTAAGAGAAAACCATATACGTCGTTTAATTTAGAATTTACGGCTATTTGGAAGCCGGCAGGGGGCAAAGCTAAGGATCAAATTGGCTACTCCTAAAGATACTTCTAGCATTCAGATATGTTTACGCACTAAAAGAACTCAATTGCGCAAGGTCATATATTCATATTGGGCCATTTCTATCTTTTTGAAATAATAATTTCAGTAACAGAATACTCAATTTTGCAGTTCCCTTCAGTCGGACCACAAATAATACTTCGAAGCCGAGCTAAGTTTCCGCGCATGATAAAATATAGTTTTGCTATGCGCAAAAACTCTAACCACGACTTGGGATCGGAGATTAGAGCCAACTTTCTCTATTTCTTACTGCGCAAAGGACTCTGGCTGTGAACGAAATGTTTGAATCGCAGCCAGAGTAGTGCAACAAGGGATCCTTCCTGATCATATGACGCTCGATTGTGCACGTCTTATTTGCGTCTATTCTTTCTCTTATTGATGAAAAATATGATAAAAATACTCAAATAAATTCGCTATTTTGGCGCTGTTGGCGTCGTCTTGCGTATGTAATTGTTGCGCACGTCTGTACAAATAAAAACCTTTACGATCAAATTCAAAACCATGTTTTACCGGTCTATATGTAAATATCCATTATTATACAAAAGAAGCCTCATGTCTGTTTACACAATTATTCAAGCGACTCTTGTCTAGTACATGCTTCTGCAGTTTGAGAAATTGCGCCTGAAGAAATTTTGGTAAACTTTCTCACGTTTCAGGTAACTTTATCGATATATTTAATTATCTTCAGCATTAAGAAGATATAACTAGCTAAAACTCTAGTGTAAGCTACATCGATGTTTCTAATGAAACAGTAATGATAAAAAGGTAAATTATACACCGTGAAAAAGTGAAAAAACATACTGACGTTTCGGACGCTAGTCCTTCGTCGGAGTAAAGGAGGAGAAGGACGAAGGGCGTCCGAAACGTCAGTAAGTTTTTTCACTTTTTCACGGTGTATAATATACCTTTTTATCATTACTATCTTCAGCATTGGTATGTTCGAATGAAACAAAAAGGGAAAGGGAAAAAAACTGGCTTTCCACAGGTTTCCCAGTAATAACATAAACTCTCCAAGAAATACAAAGTGTGCATGGAAGTACGTGGCTCCAACGTTTCAATCGATAACATGTCGATATATAATAACCGTTTGGCCGCAGTGTGGTAGCATGCATGCAGAACGAGTTAAATCTGCATGTGGGCTACTCCGGCTACAGCTGTGTGTGACGGATTCTTTGTTTGTCAATGAATTCTTTATTTATATCAAAGCTACACGGCAGCCGCGTCTTTTGTTATTCCAATCCTTTGGAAACGAATGAGAAACAACTTAAATAATATATATGAAACATTTATCAGGTAGCGTTTATTTTCGTCGCTGTCTATCAAGAAATTCCGTTTAGCGTTCGATTAACAATCGTCTGATTTAATGCGATTTGATTGGTTCCAAGTATTCCTACAGAAAATGCCACAAAATTGCTTGCGGCTTATTCGAAAACCGTGTACCATAGTGGCAAATAAGTAAAATTAATTTTACTTAATCATAGAGTGAAGATATTTAACCCACAAAATAAAAAATGTCAGTCACAATATATAAGTGAACTAGTCAAATAGACCTGACAAGAGGAAACAAAGGAATTAAGTCTACAATGCTTTGCGTGGTGTATGATATCATTACTCTCAGTGATATATTCCCAAAAAATTTCAGCCGTAATGCCGCTTATTTCAAAATGAACATTAGCATGCGTGAGGAAAACTAATATTTGCTTCTTCAAGTCAAACTTATGTAAATAAAATAAATATTAAAATAAAACGTTGAAAAGTTGTGCCGCCTTGTCACGTGTCAGTCCAAGATCACGTGGTAAGTGTACGACGGACCTAACGAGGCCATTGATTGGTGGATCCCTGCTTTACAGGTTTAACAATGTTCGAGACCAAAGACTCTTTTACGTAATTCTTCCATCAGACACGCTGGAAGGCCAAGATCGTCGTGAATTACAGCGTTTTCTGCTGTTTGTCGACGCTTGCCGGACTTGACGATGTATTCCGAATAAATTTGTACAGTCTTTGATTTAAAATACGGACTTAAAGATATTGTCGATCACTATAGATCGCATCAATCAGATTTCCTTGTCTGTGCTGGTAATATTCTAGCTATTCAAGCAGGTGAGTGGAGCTTAGCTACGAAAAAAATCTAAGCTAACAATAGTCCTTGTGACTATGTGCTGTACGCTTGCAAGATGACATGTGTACGGCGAAGCACACGTGAAAATCTCGGCTCCATCCCGTCTATCGCTTGTGATAAATTAACTGTAGAGCTGCTTTTTTCAAAGTCATGTAATTTTACGTAAACGCTTTTGTAGGGAAATATTTAATACTAAATTCATTATACAAGAATATATTCTTTCAAGATTAATTTGGTTTTGAATTTAGAAACTTTGATCTTGTCTTTATATTCCTTAGGAATATCCTGCGGATAGTAAGCTTCCTTACCTTGAAAATCTGGGCTTGCTCAATATATAAACACCAAACATATCTTATATTTGCTACATCGATTCTAGGGAAGTGGTTATTAGGTTATTTAGTTTATTTAGGTATTTAAAAGCGTTCTGATCTCTGTTGTTTTTGATTTTTTGTTGTCCGTTTGTGTGATCGCCCGCGCAAAAAGCTTCTTCACACTATTGATAGGACCACCAAGCTCTTTGCAGAATTTTTTCAATATTTCATCGAATCATGTCCGTGTAGTATTCCATTCTTTTTGCTATGTTGAGAATTTTATTTATTTATATATTTATTTAGCTTGTCACCCAACTCTATTGATCATGACTCTGCAAAAAATGATCTATCTTTAGAACAAGAACTTTACAAGTATTTGACATATGTAAATATTAGACCCGAACTTAATACCGCTATCGGGTTGGCTAAGCATGTCGTTCACTCATTTATTTGACAGCAGCTGGGTTCCACATATCCTCTGTTGCAGTTACAAAGCTAGCTCACAGTATGCACAAAATATATTACAATGTTTTTCATACCAAAATATTTTAATGCAAACAAAATGTCGCACAGGGAGTATAATTAGACTAACCTTAGATCTAAGCCTTATACAGCCTTATATCTTTATCAAAAAGCATTCTAAAAAGTCTTGCAAAACAATAATTTTACACATAGAAAGTGGCTTATATTAGCTAATCCCACCATCTACACTCTATGCTAACAGGCTCTAAGCTTAATTAAAGAAGGGATAAGACTGTAACCTATAGACCCCTTGCATGTGCATCAAAGCAGCTCAATTCACAGGACAAGATTCAAGATAAATTTATTAATGCCAGCAATATTACAGATTTTGATTTAAAAGATATATATGTTTACAAGCTGTAAGGCATAGGCTATTTATAACAGAAACAAAAGAATTTTCATCTCCTGAGAATTGAAAACCTTTTGTTGTGCAATCTGCATGGGGTCTATTTATGCATACAGATCACAATACTGTGAAAAAATGAGAAATTTAATAATCAGTAAATGGAAATAGAGATACCTGGATGTTTCAAACATCTATGGTTTCAAGCATCTACATGAGTTCTCTAGAGGGCCACTGGGTTTTCAGTACGATGTGTTTTATTGTAACTGTTGTGTGTCCCCTCTTTAAATAAAGTTTTATTTTTATTATTATTATTATTAGTTCACATTGTTTACAATGATACAATTAGATTACAGTGTACGTTAATTAATCGGTTGCAGCAAACTCGGAAAGAAAAACAGGTTTTATACCATGTTTAATGTTATAAATCCATTTTATTCCCAGGTTACTTCAAGATAATTTGAAATGTCTGAAAGATATGAAGAAACTGAATATTTGGATGTTGTCATAATAGGTACGAAAAAATTGGGAGTTTTGAAGATTACTCAGGCAGGGCTGTTATCAAGTTTTGAAATTTAGGAGAAGGTCATGAACTAGCCAGAGAGTCTAAGTAAACATTTTGCCATTTTGCAAACCTTTGAGTGATAGTCTAGAGAATTTTGCTCTCTCTTGTCCCCAACCCTCAGGGGGCTTTCATTTATTACTGCATTGGGAAGGGGAGGGGGAGCAAAATTGCAAGGGGGGGAAGGGTTACAATATTTTCAGGAAATGGTTAGAGGGGGTTATCACATATTGAGGGGAGTTAAGAACTATTGCAGGGTGTTGAAAGGGGGGTTATGCAATTGTTGTCTCTACCATTGTGGAGGGGGGGGGGGGTTGGGTTATGTTTGTAAAGTTTTCTGTGTTTTCTGTGCACTAATAAATGACAGCTTCCTTGATGAAACCAATGCGGACACTGATTCACTGCTCAGTGACTAGGAAAATCAGCTTGTACGAAATGAATAGCTTGGCTGTAATGTTAATCTTCAGTAATAAAGAATTTATGCAAATTAATATGCCTTTTTTCCAGGAAATGGACCAAATGCATTGTCACTCTCCTACATGTTGGCAGGAAACTGGCCATATTACATACCAAACCAACATCCCAACCCTATCTTGAATCGAAAACTTTGTGAGGATCCTTCAAAATCACTCATTGAACAGGTAGGCACAAACTGTTTCTCCGGTTTTCCTCTCTCAACAAAAATGTCTTCCTATAGTTAATTTGATTCATGGATTGCCTGACAAAGTGGGCGTCAGTAATAAAACCTGTTACATGTAGGTTTTGGTACGCCATGGAGGGGTTAATCTGATGAAATCATATATAATAAATAAGCTATATAGAAACTATGCATGCAATGTTAACGTTGTTGGGGGGTGGAGACGTTATGATAAAGAATATAAAATCATCAAGAATGCCATGTTTATTAAATTCTTTTACACCTTGTTATTTCAGGATTTGGACTATTTAAGTGAAGGTCTTGAAGGAAGATCTTTCAATCCAGTTGCTCTTCTCTTCGACCAACTTCAGCGACCCAACACTGATCTAGGACTTGAACAAGGGTCTTGTCTCAAATGGATTTACAACCCTGCTCACAGAGTAAAGCATTTGGTCCTGGGGTGTGGCCCTCCGGGGGGAAGCTGGCATAACATGCATGGCTCTCAATTGACACTCAGCCTTAACAACTGGTTAGAGTTACCGGGATTGGAATTCCAGGACTGGTTACGAGAACATCGACATGAAGCAGTGCGTAAACCCTGTACTTTAGTGAAAAATAAAATTGAAAGTCCTGGAAACAGTTATGATCGTGCAACGACGAGCCATATTGCAGAGTATTATAAGGATTATGTTGACAAGATGGGCTTGTCAGGCTATTTCTCAAATAATTCCAAAGTCCTATCAGTCAAGCACGGAAGTGATGGACTTTGGGAGATTCATGGCGTAAAAGAAAATTACCCAGACGAGCTTGTTCCAATTGCCGTTAATGCAAATAATGTAGTGCTTGCTACTGGTAACAGTGTTGCAAAGACTCTTGGAATTCCTGGTGAACGACACCAGTTTATTTATCATCAAATGGAGGATTTGGAAATTCTTTTTGGGGACTTGGAAGTGTTAGAATCACAGCCAGATCCATGCTTGGTAGTCGGAGCTGGACTTTCAGCTGGTGATGCCATCCTTTCACTCTTATGTAAAGGCATCCCAGTCATACATGCAGTTCGCAGGAGTGTAAATGACCCAAGCATAATCTTTAATAACCTTACGCCGACAGTCTACCCTGAATATAGTCTTATTCGAGAGATGATGAAAGGTACTCATGACAAAGCTCTTGATGGTTCTTACCAATGTTTTGCCAAGACCAAACTAGTGGAGATCCGTAAAAATAGAGAATGCGTCCTGAAGAAAACAGATGGTACACTATTCAAGAAAAAAGTCTCATATGTCTTTATTCTCATTGGTACGAGTCCTGAACTGTCATTCTTACGTGGAGTTAATTCACTTGGCATTGATAAAAAACTTCCACTGGACAGCAAAAACAATCCTGTAGATATAAATGCTTTTACTTATGAATGCAGTAATGTACCAGGACTTTATGCTTTGGGTCCACTAGTGGGGGATAACTTTGTTCGGTTTGGTATGGGTGGAGGACTAGGAATAGCAAATCATTTGTTCAAAGATGACATGAATTCAATTATTTAAATATTCTATTTCTTAATACAACTATGTATATATTCCAAATAGCTAGGCATTCACACAAGGAAAAATACATATGATACACATTGCAATTGTTGCAGATGACAAACAAACACTAATTACTGTATATGGTTCAATCACACTATAAAACAAATAAAAACATGCAACTGTAGTGTTTGGAGATTTAATAAATAAATTGTCAAAATGTTTCTAAATCTTCACCTAGGTTTTTCTAACTTTTGGAATTTGAAAAAGTGTCTTTCGAAAGTAAATGTTGGCATTGTCTCACTCAAAATTATTAAGTCTAAATTTTCATAACAGAAAAACAAATCTAATAAAAGAGGAAAGACATAAAAATATTGAAAATTTACGCTGTGTAAAAATATTTTTATGCCTTTCCTTTTTTTACTTTCAGAAAAATCAGAATTTCTGTTACCTTCGAGTTGATTACCAATACTTGAAGTCTTGCCTCCTTAAACTGTCTTGTCTGAACAGAAGCTGTAACTAGAGATTTTCAATATGATTGAATCTAATTTATACATATACATACAATAGATAATTATATCGTTAGTCAGAAAATAGTGTATAATTTTTTTTCAAATTCTTCTCACAATTAAGGAACAATACTGTCTGTAGAGTACAAAAGTGTACAAAAGTATATGACGTGCACTCTAATGTCAATAGATCGTTATATTATCACACAAGTCTAGGAATTAGGCATTAACTTTAGGGTGTTAAGGGGGGTGGGGGTGGGCGGAGTACGAATCACATACATCAAATTTCACAAAATAATGAAAATATAAGCCATTTCACATTTCAGAAAAAATACAAATGGTCAAATCACGGTTTACGATATAACCCTTTTGCCACCCTGTGACATTCATTCAGGACCTTGGATATTTTTTCAATGTAACACAATATAACAGGGTTGTGACTGCCAAAAAGACTTAAACAGTATTATATTTAAGTAGACCTGTGTAATGGTATTTTTAATCTATTGTACCTATTGTACTCTATCTACCAGCAATAATTTTTTTTTTTTTTTCATATTTTTTTTATCACCTTTATATTTGGATATACAAACTGTAATAAAACATGGATTTGACTAAACTTGTTTGGTGTATTGTATACTTTCTACAATTAATATATAACTATCAAGTTATCACATTACCTAAAACTAATGCTATTTTGGGAGTCCTCCACAATTACATCTTACTACCTCAATTATGCTCTTATCTTCCTTTCCTTTTACTCAAACTGGTTTAAAATCTTTTAATTAAAATCTATGTAATTAATTTAATTTACAAATATATTTTCAATTTTCTGTTACTCAGTGGAAATTAAATTGAATTGTCATTGGCTCACCTGTCACTGTGGTTACATTAATTGGTACATTCCATCCTATGAGTCAATACTAGACTGTGCGTTCTCCCCTTGTGCCACTTCAAACTCTGCACTCCATGCACATCCAAGTCAGGAAAGAAGTACTGGGTTGAGAATGGAATGTAAAGAGGGACTGTAGACCCCTTACATAATATGACAAAATAAATAAATATTAGCCAGTCAATGTCCATTGTATGGTCAAAACTGGTGCTTGTCCAGCCACATGCCTAATAGACCCCTGGCATGTGACATCAAAGCAGCTCAATTTGGAGGCCAAAAGAAAATAATTTTAATCTGAGAATCAGAAACCAATCATTTTGTGCTTCAAGTTGAGCTGCATGCTGAAGTACTGCAAGGGGTCTATTAATCTAGCTGTCAGTGTCCTTAGACTACTTATACTTATAAACTGTCTGTGTTAATTATTCAAATCCGCGTAACATAATATTACTCCACACTCCAAGGGTTGAAGATTGCATGATGGTACACTACACAAAAAACGAGGAATGACATCTTACTCAGGGTAACTAACAATTTGTATTTGGCTCTTAGATCCAAGTTGGTGAATTCTTAAACTGGCTACTGTAACACCACCAACCATGTATACCCATATCTTTAATTTGGCTCTCTTAATTGGAAAATGCTCGCAAAAGCAGTGGCGGATCAAGGGGTGGTGCAAAGGGGTCCACTGCACCTGTTTCTTTTTTTCGCAGTTTTTTTTGGTAAGGTTTGAATTTTTGGATACAAAGGAAAATGTCTGTAGATTTTAATTAAAAAGATTACAGAACTTTTGGGTTGTGTCCTGTTGATACAGCTTGTTTTTGGTGTCGTACATTGTATGAACTGCACTTATATAGTAAAAGCAAAGAAGTGAAAATTTTATTCCCATTTCGAAAAATCCTGGATCTGCCACTGAAAAGATCATCATAAATTACCAAAAAAACCCTTTTATGATTCTGAATCATGTAGCCACATTGATCACTTGAAAAATAATTACTCAATAAATTTTAATTTCAAGTTACTGTACCATCATGTGAACTATTGAAGCATTACTGTTTATAACAATTCTAGACTTAAATATGGAGTTTCGCACGTTATCTATCTTGCAACCAGTGATTACGAGACAATAATTACTTGTCAAGCAGTGATAATGAGATTTGCCAAAGCAAAATACTAACGGTTTATCATTCTGAATTCAGTCTTTTCCCTGATATTCAAGTGTAAAATTACGTTACATAGCTATTTAAAACCATATTATACATGTCAGGCACAGTGAATATGGTGAATATTTTACCTTGACTACTTGACTTGGCAAATATTCACTTGAACTTCAGTGAATCATCATTAAAGTATTAAAAGTGGGTATAAGCTGTGCAATAGACCTATCCTGAGTTCGCTTGACTGGTCACGAAACAATGGTTTCATGTCGAGGTTGAACTTGATGAATAAAAGAATCAAGTTCAATCTCGACTTCAAACCATTGTTTCGTGGTCAGTCAAGCGAATTCGGGATAGGTCTATTAAACTTGGAGTGTATCTGTACAGGTACCGAGAAATACATTTGTAGAATATTAGAGTCTTGGCCATGTTTCTGAATTGTTTCTGCATTTAAATGATTGACTCCAGACCTAGACACAGAATACTAGTCTGCTGGCTGCTATTCATCAACCCTACTACTATCTTAGTAATTACTAGATTGATGGAAGCTAAAAATCTAGACTTTGGAAGTTGTCAACATCACAGAAACATGCAAAATTCTGTTATGTGACTTTTTCCATTCCTTTAAAGTTTCTACTGCAACTAGAAACTACATACTTGTTTTGTGCATTGCAATGTAGTTAAGACATGTATATTATAGTTAAATCTATGATGGCAAGTTATAGATAAATCCTGTGTAAAGCAAGGGAACCTCTGTTTGTTGGTTACAAAAGGTACTGTATGATATTTCTGTAGCATAATGTTAAAATGCTACAACACTATCATAAGTATACCAAAACCTCATACCATAAATTTTTCAATTGACCAGATGGGCGATTGTAGTTTTAATTTTTTTAGTTTACTGGTACAGACTGTGATTTGTTTATTATTTGAACATTTCTAAAGTAACAGTTATGCAGTAGTATAATGATATTGTGAACCATGATTACAGTGTTTCGATCAAATTGACACAACAGTTAAAATTGTACACACACAGTGACAACAAACACTTTGATATAACCTACAGTGGTAACTTATTTCATTAATAATATTCTTACAGTCTCCAAACACTATAGATGCCAAGATGATACAAACATTATTAATGATTGTATCTTTAAACTTTTCATTGTTGTTTCAGTCATATACACCAGGTATTTGTTTATTCAGTTAAAACTGAACCTGAGCTTGGAGGAAATTTTTCTTTATCTTTGAACTTCAGTTCTGTGTAGGAATTTTGGTGCCAGATTATTGCTGTTTGTTCTTTAACTGTGCTCTCTTGCCTGTAATAGCCTGGAAGCCAGATTTGATGCTTGCTACAGAGCAACGAGATCCACATGTTTCACACTGCAGGAAAAACAGCCTAGTTTCTTTTTGAAGGATTGTGTCGGGCGACCGACAAGTGTGGCAAGTTACATATTCCTCTGTTGACAAGGGATAAAAAAAGGTGATTATGAATTTTTTAATGTAAAAGCAATTGGTAAAGACATTAGAAATCCTAACATTGAATGCCTTTTATTGCAACATTCTCACTGCAGTGTTTTATTTGCCCATGACAAACAAGTCAGGGCTAAAAGAAATATGTACATCAGCTGGTCAAAACTGGTGCTTGTTCAGCCACATGCCTAATAGACCCCTTGCTTTTGATGTCAAAGCAGCCAAATGTGTAAGACAAAACAAAATAATTTCAATCTCCTGGGAATTGGAAACCTATTGTTATATCCTCCAAATTGACCTCCTGCATTCTGACGTGCTGCAAGGGGTCTATATCCAGTCCTCCTAACAAGTCAGGTCATGATGATGTTTGTCCAGTCATGACATGTCCTACCAATGAATATCCTATATTTTTAGCAATGTTGATAACTCCAGGTGCAGATCTGGGGGGTGTATGGGAGACTTGGTTTAATACCAAATTTGATTCCAGTGTGAAAACTTACTGTATTTCATTCTAACGACCCCTTTTCAAAAGTTTAAAAAGCCTAGATCTGCCACTAATGTGCAACAGGGTATTTTATGCACAAAGCACTCTAATGGCATTATTTTGATATCTACTTTTATCACATGTATATCAAAGTATTCTTAATTTTTTAATTTTCATTTCACTTACTGATATATCTTCTTAACACAGTTTCTATCTGTTTTTGTTGGAAGCGACCCTTGATTATAAGCTGGTTATTTCCATCACATGAACCACTAGGGAAAAAAAGACAATTTGCTACACAAACTCACAAAAAGAAAACAAAACTTTTGAGTGTTATTAAAGGCTCACCTTGTTCCTAACTCAGCCATCAAAAATGCTAATAAATGTTTTGGTTGCCGATGCAATCTGAAATAAAACAAAAAAGTCATTTCTTTTCTAGTCCAGAATTAAGGAAAAAGTTTTGAAATGACAGTCATTTGAGTTAAAAAGGGTAAAATTGTACTGTTACACTACTAATGCAACATCATTTGATGTGACCTATGTTCGTGGTAATATGACATTCAAGTCATTTGGATGTGGAATCTTAGCTGGTATAGCATTTTCCCCTTACAAATTAAGAATTACAGGAACTGTATGGTTAAAACACTTACATTTTACAAATATCTGTGAAGTTAGCAAATGATGTCTTTTTGGAGCCTATTCTTACGACTTGTGGTGGTTTCATAACAAACTTCCTTTTTTCACCAGCAACCATGTCTGGATTCTTTGCTCTCATTATATCAAATACTCGCTCTAAAAGCTACAAGTACACAATTATAATAAAGCTTTCAGTATGGCATAACACAATCTTTCAAAGTCTTCAAATTTTATTGATACGCAAAGAAAACCTCTAGGCTTATCAAAGTCAGGGTTAGAATTGGAATTAGAAAAACAAGCTTCTGATGTATTGTTTTATATGCCCACCTCATCATATGTATATTCTCTGTCCTCAGCCGCCATTACATCATCTGCCTCATTGCCTTCTCCTTCATCTTCCCCAGACTCTGCTCCATTCTCCATCGTTTTTTCTGTAGTCTCTTTGTCAATAGTTATCTGTACATCAAGAAATGGTAAAAAGTCATATCCTTGGATAGCCTTTCAATTATTGTGTTTGTAAGCATTCACATAATAGGGTTAATTTGCTAACTGTTTTATGATATATCTTGTAAGTGTAGGATTGTGCAATCTGATAAAAGGTGGGGTAGGTGCTGCAGTGCTCCCCTCCCCTCCCCGTTTTGAAATGAACTTTTTTTCTTATTGCCAGGCAAAGTGAAGATGTAATTCTCATACAAGGCCTAAAGCCTATAGCAAGAGGTCAGAGATAAGGTTGGTGTTGGTGAGCACACTTAATAATAATAATAATAATAATAATAATAATAATAATAATAATAATGATATTAAAGATGATGATACTGTAATAGTGAAAGTGATAGTGATGATGAAGATAGTCATAATAATAAACAGCCCTCAAGCTGGATAAAATGTAAGGCACCATTTTCTTACCTTTTTCTTTTTTTTCTTTTTCTTGGTGGGAAGATTAAAATCAAGATCATCTAAATCTTGTGCTTCATCTACTGCATCATTTGCATCTTCTTTTTTTTCTGTCGATCCATCTGCTGTATCCTGAATTTTAAAAAAGGAACATAGTAAAACAATAAACAGTTTTTACTATACCAAAAGAAACAGTCATAACAGCAAGGCTTAAAATAACGACTGGATATTGGACAGTGCCCGGTCAGAACTGGAACTTATCCAGTCAACTCTTTCCAGTAACTTTTAGCCAGAAAAGAGCTGAAACTAAGCTAAAACTAATCTGGCCTGTGATTATGTTTGTCACTATGACCGGACATTATTTTTTGCCCTGAACAGTTGATGCCATTCCTACCCATCCACTGTTATCTTGGCAAGGCAATGACCTAACCATACCAGATAACAGTGGATGCCATTCATAACAGGTGATGCCATTCCTACCCATTCACTGGTATCTTGGTAAGGCAAGGATCTTTTACCATACCAGATAACAGTGTATGCCATCCATAACAATTGATGCCATTCCTACCCATCCACTGTTATCTTGGCAAAGCAATGACCTTACCATACCAGATAACAGTGTATGCCATCCATAACAGTTGATGCCATTCCTACCCATCCACTGTTATCTTGGCAAAGCAATGATCTTACCATACCAGATAACAGTAGACAACTAGCAGTAGTACTTACTGGTAATGAATTCTCCAAGCTATCCATATCAAACACTTTCTTTTTCTTCTTTTTCTTTTTCTTCATTTCAGAAAAGTCTTCAAGGTCTAATGAAACATCTGTGAAACAAACAATGAGCTGATAAAGTTTCTTGGTATTCGATTCCATATTTAATCTAAGATTTGCCTACGCCTAAACTTAGATCAGCCCAGAGGTGGTATTAGAGCCTTTGTTGCAACAGGTACATGGGAAATCTACATGTAGAGGTACCATACTCTAAGATATTTTTTGCATTAATAATGCTGTAGTTCCAATTAACCTACCAGAAAAGAGTGGTGAAAATAAAAAACTTCTCGCGCTTTACTTATCAAGGATGAGTGCATATCAAAATGTCTGATGAAATACTTCTGGAAATTATACCAGTCAGTCTTGAAAAAAATAACATTTCTCTGATGCATGCAGAATACTTAGCAACAGAATGATATTACGAGGACTTTGGTTTGTCAAAATAAACATATGATATACCAAAATAGAAGGTTCGAAAAAATTCATCAAATTCAGCCGGAAAAAAATTCGCATTTTGCAAATAATTGACCGGAAGCTATTTTTCCCGTATATTTTTTAAGTATATTTAAGTTTATTTGTGATAAGAGAGAGATTTCATAATTCAAGTGATTTTTTAAATCTTTCCCGACGAGTTCACTGGTAAAATATTTTTAAAGCAAAAATCTTTTTAATTAACTTTATGCGAGGTATGGACAATAAACTATTTACAAGCGTATATAAGTTTGCTTGAATTTCATTACATTAACTTAATTCATAACGTTATTAAAGTAACATTAAAGACATGGTGATGAATATGTGACGTCTAGATACAGATGTTCTTTATAATACAAATGGATTAGGATCTCTGTTTTATAGTGAGACATCTTCTATTTCCAAGGCTAAATGGGGGTCTATTTCTCTCTTTAGAATCTCATGTAAGCTTACATCAAGTATTCTCATACCTTTGGGTTCATCTTGTTCGTTATCGTTCGCCTCTGGAGCATCATCTTTATCCTCCACGACTCCTTCGCCTTCAAGTCCATCTAAATCTAAAGGAACCTTCTTCTTCTTCTTCTTCTTTTTCATAGTGGGATCAAACATCTTCAACAAGAACGACATTAAGTTAAATTATAATTGTACCACGAGATAAAAATGCCACTTTTAAAACATTAAAAAATGACATTTCAATATATAATAACCCGTATTTGGGTAAAGAAAGATTATAAATATATACTAACCATTTCATCTTCGGCCATCGTTGGGGATTAAAGTTTTCTGATTGCGAGAAAAGCGGAAAAAATGAATTTCAATTTTTGACTTCCTTCGTATTTTAGAGCATGCGACGTAAAGTTGCATCAGCCACAATTGCGCATGCGTGTTAGTCACGAACCCAGTTTCCACTCGGTTCAAAAACACAAAAATAATCCAAGGGTGGAGAGGGACAGTAAGAATGTCCTCGGAAAGAAAATTTGTAAAAGCTAGAGCTTTGAAGGTAGGATTAGGAAACCATGGCTACTGAGGCTCGTGAAAAAATGTCATAAAGAAATATGAAATAAATTGTCCTTGTTTTACGAGAGTAGCACTCCATTTGCCAGTGATGATAAAAGGGTAAATTTTACTGATGTTTTGGACAGTAGTCCTTAGTCGGAGTAAAAGAGCATTTGCCAGTGGCTAACTACCTGTAGCCCTCATTCGAAGAGGAAATATTGGAATTTTATAGAAGCTGATTTTCAAGGAGGAAGGAAAACCGGTGAACCCACCGGACTGAGGAAAAACCTCGAAGCACAGAAAAGAACCAACAATCGACTGTACTTAAATATGATGTTGCATCCAGGAATCGAAATGGAAGGTAGAAACTGATTTTTAAGGTGGGAGAAAAACAGGAGAACCCTGCGAAGGATAGAACTAACGAGAAAATTTACTCACTTCTGTTGGTGCGTCCAAGACTCGAACACACGAACAGCGATGGGAGGTGGCGCATTAGTACTGCACAGTACTTATGCTTGCAAGATTGAAAGTCAAAAGTTATATTTGTGAAAATCGATTGTGAATATGATCTTTCAGTAAACCTACAAAATGAATTATAAATATCAAAAAGGATAAAATCATCATATAAGCCGGTTGCACAAATTAACTGAAGCCTGTTTATTCAGACAAATTAAGAAAGCAAGGTAATAGGTCTGCATTATATAACCTAAGCAGAGAAAAAACGAACCAGACCTTTTGGGTTGTATAATAGCATTTGATGACAACTATTGCTGTCATAGCGCTACCGTCACCTGAATGAGAGTTCAAAACAAAACTGGGGAGTTTTTCACGTAAAAAACCATATATTTTAAAAAAACCCTGGTTAAACAAAGATTTTTTACCAATCTTATCCAGTGGATAAATTTATCGGATAATAGCATCGACTTATTCACTGAATAAGGATTTATCCATTGGATAGCGCTATCCAGGCTTCGAACAACCGGGCCCTTATATTATCCGCTAGAGTGGCCTGATCGATCCGGAGCGCTTTTCAAATGACGTCATCTTCAATTACGACATCGAATGTGACGCGATAAAAGTTAATTGACTTCGCGCGCCCTGGCTTGGCTCATAATGAAATGTACAATTTCTGCAATGCATTAGAAACACTTTTCCGAGGATAAGTCGTAATGACAGGTCAAGAAGATGAAACGGATTTCAAACTGGATGACACTTTCACGTTCTTTGATGAAAAATACTCCAGAATGATGATGCGGAGAATCAACGAACTTCGACAACATGGGGCCATGTGTGATGTAATTATCAAAGTAGAAGACGCGCAGTTTCTTGCTCACAGGAATATCCTCTCGGCTAGTTCGGATTACTTTTTGGCGATGTTTAACGGCAATATGAAAGAAAGTAAACAGGAGATCATAACCATCACGGGTGTGAACGGAGAAAGTATGAAGTCAATACTCAACTTTATTTACACTGGCGAGATCGTTCTTGATTGGAATAATGTCGAGTTGATCCTGCAAGGCGCAAATCTGATGCTCGTGCAATCTGTTAAAGACGCATGTTGCCGCTTTCTCGAAAGTCGCCTCAACGTCACCAACTGCTTGGGTATTCAATCCTTTGCCGAGACATACGCGTGTCATGAACTGTGGCACATTTCGAGCGATTATATTTACATGAACTTCGTCCATGTTTCAGAAAGCGAAGAGTTTAAGAGCATTTCCCTTAAAAATCTTAATATATTGCTAGCGAGTGACGACATATCTGTAGAAAATGAGGAAAAAATTTACGAAGCACTCATGGGATGGATTTACCACGACTTACCGAAGAGACGCGAACACTTTCCGGATTTGTTGGAGCTTATTCGCTTGCCTTTAGTTTCACCTTATTATCTTGTGGACGTCGTAGAGAAAGAAGAATTAATGTCGCTGTCCCCGAAGTGCAGAGAACTTCTTCTTGAAGCACAGCACTTTCATATGCTTCCAGACAGAAGAGCTTCACTCGACAATGGGAGAACAAGGCCGCGAAACTACGAAAGATTTCATGAAGTGTTGATTGCTATTGGTGGAAACGGTGACTTCACAAACTTTACAACAGGTTTGTTTGATTCAAAAAAATTATTTGGCTTCAAATGCATACATATATTTCTTGCATCGTATTTTGTCGACGCACGGATTTTACAACAAGAGCAAGAAAAATATAATTCGCGACTAAAAAAGAACAAAAAACAAAAAAGTTCACTTATTTATTTTTCTATGTTTAATGTTTGCTTTGTGGTCATCAAAATTGCATGTTTGACGAAATTTTCCAAGCCTTAAAAGTTATTCAAAAGGACTACGGTTTTGTGGATTTTCTAGTTAACATGGGCAGACTTCTAGAAAGGGGGCATACGCGAATACGCACTGATTTTTTTTCCTTAAGCATTTTCATTCAACGTCATCACCAATCAATGGAACGACCTTCCAAAGCTGCCAAAAGATCGTGGGTACCACGGATTATCAAACTTAGGTGGTCAGCTGTATATAACTGGAGGATATTCAACGATAAACTCCGAGACACTAGATACAGGTACGAATCATTGCGCATCATACTTTTCTTGATTTACCGATCTTTCATTTGGGAAAATTATTGCATGAATCATCTCGTTTTACGAAAACGGTTAATTGGTTGAGCACGCTTAACATCGTTGGACTCAGATGGGCTTCTCTATTAGTAAACAGAGTGAAAAATGTATGCTATTACGCGTAAGACCTTCACATTTTATCGATACCTTGTCAAGGCACGGCGAACTCTCAGATCACATTGGAATGTAGTTTGTTAGGTTTTGCGGAGGGAGGAAAACCGGAGAACCAGAGGAAAACCCTTGAATTAATCAAGCAATAGAGACCCAACAGACTCTACTCGCGTATGATGCAGCAAGCGCCGTGTCAAGGAATCAAACCCAAGACAGCAGAAGTGAGAGATGAGTGATCTACCTATATGTCATCCTTGATCCCCCAGATCAGGACTCCGCGTCCTCCACACCAGGACTTACGCCTTGCCTATTTTGTAAGCGCTTTAAAATATGAAACAAGCTTACCTTAATCTGTGGCTCTTGCTTTTTAAAATAAAAACAAAAACAAAACCTTATGCAATTCCTTAAGTTTTTCTGTGGTTTTCTAGTCATGCGATACGACGTACGAGAAAAACAGTGGCACAACGTACCATCGATGAACTCACGGCGTAGCAAGCATGGCATGGTTGAGGTGGATGGAAACATCTTTGTGGTTGGAGGATTTGATGGGACGTCAACTGTCAGTTCTATGGAGAGTTACAACGTGCAAACAAATAGGTAAGTAAAAGTGCAATCCCTTTGACTGAAAATTTCAATAGTTTATGGAGTAAAAACCAGAGTTTTGGATTTTGAAATTGCGGTAAAGGCATATACTGCCTCTCTATAGGTGACAACCACTTCCTTGAAATCATGAATCCTTGATCTGCTATTATTAAAGCATGATATGGTAGGACTCAACAGCCAAATTATTTCCTATTTTTCTTGCGCTTCCTCAAACAACGGATATTGGAAAATACATTGCAGCTTCAATTATGAATTTGATTTCGGCATCGTTACCCACTTAAACGAAATCTGTTCTTAGTTCAAATATGAACACATCGTTGCTTTTTAAATTTCTTTTCTGTTGTAATAGATGGAAAACCCGTGCTCCTATGCCAACAAGAAGACGCTGCGTCTGCGCTGTGGCCCATAATAAATTCCTTTACATCATTGGCGGGCATGACGGATCAAGTATTCTGAACACAGTAGAGAGATATGATACTACAAGGTAAAGGCGCAACACACAGTGCAACATGGCGCGCAATATAGCAGACAACAATGCGTGCAATATAGCAGACAACCATGCGTGCAATATAGCAGACAACAATGCGTGCAATATAGCAGACAACAATGCGTGCAATACAGCACGCAATAATGCGCGTAATACAGCAGGCAACAATACCCGCTATATAGCACGCAACAATGCGCGCAATACAGCAGACAACAATGCGTGCAATATAGCAGACAACAATGCGCGCAATATAGCAGACAACAATGTGTGCAATATAGCAGACAACAATGCGTGCAATATAGCAGACAACAATGCGTGCAATATAGCAGACAACAATGGGCGCAATATAGCAGACAACAATGCGTGCAATATAGCAGACAACAATGCATGCAATATAGCAGACGACAATGCGTGCAATATAGCAGACAACAATGCGTGCAATACAGCACGCAATAATGCGCGTAATACAGCAGGCAACAATACCCGCTATATAGCACGCAACAATGCGCGCAATACAGCAGACAACAATGCGTGCAATATAGCAGAAAACAATGCGCGCAATACAGCAGACAACAATGCGTGCAATATAGCAGACAACAATGCGTGCAATACAGCACGCAATAATGCGCGTAATACAGCAGGCAACAATACCCGCTATATAGCACGCAACAATGCGCGCAATACAGCAGACAACAATGCGTGCAATATAGCAGACAACAATGCGCGCAATACAGCAGACAACAATGCGTGCAATATAGCAGACAACAATGCGTGCAATATAGCAGACAACAATGCGTGCAATATAGCAGACAACAATGCGTGCAATATAGCAGACAACAATGCGTGCAATATAGCAGACAAAAATGCGCGCAATACAGCAGACAACAATGCGTGCAATATAGCAGACAACAATGCGTGCAATATAGCAGACAACAATGCGTGCAATATAGCAGACAACAATGCTTGCAATATAGCAGACAACAATGCGTGCAATATAGCAGACAACAATGCGTGCAATACAGCAGGCAACAATACCCGCTATATAGCACGCAACAATGCGCGCAATACAGCAGGCAACAATACCCGCTATATAGCAGACAACAATGCGTGCAATACAGCAGGCAACAATACCCGCTATATAGCAGGCAACAATGCGCGCAATATAGCAGACAACAATGCGTGCAATATAGCAGACAACAATGCGTGCAATATAGCAGACAACAATGCGTGCAATATAGCAGACAACAATGCGTGCAATACAGCAGGCAACAATACCCGCTATATAGCACGCAACAATGCGCGCAATACAGCAGACAACAATACCCGCTATATAGCACGCAACAATGCGTGCAATATAGCAGACAACAATGCGTGTAATACAGCAGGCAACAATACCCGCTATATAGCAGACAACAATGCGTGCAATATAGCAGACAACAATGCGCGCAATACAGCAGGCAACAATACCCGCTATATAGCACGCAACAATGCGTGCAATATAGCAGACAACAATGCGTGTAATACAGCAGGCAACAATACCCGCTATATAGCAGACAACAATGCGTGCAATATAGCAGACAACAATGCGCGCAATACAGCAGACAACAATGCGTGCAATATAGCAGACAACAATGCGTGCAATACAGCAGGCAACAATACCCGCTATATAGCACGCAACAATGCGCGCAATACAGCAGGCAACAATACCCGCTATATAGCAGACAACAATGCGCGTAATACAGCAGGCAACAATACCCGCTATATAGCAGACAACAATGCGTGCAATATAGCAGACAACAATGCGTGCAATATAGCAGACAACAATGCGCGTAATACAGCAGGCAACAATGCGTGCAATATAGCAGACAACAATGCGTGCAATATAGCAGACAAAAATGCGCGCAATACAGCAGACAACAATGCGTGCAATATAGCAGACAACAATGCGTGCAATATAGCAGACAACAATGCGTGCAATATATCAGACAACAATGCTTGCAATATAGCAGACAACAATGCGTGCAATATAGCAGACAACAATGCGTGCAATACAGCAGGCAACAATACCCGCTATATAGCACGCAACAATGCGCGCAATACAGCAGGCAACAATACCCGCTATATAGCAGACAACAATGCGTGCAATACAGCAGGCAACAATACCCGCTATATAGCAGGCAACAATGCGCGCAATATAGCAGACAACAATGCGTGCAATATAGCAGACAACAATGCGTGCAATATAGCAGACAACAATGCGTGCAATATAGCAGACAACAATGCGTGCAATACAGCAGGCAACAATACCCGCTATATAGCAGGCAACAATGCGCGCAATATAGCAGACAACAATGCGTGCAATATAGCAGACAACAATGCGTGCAATATAGCAGACAACAATGCGTGCAATATAGCAGACAACAATGCGTGCAATACAGCAGGCAACAATACCCGCTATATAGCACGCAACAATGCGTGTAATACAGCAGGCAACAATACCCGCTATATAGCAGACAACAATGCGTGCAATATAGCAGACAACAATGCGCGCAATACAGCAGGCAACAATACCCGCTATATAGCACGCAACAATGCGTGCAATATAGCAGACAACAATGCGTGTAATACAGCAGGCAACAATACCCGCTATATAGCAGACAACAATGCGTGCAATATAGCAGACAACAATGCGCGCAATACAGCAGACAACAATGCGTGCAATATAGCAGACAACAATGCGTGCAATACAGCAGGCAACAATACCCGCTATATAGCAGCAACAATGCGCGCAATACAGCAGGCAACAATACCCGCTATATAGCAGACAACAATGCGCGTAATACAGCAGGCAACAATACCCGCTATATAGCAGACAACAATGCGTGCAATATAGCAGACAACAATGCGTGCAATATAGCAGACAACAATGCGCGTAATACAGCAGGCAACAATACCCGCTATATATCACGCAACAACAGGCACAAATGCCCGTAACAAATGTTGTGTGATATGACATCGATTTCCTTTAACATTGCGCGCGATGTTGCACCGTGTGTCCGTAGCTTAAACATATGTCGTAACAGCAAAAAAAAAAAAGTTATCAAGCTCACCTTTAACACTGTTTGATCATTTTCAGAGACATTTGGAATTCAACTGAAGTCCAACCAATGAGAGATCGAAGATCCTTTCCTTGCGCCGTGGTAACCGAGGACAACATGTACGTCATGGGCGGTTACGATGGCAACGACACTCTACGAACTGTTGAAATGTACAACTTTACGACCAATCAGTGGACCTCGATGCCATCAATGTATGTCCCAAGATCCAACGCGGGTGCGGCGGTTTTTAACAAGAAGATCTATCTAGTAGCAGGTTGGGATGGCATCAGCCTGAATTCTGTAGAATGCTTTGATCTTTCTACACGAGAGTGGCAAAGATTACCTTCCCTTCCTAGACCAACCACAGGTGTGCGTTGCTGCTTTCTTAGTTTTCAGTCGTCTAACGAGCAGAAACCCAAGGGCAAGAACGGCAAAGGTCACTTCTGTATCATTTGCTAGAACAAGATTATTAGACCTTAGATGTTAGTTGAGAACCAAACTGAGTATTCATGATAAGAAAACATTGTATACGCGTCTTGATATTTTTTGAATCCAATCAGTGGTCTTTTGGTTTGTTTGTTTGTTTATCGTTAATAAAGTCTTTTTGCGATCATGTATGTTGTGGTGTAGTGTTTAATATTCTACCCACCACAACCACCACCAACGATATCAATTACATTAGATATCATCAAGAAGCACAGTTACAATAGCTGTAGAAATATACATATATGTTATTTACCGTCCAGGTGGTCCATATAGGGAAAAACTGTGCCCGAGGTCTTTGATATACGGATCGAGGCCGTTTGGCCGATGCCCGTTTTCAAGACCGAGGGCACAGTATTTCCCTATCCAAACCGACTATAAGACAGTAAATAACTTTGATAATAACTTTATTTTTTTCACTCGTTTTTGTAATCGTTTTGTTTTTTGTTTAGCGGGAAAGGATACCGGACCGCGGGTAGATACTGTCAAAATTACCCCGTTCAAACAGACAATCAGAACGCACGAGTTTTTAGGAAACCGGACCGGAAAAAATAAATGTATGTTAATCTACATATACACGAACATTATTTTTTACTTTTAAATTTTTTAATCAAATGATGACGTGGGAATGGCAGTTCGTGTGAATTTTTCTTGTCGCATGAAGTCAGCTGAAGAAACCATCGACAACCAAAAATGGATGTGACAAGAAAACACGGTCAAAGGAGACAGAGGGCAAGCTAGTTGAAAAGCCCACTGTCCTTTGATTATGGGCATAATGTATCTATCATGAGCCTTTACAATGCATGTGTACACATGCCATATCCAAGCCAGTTATAAATTGGAGGAAGAATCTCTGGGAATAGGAATACAAAGAAATGAGATAGATCTAGGGTTTAAGTAAGAAAAAACCAGCTAAAATTGAGTTCTGGGGACAACATATGTGAATTGAGTTTGTTTGATGCATGTCGTTCTCTTCCTTGCTGCGAGGATTTTCTTATCGCACACTATCCAACTGAGCTACACCTGCTCCTAACTTCATCTCTCAACACTACTTATTAAACTTACATTAAATGCTCACGTGACATAAGGATTAAAAACGCGGAAAAATGAGGAAGTAATTTGAATCGCGTGTATTTTAAATACAAAGTATGAGGTCAGAATAGATCAGTTTAGTTTATCATGGCGAAAATGGCTTCAAGTAAGACTCTGCTGTCGTTCGTAGTGATTCTTTTCTTGGTGGCTTGTGTTCTAGAAGTACATGAGGTACAAGGTACGAGTCTCACGAACAGAGATCAAGGACAGAATCAGACGGAAATGATGGAACTTTTGAAGAAATTGCAGGCAAGGTATGTTACGCTCTCAAAATATTGATATTATCAGCTCGACTGATGGACGCATGCGTCTGTATGGAAGTCTGAAAAGTGTTATATATGTCTAAGTCTGAAAAGTGTTATATATATCTTCTGATACATTTTTGAAGGTAGTTGTTTACTCCCTTAAGCTGTTCTGTGAGATAACCAATGACCAAACATGCTAAATTGCTATTCGATCGGTGAGTTAGATGTGCCCTAACTTGAATCAGTCCAGAGATGGTGTGTTTGAGGTTCGATAAAATTGATGTTTAGTGCCTTGTGGATGACAGTGATGATTGATTACCTAACTGATATCTCTTTCAGGTTATACATGTTATATTTAGGGAGTTAAGGAACTATCATTTATCGACCATTTGAACAAAACATGCCAACATTTTTACCAGACGTAATCAAGACGTTTCTTTTTCTCCTCAGAGTGAAGCAACTGGAAGGCAAGGAAAAGTCATGCTTACAAGGTGAGAATTTTGCAATTACATTTCTTCCCGGCGTGTGTTTGTTTCTTTGTTTATTGTTTCTTTTTCCCTTGTGTTCCATTACTAACTGGAAACTCAATTCCACGTACTGGGATCCAGGAAGAGATGGTCGTGATGGAATGCCTGGACCACCAGGTAAGAAGGAATCACCATCTGTTGAATGGCCATTCTTCAATATCTCCTCTCCCAACGTACATCTCCTCCTCAAACATCTCCTCCACCACTGCCTCTTTCTAAACAACCTAAAGGGTCCCTTAACGCACACTCTAGCTCCTCCAACAACATCTCCTCCACCACTGCCTATATCTAAACCATCTAAAAGGTCCCTTAACGCTCACTCTACATCCTCCAACGACATCTCCTCCACCACTGCCTCTTTCTAAACAACCTAAAGGGTCCCTTAACGCACACTCTACATCCTCCAACAACATCTCCTCAACCACCACCTCTTTCTAAACCACCTTTATTATATTATACATACACCTAATTTATAATTCATCCTCCAAAAATAAATAAGCATGGTCATTATCAAACAACTTTAGGTGCACCAGGTTTCACAGGTATACCAGGGCCGCAAGGACCACCTGGTCAAGGAGGGGTGGTGTACATACGATGGGGAAGGACAACATGCCCTTCGGATACTACAGTTGTTTATCAAGGTAGGCGTTCACTCATTAAACTGATGCTTTACGTTACTCACTCATCCATCCATCCATCCATTAATTCGGAATGAACCCTCCTCAATTTCTCAATTACTTAATCATGCACCCACTTACTCCTTCACCCACCTATTACATTTGATTCAGGTCGCACTGGTGGCCAGTACTACACGTCCACTGGAGGAGGTTCTAATTACGTGTGTCTCACTTTAAGCCCTAAATTTGGAAAGTACAAAGATGGTCTTCAAAATAACGGATACATTTACGGCTCGGAATATGAGATTGCTTACTTCAACCCTCTCACCAAAAAAAACCTTCAACATCGCGCTGCTCCGTGTATAGTCTGCCACGTCCAGACCCGAAGCACCAAACTGATGGTCCCTGGAACGTACGCGTGTCCCGCGGGATGGAGGAGAGAATACTGGGGATACCTGATGAGTGAAAAGCATGACCACAAACATATTACAGAATACATCTGTGTAGATAAAGATGCCGAATACATCCCAGGAAGCGGTGCTGACAACCATGGTGCCTTGCTGTACCCAGTTGAAGGACGCTGTGGTTCTTTGCCTTGTCTTCCATACGTAGAAGGTCGTGAACTGACATGCGCAGTGTGTACCAAATGAGCAAGAAAACGGTACATAATGCAATAATCTACTGGACAACGAAAAGAGATCCTGGACAACACAACACGATTACCTCGATTTTAGTTCTCAGGCTATGCTAGATTAAGATCAATTTACTTATTGATAATAAAACATAAATGAATAGATTTAAGAATAAATTTGAAGGAATAATAACTGGATGAATGATAGTGCAAGAATAATAAAATAAAATAAAAGATAAAAAGATTTTTAAAAAAATCCAAAAATAATGTAATAAAAAATACAAAATCCAAAAATAGAAAGGAAATTAAATAAAAGATGAGCATGCATAGACTTATTGTGAACATATTCATTCATTGGTCTTCATATCTCAATAGACATACAACACAGCTGGTAATAAGGTCAATACCTCCTGGGTAGGTGCAGAAAATTAAAACAACTGCGAATGTACTTTCATTACGAAATGAAATTTTAACCGAACAGTTTGTTATGCACTGATAAAGATATATTTCAGGAAAAATTTATTTCATTCGTCTTTATATCTCAAAAGTAGGGCGTGAGGTCATTACCTCCCGTTTACTATTGCATCAAAAAAAAAAAAGACAAGTTTTCAATGCCTTTTCGTTCCCTTGCTTCAAGCTGCTTCAGGTTGCATTAATTCACATTTGAATGACAAAGAAAAACCTAGAGAAAGAGGAACATAGGCTAAAGATAGATGTTTAAAGCCTGTTCTTGTTCTATCAGGAAAAATCCTGTATAACATTATAATCATGATGCAGAAGAGGCCTAACAACAAGAGGAAGATATCAAATAAGCACTGCTTCTCCCATAAAGAACACAGATTTCGAGTTAAGTCATGCTTACCTTGGTTAAGATGAGTCAGGTTCTTCAAGCATCGTGTAAGGTTGTGTTGTTGGTGTTGGCTGTTCTTCTTGTAGCAGGTCGTGCTGCTGAAACAAGTGTGATACAAGACGAAAGTCAGATGGAGATGAAAAGAGTTCAAGGACAAAATCAAACGAACATGATGACACTGCTGAAGACTTTGCAAGCAAGGTAAGGAGTAAATGAATGTTTTCTTTTCAACTTCCTTACTGATAATACAACTGATATCATCTTCCCACGACGCGTTTTACAGATAAAATGTTTCTCTTTTTGCTTAGGAGTTCATAGCAACTTTTTTGTCATTTTCCTCATTGATAACGTCCACTTATAATCAAGTGTTTCAATTTTTATCGATCGATTTCTTTAGTCTCCAACATTATATAGCTTCTTCCTACGAAGTACGTTACACGTGTTTAAAATGTTAAACGAGTCTTCAACAAAGTATAGCTAATTTTTGAACTCTTTTTGTTTAGGTTAGGGTGTTTTTATAGAGCGACCTTTTTGTCATGGTACCTTTGTGTGAACGATAAAATGAATTATCAAACTCATGGACTTCAGACTCAGTGGTCTTCTAAGTTTCATCTTTTAATCAGCATGACATTTCCTTGTTATTCAATTTATGTATTCAACACAACAACGCAGTCCCAACTACAGGAAGGTCCACTTTTTATCATCGATTATTGGGACATTGAAATATTGAGGACAAATCAAAGTAAATCACTACTATGATGGTGGTTTCTTTTACACATAAAACTTGGTAAAATTAAGTTCTTTGGTTTCCTCTATAGAAATACTAATCGTTTGAAAAGCCATTCACACGCTCAGCGAGGCTCGTCTGCGCGCCTCCTTTTTTCTTGGCCAACTTCCGTCACTGTGTTTCTCTCTCGGCTTAAACGATCTTTCTTTAGTTTTAAATATTTTTGAGGAACGACTGCCTCGATAAACTACAGTAAATGGCCGCCTGCGACTGGTGACTGCGGAAACAAGATTCACAAACCTAGATAAGAGCAACACGCTTTGGAATAGGAATCAGTGTTTAAATTTCTAGATTTTGTATTTGTTTTATATGTATGCACGACCCCACAAGCTTCATAGCTTTAATCTTTAAATCGTGTTTAAATAAAGTTCATGTATGTCTCTCTATCTACCTTTCTTTCAGAGTGGAACAACTGGAAACAAAAAGGATCGTATTCCTTCGAGGTGAACTGACACTCGTTTATTTTCTGCCATGCGCATGCCTGATTTTTCCTTTGTGCCAATCTCGTACCCAGAGACTGCGTTTCTTCTGGCCTGCGGCGAAGAACTAGGGCTCTGTCATAATCCATAATTTGGTGCATGCGCAATTTTCGGAAAGTGAAGTATAAACGGTCAAAATAAGCAAAGTCAAGATTAAATCGAAGTCAAATCATAGTACAAATCAAAAATCGGTGAAAAAAAATTCTTAATTTTTGGGAAGTCTTTCACGCGTGCGCTGTTTTACCGGAAGTCCAAGAAATCCTGGCCTCAAAAAATGGATTATGCCAGAGCCCTCGTCCTTCGCCGCAGGACAGAAGAAACGCAGGCTCTGGGTACGAGATTGCCTTTGTGCTCGATACTGATTTGGGACTCGACTTTAATTCCAGGTAGAAATGGTCGCGATGGAGTGCCAGGACTGCCAGGTAAAGATGAATAGTAGGAATAATTTGTGTGTTTCATTACTACTCATCATGTATGCAAATAAAGAGTGGATGAGAAATTGGGAGTTTTTTTCTTGAGTCCTCGCCTGCTGTGTGAAGCTACATAAATTACTGAATCCCTCCGGCACCAATAATCTAAAGGTTTGTAATTAATTAAAGTCCCTCTAAAACTTCAAATCCCCAATTATCCATCCCTTCTCCAATAAATGATAAACGGTGGCTCAAAAGAAAGGCAAAGGACAATTTCAAGTTAACAGCAGTTTCTATGAGGCTTGTGAGCCTCCCAACTTTTCGTGTATTTGTTATTGACTCTCGTAAATAAGCTCTCCACCCTTATCAAGCATAGCAAATTTATATGATTCTATTTTTAAGGTAAATGTTTGACGTGCAAAGATGGTCGTGATGGCAAAAATGGAACACCAGGACCAAGAGGTAAAAAACGTTTAAAAAAAATTAAATAAAGTAAACAAACAAAAGAACCGACCAACAAGCTTTGAAGACAAACAGAAAAGCAAGAAAAAAACAAACCATTTTTCCTTGGGCTAGTATTCAAAATACTCCTAATGATATGCGAAAATGAAAATAATCGATAAATAACTCAAAATAATCGATCATTAGCACTACTGCATATTTATGTGCACGTGAATAACGCCACGGATTGGCTATAAAAGCGCTTCGAGTAAATACACTCATTCTTGCTTAGTTTTGCCAGCGGAACGAGCTGGACTGATGGTCCACCCACCCACCCATGGGTCCACGTGGGTCATAGTTGACAGTGCCCCTAAGCCAAGCTGTTCCAGCTTGGCTCAGACCGCTGGTTAATATTTCATCCCATCTCTTATATCAACTGAGCATGAATGGGAGTATGTTGAATAGGTTACTTTTTTGGCTCAAAAAACGGCCAACTTTCAAGTCGAAGTTCCCTTTGTAATCTCATCGATAGGAGTTTTTTTTGAGAATAAGGATTCATATCTTCCTAAGAAAATGTGAAAACCAAAACCAAAACCAACAGGAAAAACTAATACTAATGATAAATTAATGTCAATAGGTGCGCCTGGTGTAAGAGGCAGGCCGGGAAGGAATGGACAGCTAGGCCCAAAAGGACCCAGAGGTTATCGTGGACCAGGAGGAGTGGTTTACGTACGATGGGGAAGAACAACATGTCCTTGGGGTGCCTCTCTTGTCTACAAAGGTATTTTACGTAATTGTTGATATTTTGATGCCAAGTAGGAAACGGAATTAATGTTAAATTGATTGAACTGAAGGTCGCGTTGGAGGCACGTACTTCACACAATCTGGTGGAGGTAGCAATTACGTCTGTCTGACAGAGAATCCAAGATATGGAAGCTACAAAAATGGTTTCCAGGATGTTGGATTAATCTATGGCGCGGAATATGAGGTTAACTTGGTCAACCCGCTGAATAAAAAGAATCTGCTACATCACGATGCTCCTTGTGCCATTTGCCGCGTCCAGACCCGAAGCACAAAGTTAATGGTCCCGGGAACTTACTCGTGTCCCGCGGGATGGACAAGAGAATATTGGGGATACTTGATGAGTGAAAGGTACAAACACGCACATTCCACAGAGTATGTTTGTGTCGACAAGGATGCGGAGTACGTCCCTGGAAGCAGTACAAGCCACCATGGCACCCTGTTGTACCCAGTTGAAGGAGTTTGTGGTTCGTTGCCGTGCGGTCCATATGTCGCTGGTCGAGAGCTGACATGCGCAGTGTGTACCAAGTAAATCCCAAGCCAACCATGGACCCGCCTATATTGATAAGCAATCTAAGTATATGAAACTAAAATTGTAACTCTTAAGGTGTCTTAATATCAAGAACGTTAATGAAGATAAATAATGGAGTATTCGGGTAAAAGGTAAAAACATAATGTAACATGTAAAAGCGATTTTATTATGGATTAAAGATAAGAGATAAAGGACAATAAAGAATGTGCATCAAAGAGTGTGTTAATCTGTGCATTCCTGTGGGTTTTCTGGTGAGTGTGTATACAAATAAATACCACAACAGCAATAACTACATTACAATGAATGCGTTTACTCGGACTTCCTGTGGGGAAAAAATGGAAACAGATTTTACACGATTTTCCATCATCTCTCGATTAGTTTTTAGCTAGTTATATCTTCTTATCTCTCGATTAGTTAATTCGCCTTATTAGGAGCTTGCGTTTTTAGCTCAGCGACAGACAACGATGTGCCCTATAGAGCAGAGGACTTTAACTTTGTGACGGAGCCAAGAAAAATATAAAAAATCATCTCATTAATCCAAAGATAGCCTTAGTAGTTAAAAATATATGAGCCGAAATAAAGGCCTGTTGACCTACGTTAATCCTCTCCTGAACCCAACAATGAAACCTTAAGAAGCTCACGTTACACAAGACATAAAACAACGGAAAAATGAGAAAGTAATTTGAATCGCGTTTACTTTAAATACAAAGTACGAGGTCAGAATAGATCAGTTTAGTTTAACATGGCGAAAATGGCTTCAGGTAATACTCTGCTGTCGTTCGTAGTGATTCTTTTCTTGGTGGCTTGTGTTCTAGAGGTACATGAGGTGCAAGGTAAAAGTCGCAGAAACAGATATCAAGGACAGAATCAGACGGAAATGATGGAACTTTTGAAGAAATTGCAGGCAAGGTATGTTACACACTGAAATATGGGTGTAATAAGCTTGACTAATGAACGCATTCCAACTACGTTCTGTATGGAAATCTTCTCATGTTATGTGCTTCTGATGCCTTTGGGTATTGGAAAAATTGTTGACGGTTGTTGTTTACTGACTAAAGCCTGAGTTAGCTCGGCCCTGACTTGGATAAACACACACAGAGGGTATTGCAGGGTATCGACAAAATGATGTTTGAAAGTCGTATCGTGGACGACAGTGATGATTGATTACTAAGAAGATCTCTCTCAAATATGCACGGGTTAACTATTTTTAGTTTTTAGATTCCTGGATGCTCCTACACAGGCCTTCTTTGATCAGTGAAAGAGCGCCAAAACAAACTGACTGGCATTCTTACATAACAATGGATTAAGTAAACCCTGTAACTGATCTATCGAGAAGTAATAAACAACTTTCACTTTCTTCTATTCAGAGTGGATCAACTGGAAACCCAGCTAAAGTCAGGGTTGCGAGGTGAGAAGCTTGCAGTTACGTTTTTTTTTTTTCTTTTTTCCCAAACTTTTATAGTTTACTAAAAAAAGATGATAAGCATTGACCTTTTTCTGGATTCATTACTTTGTTTTTCGCTATCTCAATACACACAACACAGCTGGACGTTAAAAAAAAAAACAGGAAAGGATGAATATGAAATGATTGTTGCATCATTGCATTGTGTTATCGAATGTAAGAATCACGAAACATTCTACAACTATACAACACATGCATAATTGATATACTTGCAACTTGTTAACCAACGATATTGTTCCTGAGCAGGTAGGCCAGGTAGACCAGGAAGGACTGGCAAGCGAGGGCCACGAGGACCCATAGGACCCATAGGACCCAAAGGACCCAAAGGACCCAAAGGACCCAAAGGACCCAAAGGACCCAAAGGACCCAAAGGACCCAAAGGACCCAAAGGGACCATAGGTGATCAAGGACCTGGAGGAGTGGTGTACGTACGATGGGGAAGAACCACGTGTCCTTACAATGCTACTCTTGTTTACGAAGGTAAATTCTGATTAGCTCGTTGTTTTCTTTTTTTTTTTTACAACAAAGTAGCTTAGAAACATATTATTTTGCTCGAGGCGCTCACAATCGATCGACGCAAAAGGAGGTATCAATCGTGAACTCGGCTTTATATTGATTTCTTTGCATTAATGTTTTTAATTTCATTCAGGTCGCACTGGTGGCCAGTACTACACGTCCACTGGAGGAGGTTCTAATTACGTCTGTCTCACTTTAAGCCCAAAATTTGGAAGGTACAAAGATGGTAACCAGGGCGCTGGATACATATACGGTGCTGAATATGAAATTGCTTCCTTCAACCCACTCACCAACAAAAACCTTTTGCATCACGATGCTCCGTGTGTAGTTTGCCACGTCCAGACCCGAAGTACAAAACTGATGGTCCCTGGAACTTACACGTGTCCCGCGGGATGAAGAAGAGAATACTGGGGATATCTCATGAGCGCAAGTAATGGACACAAACATACCACAGAATACATCTGTGTAGATAAAGATGCTGAATACGTCCCAGGAAGCGGTGCTGCTAATCATGGTGTCCTGTTGTACCCAGTTGAAGGACGCTGTGGTTCTTTGCCTTGTCTTCCATACGTAGAAGGTCGTGAACTGACATGCGCAGTGTGTACCAAATGAGCAAGAAAACGGTAAATAATGAAAGGAACTCTGTACTGGCCAACGAAAAGTGATCCTGGACAACATAACACGATTAAATATGTAATTGTATCATCACTCTATAATCCCATATAATCAACTATTGTATTACTAATTCTCTTTCCTGTCCAAATTAAAGATTAATTTGGATCGTTTCCATTCGCATTCTTTCGAGGGAAAACTATGTCTTATGGAATCAGTCTAGTATAGTTTGGGATGATATAATCCATCTGCAATAGGACTACATTGTCTGTCCAATTTGGAAATATTTGAATTTAAAAAATTCTTTTGACTGTCAAATTGGATTCGGTCTTTCGGCCTCTTCCAACTTTTTCAGTCCTCGGATTTTTTTTCATCCAATTATTTCCAATTATACTACAGCATATAGTCCTATTACCTATACAAATTGAAAGCAAATAAAAAAGATGGTGAGCATAACCTTTTGTGAACATATTCATTCATCCGTCAATTTTTTTCAATCACTATTTTTTTCCCCGATCGCGACTTATAGAAAATTGTAAACACACTAAAGAAAATAGTTGTAATACATAGATATTTTTTGAAATAGTTTGAGTGAAAAAAAGAATAAAGAGCACAAAAGATAATTGTGACGACTTCCAAAGAAGCACGAGCTCTTGGTGTTGTCGAGCTCTTGGAGTCGTCTTCAACTGGATATAAGGTGAAAAACTCCAGGGTACGTGCAGAAAAACACCGGTGAATTTACTTTGATACATTAGTACATTACGATACTGAATTTTTTAACTAGAGTACAAACACTTAAAGTGTGCAACTAATCAGATAGAAAACAATATGATTAGCATAATTATTTAGTGGTATTTATGTTACACACTTATATTACAACTCTGAGGTTGCATTAAACATGATGGACAGCCTTAAAGCAATGCATTTTGATTTGTCTCACGAAGTCGAATAGCTAAGTGTTCACGGTGTTGTGACTGAACAATCCAGTCATTTGCTTTTGCATACAGCAAGAAAAAAGCAAGTTTGTTGTATTCATTTTACTGTATTCATTTTGTTATGCGTCTGTTATCCTACTTAATAATGCTTTGAATTAATTTGCATTTGAATGACAACAAAGAAAAATCGAGAGAAAGACGAACGTTGGTTAAAGATAGATATTCAAATCCTTTTCTTGTTCTATCAAGAAAAGTCCTGTATGACATTATAATCATGATGCTGAAGAGGTCTAATAACAAGAAGAAGATATCAAAGAGGCACTGCGTCTCCCACAAATAAGACGGTTGTCGAGTTAAGCTCTGCTTACCTTTGTTAAGATGACTCAGGTTCTTCAAGCATTGTGTAAGGCTGTGTTGTTGGTGTTAGCTGTTCTTCTTGTAGCAGGTCGTGCTGCTGAGACAAGTGAGGTACAAGACGAAGGTCAGATGGAGAAAAGAGTTCAAGGACAGAATCAAACAGATACGATGACACCGTTGAAGACTTTGCAAGCAAGGTAAGGAGTAAATGAATGTTTTCTTTTCAATTTTCCTTTCCCATTTATAATGATGGTGATTCTCAGAAGACTCTCCAACGATTCACAACTTTGCACTTTGCAATATGTTCCAAATATTAAAATTTCAGCATTGTATAGGCAATGCTTTTCTTTTTGTTTAGGAGTTGGGTATTTTGTGAGTGCTGGCCTCGTCACTTAACCTTGTTTTACGAGTATAATTAGCGATAAAAATCGTTATCATACTTACTGATATTTTTAAAATGAGGACACAACATAGTAAAAAAACACTTCTTTCTCGGTTTAGCATAATTTGGTTAAATTTAGATTTTTTTTTTTCTCCTAAAAACTGATGTCCTTTGTGCTGTATTCTCGACTTTCACATCCGCATTATCCTTTGCGTCTTTGGGGGGTAACCAGAGGGTAAAAACCCACTTATTTTGCTGAAGGCTGATCAAACAATGTTGAAAATACCTTGTTTGGTATCCAAATGTAAAATGAAGAAGTGAAAAACAGAAAAAGATAGAAGCTTGAAGACGTTTAAGGTAAACGTTCAAAGTTTCACTTCGACCACGTGGTGTAAAAAACGTTTCAACAAGGGTTTCAAAATTCAGAAAATTCACAATATGCCTATTTGTCTTCATTCCAGAATGGAAAAACTAGAAGCAAAGATAACAGTACTTCTTCGAGGTGAAACACTTTTAGTTCAACATTTGCCTCCTGCATGTGAACTGCTTATAAATGACTTTTAAACTGGAATTTATTTCAGGTAGAGATGGTCGTGATGGCCTGCCAGGAATGCCAGGAACGCCAGGTAGGAAAAATAATAGAAACAACTAATTTCGAGAGCTAAGAGCTAAGAAACTGTCCATAATGGAAATGACAAGCGTGTGGGAAATGGAGAAGCTTCCTTCGAGACCTCGCATTTGTAAAGCTGAATATCTTAGAAACCCACCGCCTCAAATAATCTATCTTGAATCAATGGCGGCCAAAACTATTTTTTTAGCGGCCGTGTGCTTAGAGGAGGCTGGGTCGAGTCTCAGTAGAAAAAATACGAGATCGGTTTTTGCTCATGGACGCAACAAATTCGTGTTGAAGTTGTTATCGTTTCAATGTAGCTTTTAGGAAAGACAAGTGTAAGTATTTTCTTATTGATTATCGAGTTCGCTAAATGTAACTTTAATCCGTCTAATATTCCTCTACAGTCGTGAGCCTCTTTCTTTTCTCTGCATTCTCCTCGTGAGATCTCCTAACCAAAGGTCAAGCGAAATCATGTAATACGTAATGACAATTGAAGAGCGTTAACTAGAAATCCTGCAGCTACAAGTTTAAACCCACATTCTTTATTACTTGCACTTTCTCAGATAAACAATGAACGTTGCTGCCTCAATGCTTTGAATTAAATTAGCTGGAGTTGCAGCTTCAGTCACCACAAATGCATTCTTTTTTAAGGTAAATGTTTGACGTGCAAAGATGGTCGTGATGGCAAAAATGGAACACCAGGACCAAGAGGTAAATAACTTGAGTAGAGATGATCACTGAAAATATAGAGTATAAAAACGGACGGACAGACGGACGGACAGACGGACGGACAGGAAGTCAGGCAAATACCTCATTTATCGTTTAGCTAAATTTGTTTATGCACAAAGAAAGTTCCAATTTTCGAGTCGAAGCTCCCACCTATGGCAAGTGAGTGGGATTTACTAGAAAGAAGAATCAAAACGCCCTTAGGAAAACCTGAAGATTATCATGAAAACCAAAAGGAAAAACTAATACTAATGATTAAGTAATGTTAATAGGTGCGCCTGGCGTGAGGGGCAAGCCAGGAAGGAATGGACAGCTAGGTCCAAGAGGACCCAGAGGTTATCGTGGACCAGGAGGGGTACAGTACGTACGATGGGGAAGAACCACGTGTCCTTGGGGTGCTACACTTGTCTACAAAGGTACGTTACTGACTAACTTGGGGTTTACTGTTCATTTCCGAGGACTGAGATAAATCTAATGCTGTTTCAAAGATTAAAAGATAGCACTGTAAAAAAAAACATAATTTTGATAAGATTTAGTTGGTCTGCTAGAAAATGTTAGTAAATTAGAATCGAGAAAAATGTGCAACACTGAGGTGTCCTCTTGAAACTATTGATTTCCAGTTCACAAAATGAAAAACAAATAACGTTAATAAGAGATTGATAACAGTTACACAATACTTATGCATTTTTATTGCAATGGTGGAGAGATTTTTAATTTTCACTGGTCAATATTCACTGGCTTCAGGACACCTCAGTTTTGACGTCAAATCTACATCGCTATTTTAGATCAGCTGGATATATCATGAAAATAAAACAATGTTGAAATAGGAGTAAACAGATAAAAAATATTGAGTGTATTAATTATGATTATTTTAGGTCGTATCGGAGGCGAGCACTATAGTCATTCAGGCGGAGGTGCTAATTATGTGTGTCTTCCTGAGACCCCCAAGTATGGAAGGTACAAGGATGGCTTTCAGAACACTGCGCTCATGTATGGTACAGAATACGAACTTTACTATTACAACCCACTCACGAGAAACCTTCATGATCATGACGCTCCATGTGCTGTGTGTTACGTTACAACAAGAAGTGCGATGATGATGATCCCTGCGACTTACGCGTGTCCCGCGGGATGGACACGAGAGTACCATGGATATCTGATGAGTGAAAGTTACAACCATCGTCATTCATCAAACTTCATTTGCGTTGATCAGCATGCAGAAGCTGTTCCAGGGACAAGTGCGGGTCGAGATGGTGCTCTACTGTATCCCGTGGAAGGTGCGTGTGGTTCTCTGCCTTGTCTTCCATATGTAGCGGGAAGAGAACTGACATGCGCAGTGTGTACCAAGTAAATGCATTCCTTAAAGCTCATCAATGAAACAGCGCACGAAACAAAACTTCCTATAGATAGAACTAGTATTTTAAATTCAAACATTTTGATTAATTAATGATGAGAAAGACGGCATCTTCCAAGTAAAATTCACCTTAAGAAAAAAGTAACCGTAACCGTTAATTGTAACAAGAAAGTTTGTAGTGATTGTAAATTAAAAGAACTTTCAGCTTACAGAATATTGGTGTGTATATTTGCTGTCTCATGTGGGGATATGTTCACTAACAGATTAAATGAGGGGTTGAATAATGAACAGCCAGTAATCATTGGAACAAAGAGAAAGTATTGAGATAACAGATTTATTCCAGCAGTGGGGACAAATGAATGTACTGATGTCAGTCTAGGGATGAGAAATGCACTAAAGCGACGTTCAGAGTCACATAACCAATTATAGTGGGGTCAAACACATCTGAAGTGATCATTAACAATTCATATTAAATCTCAGAGAAAATAAGTCGGCTAGAGTTTCCAATAAAGGCTTTGTACAGTGATGGCAGCCACGACATGTGGCAGGAGTTTCCAATAGATAATTGAGTGTGAAGGGCAGTATTTGTCTTTCACTAAAAGTTGGTAATGAGATTAGCTAATTGATACCCAGCAACTTTGTAGCAATAGAATACTTTCTCGTCGATAGCAGTATTTTATTACATATATATTTCTAAGACTTCCGCTAATAGGAATCGAGCCTTGTAATCAAAGTCTTTCAAAATGGTGAAAAGATGGATCTTCAGCAGCGCACGCCAGACATGCTTCCCAAAATATTCAAGATTTTTTTGAAGGGCAAGTTCAGTTGAATAACATGAGAGGTGCCTGTCTTTTGTGTCGGCAATTGTTTTTTGTATGAATAAACAACTAGTTGATTATTAGCTAAAAATATCAATCGGTACAGGAAAATTCACGTTGCTTGTTTAAATTCATGGTCCGCCTCAGACAATAGCGAACCAATCAGGTTGCAGCAGTTTTAGCAATGAAATTAGAATTTTGTAGGGACTACACAGTATCTGTTTTAAAGAGTACTACAAGGATAATGAGGGAATTTTTTACTCAGGACATGAAACAATTGAAGCAAACAGTTTATCATTTATTTTCCGCGACCAGTGTTTTAAATTCTGAGATATTCAAGATAATTTGTTGAGCTTTTGGGATATAGCAACGGCAACTAAGGGAAGAAGTAGGAATTATAAATTAAGTCAGGGAACTTCATTATTTTGACATGCTCAATTTCTTGAATAAAAAGTTAAAAGCCTATATGTGTTAACTACTATACTTTCTAAATTCAGAAATATCTTGTTTTTTAACGCGATACGAGCGAGTAAAAGCAAATTTCGATATTCACTCGCAATTATTTTTGAGCTACCCACCTAATTCATTAGCCGAATTACGTAACACCCTCATTACTTAATACTTAATCCAAATGCTAATCAAATAATACGCTGCTACCCGACTGAACAGTATTTTAAAAGCATGGTTCGACAAAGGTTTTTGAAACCAATATAAAATAAATAGAGAAAATGTAATATAATGTTATAGTGGGTTTCAAGGACTAGTAATAGATAAAGTAACCATTAGTATACACATGTACATAACGCCGAATTTATTTTGTACAAATGGTCTGCTAAATGAAAAATCCTTAGCAAAACAGACGAAGATAAAAATTCTATTGTCTACCAGAAATAAAAAGGCGAACATTGTGTATAATTAGAGTAAAGAAACGACAAGGACAAAAAATATCCAGTTGCCTAAGCTTGAATTTTTTAAATAAATCTCCTAATAAATGTGTCCTCTGACAAAACAGGTGAAAAGATATATAAAAGAAGGCAAATTGTGTCAACGACCGTAGGGGGTACAGTGGGGGAATTTGACTCCCCTCCTCACCCCAAGTATTTTGGAGACCTGCCCCTCCCCCTCATCCTTACGCGCTTTGATAAAGACTCACATTAGCAAACGTGTAGCTTTTATACCAAACATCGCTAAAATTAAACAACGAGATTGCAATCAAAGCGGCATACCTTTGAAATATCATCGAACCCTGAAACAACCTCTGGGGGAGGGGGTGATCAAAGTCAGGGCATAACTCACTCACAAATCGAAATAAAATTTAGCGTACGTGTTTGGTTTCGCGAAAATCGAGTAACAGTTTAACCTATTGTGACAATGACGACAGCATTTACTGAATTAATACTTTCCTTGTATCATGGTGGCCGGATGATAAAGAAAACACATCGATTTCATCAAACCATGAGATAAGTTCAGGACAGAGGGGGGGGGGGGGGTGGGGGCATCGTGATTCCCTCAATCACGTAGACTATAGCTTAGACTCCAACCTAGCACCCTCAAATAACAATTATATTCGAATTTAGTACACGAAAATTCTTGTCTGGCATAATGTTATTTCCAAAAGAGCAAAAACGGTTCGACAATAAATGAGGGTTCAAAGCAGCGCTTCCCTCAAACAAGACAGTTGTTCAGTTAAGTTCTGCTTACCTTGATTAAGATGAGTCAGGTTCTTCAAGCATCGTGTAAGGCTGTGTTGTTTGTGTTGGCTGTTCTTCTTGTAGCAGGTCGTGCTGCTGAAACAAGTGAGATACAAGACGAAGGTCAGATGGAGAAAAGAGTTCAAGGACACCGGAATCAAACGGATTTGGTGACACTGTTGAAGACTTTGCAAGCACGGTATGGTACATTCTAAATCTTTCTCAAAACCAAAGTCAAATACAAAAATCCGATATAAAATGGGTTTTGGCACCCGTGAACACCCATGAACACCCATGAACACCCATGAACGGCCAAACGGAATGTGTTTCGGTCACCAAGAAGTTCGGACATGCTTTTTCGCACGATTGGATTGAATTTTAAACAAATTATTTACTCGATTTGTTTAGTTAGCTATCTAAATAAAAGCAAAATATCATTTTCCTAACTGATTGTAGCTCTTTCTTACTGCTGTTTAGAAAAGTAACTCAAGAAATCGATCTGAATTTTTTAATTTAAATTCAGTGAATTTATATGGGAAGCCGAGCACGATGTCTGAACTTTTTGGTGACCGTAACACAGCTCAACACGTTTTGGGCTAGCGTTCAAAGGGTGAATTGCACCTTAAAGCAGAGATGCTACTGAAAATCCTAGTTTTAGCATGTCGTAGAAATTGAGAATGGAGAGAGAGACTGAAATAGCAAGCAGTCAGTCTCTTACGACAACAGGGAGTTTTCGTTTTAAAAAAGTGGTTTTCTTAATCGCTAATTAGGAGACCATGAGTTTAACAGTAGCACACTCTCAACCTGTCTATAATTATTTTTCAGAGTAGCTCAACTAGAAACCCAAAGAATGATACTAATTCGAGGTTAGAATACAATAACTTAAAATCGGTTAGTCCAGTAAATGTCGTTAATATAAGCGATTAGTTTTTTAAATTTCAGGTAAAGATGGTCGTAACGGGAAACCAGGAATTCCAGGTAAATTAGCATTTAAAAAAACCACTGAACCAAACCACTGAACCAAACCACTGAACCAAACCCTTCAACCAAACCTCTCAACCCAACCCAACCCACACTCATTTCTAAACCAAGACTCACTTCTAAATAGGTAAGCCTGGTAGACCAGGAAGGAATGGGTGGCGAGGACCACGAGGATCCGTAGGACCACAAGGACCCAGAGGTTATCGTGGACCAGGAGGGGTACAGTACGTACGATGGGGAAGAACCACGTGTCCTTCGGGTGCCTCTCTTGTCTACAAAGGTAAATTACTAACTTGCTCGGCGTTTACCATTTATTTTCCAACAAGATGTTAAGCTTGAGGTGCTCGCAATCGATCGAGGTAAAAGAGGGTGTCAATTTGCTCAGTCAATTAATTTCTGTAACGTGATCACTCTGGTAGTGTGTTCTACTGATTTTGTCTTTAAGAAGACTTCCATCATTCTAAGGTCAAAGAATCTTGTACTAAATGGATGATATTACTATTAAAAATTGTACATATATTATAGTATATTTCATAAAAATAAAACAATGTATAAAATCAAATTATTCGTCGAAGGCGAAGTGGTTATCGGGGATAATTTACCGAGCCGTAATCACTGACCTTGAGCTAGTGGAATAACTGTTTTAGTATAATTCTTATCAGAATATCAGAGAACGGTGAAAACAAAGCGCTGATGTTTCGATGCCTTGCAAGATTTCACTATCAATGCAAAGACATTATTCAGAAAGAGTTCATACAAGATGTTAAGTCCCAAGAGAGATGGTTTATGTGAAAAGTTTGGCTCGTAAAGAGTCGGATTGGATGTTGAATGGTCTTAACTTACGAGTATAAAGCATTTCGTCAATTAGACAGTCAATCTTAGGCGTACATTGGTGATGTATGGAATGTCAGTGAGATTATGCTCAACCTTCAGGTGACTGTCGTTAAAAGCCTGTGTTCTTCGATTCTTTCATAGAGGTGACGGCACGTGTATCTAACATAGTGAGCATCACATTGAACACATTTAAATAAGTACACAGCAGATTTTTGACTAAGAAAGGGTGGCTTGGACTCTTTCAATTTGAGATCATCTCGGATTATACGACTCTTTCTTATAGAAGATTTAAAATTAACCTCTTGCTAAGAGTTGAGTTCCCACTGGCAGTTGAGCTAGATATATTATGAAAATAAAACAATGTTTGAAATGAGATTAACATAAAAAATATTAAGTGATTTAATTATGATTATTTTAGGTCGTATCGGAGGCGGTCACTATAGTCATCCAGGCGGAGGTGGTAATTACGTGTGTCTTCCTGAGACCCCCAAATATGGAAGGTACAAGAATGGCTATCAGGACGCTGCGCTCATGTACGGTACAGAATACGAGCTGAACTATTACAACCCATTCACGAGAAACCTTCACAATCACGATGCCCCGTGTGCTGTGTGTTACGTTACAACGCGAAGTGTCAAGATGATGATCCCTGCGACTTACGAGTGTCCCGCGAGATGGACAAGAGAGTACCATGGATACCTGATGACTGCGTATCATAACCATCGACATCCCACCCCATACATTTGCGTTGACAACGACGCAGAGGCTGTACCAGGAACCCATGCTGATCGAGATGGTGCTCTACTGTATCCCGTGGAAGGTGTATGTGGTTCTCTGCCTTGTCTTCCATATGTTGGGGGAAGAGAACTGACATGCGCAGTGTGTACCAAGTAATAGAAGTTACTTCAAGCTCATCACGAAAAGAGAGCTTAAAAGAAAGACTACGAAGGATATGAATTGAACGTTTTGATTACTCAATGATAAGTAAGACCTCTCCTAAAGGAACATTACATCCTAAGAAAGCATTAATCAGAAATAGAAACTGTAATTTGTAACAGGACAAATTGAGGTGATTGTGAATTAAAAACTCAGGCTGCTAACAATATACAGCTGGTGTGTTTGTTTTCTCTCGTGTCCAATAAGAGGATATTCAGTTCACTAACAGAAAACGACGGGAGGTTGGGAAGTGACTACACAGTAATCATCATTGGGTGTGAATAGTTAAGAGGAAATAGCAGTACAGATAAGTAACAGTTTAAACAGTTTCTAACTTTAAAAAAAAACCAATATAACAGAGTCTAACGGCTAAGAAAACACCAATTTTTGCCCTAGCGCCCTTGATAAAACTAGTTCACTCGCTGTTGTTATATGTCAAATTCTTGACAATTGATTGCAACTAATTTGAACAAAATAGAACTAAGACTCTGATTATAACGGATATCTTTAAATACTTGAGCAAAAATAATAAAACATCACTGGGATATCGGAAAAATAATACCATTTGGTCCCACAATGTTTTTGAATTGCTAATTGAATTTGATTGGCCCCGAAATACGTGACGATGGTTTATAAAATACAGGAGAAAAGGGAATTCAATTAATGATAAGTTCTTGTTTTAGCAGGAAAAATCTCGTGTAGCGCAATGATCCTCACGCCGAAAAAGGCTAACAGCAGTAAAAAGTGTTCACTAGACATTTATGTTGTTTTTTCTTTACTAAGCCTACTTACGGTTTCTAGATGGCCTTGTGTAAGATGCTGGTGTTGATGTAAGTAGTGTTTCCCCTCTTAGCGGTTTGTGATGAAGTTGGGCCAATCCAGGGCCAAAATGACGATGTTTCTCTAGAAAAAAGGATCCAGGGACAGTCAAAGACTCTGACGGACATGCAAACCCTCTTGAAGCAGCTACAAAAAAGGTAGGGAGTAAAATCGGTATAAATAGCGAGTGCATGAAAACTTCTTTTCATGAGGTTACTTCTTATTGCATAAAGATATATACTAAAGAGGCACATTTAACCAAACACTTTTAAAATTAATGTGATTTTAAATTATCACTTTATACCAAAATAATTTCGAGTGCCGCATAAAGAGGTAACCCGCATTAGAGCTAGAATACATTGCTTTAATTTCGTCCGAAATGCTTGAAGTATTTAAAATGAAAAGAAAATTATTTTTATATAAGTAGTTATTTTGAAAAAAAAGGGCTTGTTGAAATTTACCCTTAACAGGGCCTCAATAATGGTTAAGTTATTTGTGATAAAAGAAGTTTGAGAATCGATGTGTGTGTGGTCTATTCTTAGTGAATAGTTGTTCTAGGAGAGCGAGTAATCGCTAGCTAAGACTTGAAAAGGGAAAACTTGGCCGCCGGGCTAGCAGGAGGAACCACTAGTATACCAAGTGTCTTTGTACGCTTCAAGTTATTATTTTCTTTGGGTTTTTTACCGGTTTATGTGAATCCGTTTTTGTGATGATTCTACGGCCAATAATTTTAGCATTCGATGGCTTAAGGCTTTAGCATTTGATGAAGATATATTTGGCAAATTTGAAAGTAGCCAGTTGTAGGATCTGTACTGAACCTTGAAATTACTCCAAAAGTACCCCAGTATTTTCACAAGTGTCTCTATATCTCTCGAATAATTTATAAATAGACATCGCTAAAAGGTATGACCTACACTCTTCTTAAGTACAATTGATTTTTCAATTTCGAAAATATTAATTTTAGCTGTTTAAATGAAAAAATGTTATATCGCGCTCGCAATGTATTCTTGGATACTAGTGGGTGGGCTGAAGGGTTAATCCTATTAAAACAGGAAGGATAATCCTACCACTAAGGCAACCAGGGTGCGCGTGTAAAAATTAAAAGGAGAGAAAGGGTCACCCTTCTTGTAAAGAGGTCCTAAGGAAAGTCTTTCTGGTCAGCCTGGCTATATCTGTGTTTGTCTACAATGATCAAAACACTCATTTATATGAGCAATAGTCAATAAACCATCCGGCAAAGAGAAGCGAGGACCTGTTATTGTAATTTGCTTCTTTTACAGAGTCCTTCAACTTGAATCAAGAAGAATATAGTTTCTTCGAGGTAAGGTGCACGAAAGACATTAACCTGTTTTTCATAACTCTGTTGTTTTTTTTCAGATAGAGAAGATGAAGCCTTTTTACCAGAAAATATCATTGTTATTTGAGAAAATACTTCACGAAAACTATTTCCAGAAAATGTTGTATAATTTGACTGCAGACCAAAGAAGTTATGAAAGAACGAAAATAGAGAGTTTTGTATGTATTTATCACTGGAAGCCTTGGTGGCCTCGTTTTGGTGCATTTTCAAAACTTCAAATGCTCACATCTTGTAAAGGATTTAGTAATTTAAGCAGAAACTCACAAGCCTTATCAAGATCAACAAGATCAATGATTTAAAAAGGTTTTCTGACTCCAAAAACATTGATTTTTAATGTTTATGCAAATTAGCAGCAGCCAGCAGTCGTGTATAGATAATTAAAAATGAAATGTCTGCAAAAGTATTTGATGTTTAACTATTTTATGTTTTGTTTGTTTTAGGCAGAGATGGTCGTGATGGGTTGCCAGGGTCACCAGGTAAAAGAAATGCGCCCAGTTTAATTTGCCTTTTGTCTCTTTGATAAGAGTACAAGATTGATGAATAGTCTTTATTATCCTTCTCACCCTACTCTTAATCTGTACCAACACCTTAGGAGGACTATTTTCAAACTACAATATTTGATATTTCATAACCACCATATTTCAAAAATATATTACACAGAAATAGGGTGACCCGAGAGCCTGTGACTGCTCCTCTATTTTATTTTCCCAGGGACACCTCAAGTGTTAGTCCTAGTAGTGGGATCACTTTGAGCTTTATGTAAACTGGCCTCAAAATTAATATCTGGAACCCCATCAAATCTCACTAAAAACTCAGTGATAACAACAGGTCCAACTGGTACGACGGGCAGACCAGGAAGTAATGGACAACGAGGACCAACTGGACCTAAAGGTGATCGTGGACCAGGAGGGGTAGCCTTTGTTCGATGGGGAAAAACCACGTGCAGATGGGGGGCTTCACTTGTCTACAAAGGTAACACTTTTTAATGTAAATTTTAATTATTACGTGACGAAAACAACGAGGCCAAATTAATGACATGTGAGCTAGTTTTTGGCGGCTGAAAACGTAAAGGTCTGATGAGAAACCGAAACCCAAACAGACTTTAAAATCCTTCTTATCTGGAATTCAAAAAATTCAGTTACTCAATTATTTCGTACTCAAGGTCGAATTGGAGGTGAACACTACACTCACACAGGTGGAGGCACGAACTATGTCTGTCTTCCTGAGACCCCCAGATATGTGAGATATACCAGTGGCCACCAGGAGGCCGGGTATATGTACGGTGCAGAATATGAAAGAAAATATAAGAATCCACTGACAAAGACTAACCTTTACCATCATGGCGCCCCATGCGCTGTATGCCACGTCTCAACACGAAGTGCCAAGGTGATGATCCCTGCGACTTACGCGTGTCCCGCGGGATGGACAAGAGAATACTGGGGATACCTGATGACCGAACACTACAGACAAAAGCATTCCACAGAGTTTATTTGCGTAGACAAGGATGCGGAGTACGTTCCAGGAAGTAGTACCGGCCATCACGGTGTACTGTTGTATCCAGTTGAAGGACGCTGCGGATTATTACCTTGTAGTTCATATGTGGATGGTCTTGAACTGACATGCGCAGTGTGTACCAAGTAAATCAGCAACAGATCCATCCATGATGATGACGTAATCTAAGTATAAGAAAAATGGGATAACTTTAGTTAAGGGTTTCTTATAATATAGTTTAGCGGAGTATTTCGATAATAGATAAATGCTTATGGGGAGGGGGGGGGGGGGCAAAAAGATTATAAGATAAGAGATATAACGGCAATAAATGATTTGCATTCGAGAGTGTGTTCATTTATTCATTTCACTGGCATTTATCAAGGGCTGATCCTCATAAGATTAGGACAGTGGTTAATACTGTACCAGGATTTGGTCTGTTTGAGTTTGTCTTAAAAAACTCAAAGATCGAATCCTGAAACTTAGTGACCTGAAGGTTAAAGACAAATAACGATTTTGTTTGCATTAAGATGTGATAATAGTATCTATCTCGACTATCTTCACGTCACTGTAAGCCAACAAGGATACTCGAATATTTATAAGTTAATAACTTTCAAATATATACTTTTTTTAGTTTTTTGTGCTCGTATTTAGCATATCGTTGAATCACACCACTTCGTTGCCATAACATTATCGATGTTCTTTTTTCTTGTTTTGCTGTTGTAGTTTTTTGTCCTGGTTAACTAGCCCCAATAGCCACCTTTTTTGCTGTCTTACGTAAATTAGTATTACAAAAAAAGATATGATAAAACAACTATAGGGTAAGATTTACTCTGTTTTTCTTTTCTTGGACTGAACATCCCTGTTATAGTGAAAACTAGCCCGAAAGTCAGTGACCTTGACAAATGCATTAGTCGAGCTTGAGCAACAGTGAATCATATAAATAGAACTTATTTGAGCAAATAAAAAACGTAGAAACGTAAAGGGAGAAGAGAAGAAAAGAGAAGAGAAGAAGGAGGAGGAGGAGGAAGAGGAAGAGGAGGAGGAGGAGGAGGAGGAGGAGGAGGAGGAGGAGGAGGAGGAGGAAGAGTAGAAATGTGAAGAAGAAAATGACGGTGTTGTTTAAAGAAAAATTGGTAGTTGTGCAATAATCTTTCGCTTAGGTTTATTACCCTGTCAAGCACTTATGATTGTATTTCCTATTCGTCTTATCCTTAAACGACTAGTTGTCTCAATACGGATTACCATAACAAGAAAAAACTCCTGTTACAACCATATCGTAAGAGACAATGTAAAACAAATGTCTAAACAAAGTGAAAAGAGTTGAGCCTTGTTGTACCAGGGATGTTCTCCATAACGCCATGTTTCTCAAAAATATCAAGCTGTTTTTTGCATTGATTCCTCTTCTAGGGATTTGTGTTGCAGGAGTAAGCGATTTGCAAAATCAAAGTCTCGAGAAAAGAGCTCAAGCAAAGACTCTGGTTGATGTCATCAAGATTGTGGCCGCTCTGCAAAAAAGGTTTGGTCGTGGGTTTGACGAATTTAGAACAAGTTCTCCATTGTTTTTGAGGAGTTAGAAATTATTAGGATGGATTATGATATGTTTGGACAATAAGATTTTGATCAGGTACCTTTGGATCAAGTCATGAACATATGATGCATAGCAATATTAGTAATATCAAATTTCCCGGTTTTTCTCCACTTCCTTTATCTTTAAAACAACAAAAAATCTTCTATTTTGTCATCAAAAATAAAGGGAAAAGCTATTTTTCTATATTATAAATACTTATTGATGCAAAATCTTGCCAATGAATTCATTGATCTTTTGTCTTTTTTTTTTTTTCGTTTTAGAATGAATTGGTTGGAATCTGAAAGAATCAAATACTTTCGAGGCAAGGACAATATTTTCTTGAAAGTATAGCAATAAAAAGATGAGTAGTTTGTATGGTTAATATTAAGATTTACAAATCATTTAGCAAGGACTGGAGATATGGGTGGCGTGTATGGGTTTTTTCTTTGTATATGTTAATTCTAGTATTTTCAATAGATTCTTATTTTGTTGATATACTAGAGTAATATATGTTCATACGATGCTTGTGTCAATATATCACCGTGCTGTTTAATTAACTGATCCAAAGTGCTTTTTATATCAATCATTAATGTAAATAAACTTGCCATAAGTTCAAAACAATGGATCAGGTTCCAATATTTTGTTTTACATATCCGTCCAGTGACCACAAATAATAGTTGCAAATCGTGATTGAAGGTGCTGCATATGATAAACTATAGTTTTGCTATGCGAGGCAACTCCAACTTCGGCTTTTATACCAACTATTATTGGTGGTAACTGAACGGAACTGTAAAAAGGAGTATTGATTAGTGACTAAGTTTAGAGTACATGAGCTATTTTTCATGTTGTATTGAAGATGCAAATGATGACTTCAATCACCGTTTTCTTTCTATTCCAGGCAGAGATGGTCGTGATGGTATGCCAGGAAGTCCAGGTTAAAATCGATACCATAAATTTAGAAGCAAAAAAAAAATGATATAGCCACAGGGCTACGTGACATCTTTAAAAAAGAGCTTTTCCGTTCGGCAGTAGCTGAAGTAATTACCAATCAGCTAATAAAAGTCTTTGAATCTCACTATCTGCTCCAAAGTTAATATGACGAAACACTGACCAGTATATGCTAACAACCAGAAAGAATAGGACGTTTATACGATGGCGCCAATGACTTCTACTACCAGACTCACGCGCACACTTTCTTTTAAATGTAAATGGTTTGAACCCAGGTGTTTAAGAATGGTGTAAAATGTGATCGGCCAAGTTAGTGTAGTCTTAAGGGAATACAAATTTAAATGAGAAAGAAACTTCGCGAAGCATTTTGGTAGTGGAAATCAAATGAAGGCATCAGGAAAACGTCCTGTTCTATTGGCAACTTGCGGTTGAGCTCAATGAGGAGCAACTGAGAAAGTAACAAAGGTTGTTTATAACTGGAATGGCAATTCATGAAAATTCAGTCTTTCGTGCTAATAGAACCTTGGAAGTCAAGTCTATCGTACTAACATCTTTCCCTTATGGTACCAATAGGTGCCCCTGGCATGACTGGTAGACCAGGTAATACTGGCCAGCAAGGACTGCCTGGACCGAAAGGTGACCATGGACCCGGAGGGGTACAGTACGTACGATGGGGAAGAACCACGTGTCCTCCTGGTGCTACACTTGTTTACAAAGGTAAAGATGTACGTCAGGGCACGGCTAGCTAAATGAACAATTTTAACCTTTCATCTTCTTAGGTGTGTCTGGAGGTGGCCATTACACACATCGAGGCGGAGGAGGTAACTATCTGTGTATGCCTGAAAGCCCTAAGTATAAGCTTTACAGAAGCGGTTTCCAGAACACTGCCTTCGTGTACGCTTCAGAATACGAATTACCCTACTTCAATCCTTTTCCGGGTAATCTCTATAATTATGACCCTCCGTGTGCTGTGTGCCATGTTCAAACCCGAAGTGCAAAGCTGATGATCCCTGCGACATACGAGTGTCCCGCGGGATGGACACGAGAGTACCATGGATACCTGATGACTGAACATCACGATCATAAACATTCAGCTGATTACGTTTGCGTTGATCAAGATGCGGAAGCTGTGCCAGGAACCCATGCCGATATCGGTGGTGCCCTGTGGTATAATGTTGAAGGCAAGTGTGGCGGTGCTCTTTCCTGCAGCAGATACATCGCAGGACGAGAACTCACTTGCGCAGTATGCACAAAATAAACGAGCATAGCGAAAAGATATCCAATGATTGACAAAAAAGCAAATACGATGATAGAGTAACGTGATCTAAATTAAAAAGTGGTCAAGGTCGTAAAAAAACTATAAGAATTCTTGAATTAACAGTAAAAGTTGTAAACGTTCTTAGAAATCAGTAAAATGATAAAGTAAATAATGCACATTGATTATGCAAGAGATCTTTTATTATTTTAGGGAGTGTTATTTATTGCTAATACGTTAGAGGGCTATGGAAGGAATCATTTGATGAAGGTGCAAAAGGCAGGAAGTTCCCTCCAAATCCAAAGGAATCCCAATGATATAAGTCATCGATAAGACTTGTAGTCCCAGAGGACTTTTGAGTCGTAGAGGACATTTGTAATCCCGACTTGCTGGAACAATTTAACAATAGAGACTTTCCATCACCACTTGATGTTAGCCATGACAGGAGACACAATATAGAGTCTTTTCCCTGGAAACTGAATTCTTTCTCATGTAAAATTACATTAGACCAGATTCAATTGTCCCTGCCTCCTGTCATGGCTGCCATCGCGTGACGGTGTAAAAACATAAAGACATGGCTTTACATATTAAAAAAATAAAATGGGAAAACTTCGTTATTTAGGAATTGCTTTCCCCTTTCTTACCCCACTCGTGCTACAACTACCAGAAATGGATGATGCGGAATGAGAGACAAAATGACAATACAGACTTAGAAAACCTTTATTCTAAGAAATTCGTCGATACGAATACCCTCGTTCACAAACCATAATAAGGAACTGTTTCCATAGTTACATATCATGTGACTAATACTTCTCACTCAACTTATTAATGACTTAACAATGACGTCACTAACACGACGAAACTTATTTACAAATAAACAGATTATTGAAGATGCATCAGGATTCTCACTAATCCTATTTACTATTATTTGAGAAATTTCCTCTTTATGTTAACTGTGTTCAATCACAGCTTTCTATTTATTCCTATTTATTTATATTTCTGTAACGTTACTCGTTAACTCGTTACTAACGTTACTTAAGAGTGAGTTTGAATGTAGTAGTAGCTGCCCTAAAGGACAATATATTTAGATATCAAATCAAGGATATTTTCTCGCGCAACAAACAGAATGTGGTGGAGCAGATTCATTTTGAGAGATTACGACTTGCGCCCTGAATTCGACGCTGTCAGTGGTTGTAAACAATACTGTTCCATGTCCGTGTCATTTTTTCCCCCACATCAAACGAAATCTACAGCGTCGAATTCCCACGCATAAAAACTTGTTTCCCGGCTTAACTGAACTAACTTCGGAATCTAATCAAAGCATATTGCTTATGAAATTTCTAATTTCACAAATTCCTTGATTTAATTTTCTGGAACATTTATTCCATGCGAAATAAAACCTATTTTTTCGAACTACTTGCTTTGTCGTTGAATATCGTCGAACTATTTTTCTGTAAGAAATTATTCTAAGTAAAGCCATAATATCCCGACACAAAACGCTAGTCATGAAAACATCTTGGTATTGGAATAGAACTAAGTCTCTTTCCAGTTATTTACAAAGCTTTATGTTTGTGTATTCCATATTATAAACGTCTTCCAATTGTTCGAAGCAACTGTCATTGTTCTTAAAAGGCTCTGCCCCGGAATGGATGTCTCCATAACTCATCCATAATCCTTTTTTCCTCCTTTGCTCTCATCTTTGAAATAAGACTTTCCAGTTTCGTTCCTCTCTTCTTTCTCTTTCCAGCTTCTGTTAAGACGTCTATAGCATTTGCTTGATCAGGGACACATTCGTAGCAGAGTTTTAAATACTTATAGGTATTCTTACAGCTCGGTTCATCGAAGAATACATTAGAGGCTACGATCTCACAAGCTTGTTGATTTCGGCATTGACCGTTAACCTTCTTCATTGCTTGTTCTGGGTCAGTTTCGCATGGATTGTCGACTGTCAAACCAACTGGTGCGTTGGGGCAAATTTGGTTGTCCTCACGACCCCAGAATACGCGGTTGATTTTGAGCATTTCGTACTGTTTGCATTGCAGCCATGTTCTTTCTCCTTCACATACGTAGGAGCAATTCTAAAAAGCGGATAGAAAATTATCAATAAGTGCATTGCAAAAAGGGACAAAAATAGGTTGGATTGGAAATTCACGTCATATGTCCCATGAATGGTTCATGTGATGTTAGCAAATTTTTCAAAATGAAGGCCATTTTGTTTTAAAACAAACTAAGCATCATTTTATCATAACAATCACTATCAATGTCGGGGTTGCCTTTAGAAATGGCGGAAGCTCATCACGTTTTCACTTATTGTTTTCTATGGACACTATTTTCTATGCGTTTTAACATTACCACCTACCGGCATTATTGCGTCAGGTCCCGGAGGTCCTAAATATCCCATAATACCAGGTATGCCAGGGGATCCCGGACTTCCAGCTCTTCCCGGTGGACCGGGTGGCCCTCTTTGTCCTTTATATCCCATAGGTCCTGGAGGTCCGGGTGGCCCTTTCACACCTGAGGAACCATCAGCCCCTGGTGCTCCAATATCTCCAGCCGCGCCTGGAGGTCCTGGGTCACCAGTTACGCCCCTTTGTCCGATATCTCCTGGGGGCCCGGGTGGTCCTACCGGTCCTGATCGACCCGAAAGTCCTCCGTAAAACAAGGTTAGGTTTTGTTCAAGAATCTGACTGATCATGAAACTGTCAAGCATTTGCTGGTCAACGGTGTCACCAAGTTTAGGCCAGGCATCATCACCCTCCTTCTGTAGAAAAATAATATTTAAATAATCATAATATTTCTAGATTTACACATGCCAGTGACATCCTGTACTTCCAGAAAAGTGTAACAAGGCAGGATTATGAGATTTTGCCACGCTATTTTTAGGTCCAGCTTTTTGTCATGAACAAGTGCAGTGGAACTTCTCCTTACGGATACCTCTGATGGACAGTTTTTCGATTCCTTTGCATTTTGTTTTATATCACATAAAAATATGGCACTAAATACTTTTAAATATAAGTCTTATCATGGTTTCCATTTCAAACCACGTGTCATTCCCTTGACTATTATTACGTTTGCAATCAATAGCACTCAAAACCCGAGTCAAACGTGGGAAAGAACAGCGGTCTAGAATGAATATCTCCAATCACATTACATCTATTTTTACCTCTTCTTCAACTTCTACGTCTGGTTCAGGCTCGTCGTTAAGGTTATCAGAACTTGGGATATCGTGTCTGTTTTCTCCCGAGCTGTGTGTCTTAGCGGATCCCTCTAATTGGTTTTGAGCAGATTCTCCTTTGCTTTTGGCTGCATTGCCTGCAACGTTAAGAACAGCTTCCTCTGGGTTGGTAACGGGAGTAAACTCTAATGTACCACTGACACCCGACCCTTCAATCGCATCAGATGACCCCTCGACATCAAATCCCGATCCTACTCCTGACCCTAAAGCCACAGGAACATCGCTAAGCCCTACACTTCCCAGAGCAGCTTTAATTGCAGATTCTTTATCAAGATTAAGTGTTGGCATCTTGACTGTCACAGGTTGGGTTTCTCCGGGCATCGTTTGAATTGTATCTACACCAGATCCCTCTTCAGCGACGTCTTGAGCGGTATCCTGTCCAGAAGTCTGACCTACAGATTCTTCGGTCAATTGATTCTTCTTGTATTGTGGTAATATTTCTTGGTCTTCAACAGTACCTGCTCCAGAAGCATCACTAGTTTCGATGGAAGTTGATCCTTCGGATATTCCAGAACCTGAAGCAGAGATGGAGTCCTCAACACCCAAACTTCCGGGAAGTGTTTTGGTTAGCTTCAAAGGTGCCCCGTCAAATGCAGACCTCGTAGGAAGAACAGTATTTATTGCTGCGGACACTTTATTAGTGTTTTTCTCATCTTCACTGTCCTGACTCAAGCTGGATTTCAAACCAGATCCAGAGCCTGAATCGGATGACCTTTGTGATTCGACATTTGCGTTTTTTGTTGACGTCACAGTTTCAGTCGTCTCTGATCCCGATCCAGAATCTGAAGCAGCAGAAAATCCAGATGTAATTTCTTCGCCAGAGCCGGTTATAGGCTGCACTTCATTTTTATCATTATTACCAACTCCTCCAGGAAGGATTTCCTCTCCCGATCCAGAAGCTCCTTCTGGAAAGCCCAGATCCATGCCTGATGCTTCTGTCTTACTTTCTGTTACAGCAGACCCCGCAACTTTTGCAATATTGTCCTTCTTGTAGTTAGAGCTGGTAGCGGTTTCAGTATAGCCGGATCCAGATGCAGATGATTCAGAAGCATCGCTGTTGTCTCCTGATGCAGCTAAGTTATTCATGGTCATCAGGTTTGGACCCATGGCACCTACACTTCCGGGCAGCTGTTCTCCAGAATCGGACTGGAAGAGTTCATCAGTACCAGATCCTGATCCGGATCCAGTTTCGGTACCCGATTCACTGTCCGCTATAGAACTCAAGATGCTTGATTCTTGGTCTTTACCAGAGGCTTCACCATTCACTACGGCCTTTGCAGGTTCAGAAACCTGTTCTTGAGTAGTTTTTACAGTTGGATGTCTTGGCCAAGCATGTTCTTCTTTTATGACACTAGGATCATGGAAAGGCTGTGTAATATGATCAGTTAGTTGTTCCTGAGGCAGACACTTGAATGTCGCCTGAAGTGTCATCATTGTCAGTTGATTCACCAAATATATGGGAAGTGACAACAACTGGTGGCATTCCAGACCCTGAAGGTGTAATTTCAACCTCTTTGGTCTTAATTTCAGACTTTTGTGGAGCATCAGCAGTAGACTGCTTAAGCTGCTTATTTTCTTTCTTAGCTTCGACTGCTTGTTGTACTGGTTTCTCGGTTTCACCAGCATCAGCTGTTTTCTGGGCCTTCTTTTCGATCTTCTCAATATCCTTTATAGAACCAGTATTCCCTGGCAGCTGATCTTCTTCGGATTCATCTTGAGAATCTTCCGATTCTTCTTTGTCACCAGAAAGAAAGTTGGCTCCAGAAGAACTCTGTACTTCAATTTCACTGTTTGTGTCTCCCGAAGCTGATGATTGAGGGCCATCATCAGAAACAGATTCTGAAATGGATTCATCACCAGAAGCACTACCACTATCATCATTTTCTTTGGCAGAAACGTCTTCAGAACTATCGCCTGATGAGGACGCTTCCTCGTCATCTCCACTAGTATCGTCTATTTTCTCTTGGATAGCACCCTCGCTACCAGGAAGTGAGGCAGAGTTTGGAGTCTCTGCAACAGCTTCGTTATCGTTATGAAGAGCAGAGACAAATGCCGTCTCATCAGCACTCAGTTCCTGAGTTTTGATTGTGCCAGAACTTTCACCTGAGCCAGTGTCTTGAGTCAATTTTGGATTCCCCAAGTTTGGCATGGAGTAACGACTTTTGCCAAGACTATCATTGTTATAGTGAATCATTTCGGGTACTGGCTTGATAGTCGTAACTACCATGACTGGTGGAGACGGTGGTGGAGCTGGTGGCTGCGGTGGAGGAGGAGCAGGGGGTTGAGGTACATACGGGGGCGTTAATGGATGTGGCACTTTGACTGGCTCGTTGCCCTCGACTCTTGAGAGTGGTGGATGGCGAGGATCGTGGTTGGGAGCCGCATCTGATTGCTGCATCATGGCAGCTGCAATGCTATCACTTTCAGTTTCTGCCTGACGTCCAGAGCCTGAAGCACTTTCACTTTCAGTATCCTCGCTCTTTGCACTTTTTGCATCAGCTTCTCCTTGCGTGTTTTGTTTATTGTTGGACTCAGTTTCTGCCTGTTTATCACTTGCAGAAACAGCCTCCGCACTCTGCTCACTCTTCACTCCAGCTTCTCCTGATTGTGTATTCACATTAGCAGGCTGAGCTGGAGCCGTCTCGTTACTCTGTCCATTACTTGGCTCAACTCTTCTTCTAAATCTTTCAATGTTATCTACTGATGGGGCAACTGATGCATCTTCTTCTGCTGCCACTGGAGCTATACTTTCTAGAACTTTCATTAAGTTTATGTCTGAATCTTTTCGAAGCTGTACATTGTCTGGTACGTCTGGAAATACCTGGTGAGAAAAAGAGGTACACTGGTAACGTGATAATACCACGTGATAATTTCCCGCTATGATAGAAGGCTAATGTATAATTTGAACAATTATTGTCGATGTAAATGCAGTACATAGAGAGTTGCTTGATTAAAATATGTTTTCGTTTTGAGCTAGATTTTTCTCGTATATGGCAGCCTTCGTTAACAGATCTTTAAGGTTAAAACATTACCCCTTTTGGCCTTGTGCAATGACGAGTTAAGAGCATAAAACTTAGAGCATTCTTTCTCCAGCGTTTTATGAATAGCAATATGACAATGTACGTGAAGTAGTGTCTTAATTTATTGGTGGCAAAATGAATTAAAAATAATTTCAGTAAAGATTCTCTTACCTTACAATCTACTATGCAGAGAAGCATAAGCGTTGGCACGGCTATCCGAACAAACATCATTGCCTTCAAAAAAATTGATGAATTGGTATTAGTTTTGAAGTATATACCAAAGACAATATAGAGACAAAATCGTTTCACTGCCTAGATGCCTAATCTTTAACTGGAGGAAATGTTTCGTACAATTTGTCGTAACGGTTACTTCTCGTCCTCAACAATCAATTATTGGTAATGCATGCTCTTGAATATGATGCATTTTGAATCCATATTTTCTTTTTTCTGTGCACGTTTTTGCTCTGTATTTATAAAAATATTTCATTATTTTAGTTTTTTTCGTTATTTCTCTCCATGTTACAGGTAAATTATTCCAACATCAGTTATTGAATATTAAAGTGAAATCAAGGCCCTGGCCTAATTTGTAGAAGAATTAGCAACACATCTAAATAGGTTTATCAAGGAGAAGGTTTGCCGTAGTACATTCAAAAAACTACAAGTCTAGAATCATTGACCATGAACTAAATCTATTCATGCGTCCACCATCTTCTTCTTGCTTCAATTTTAACATGACTTAGATTTATTCCACCGACAAATCAACATATATTATACGTATGCTTACGAGGTCTAAATCTAGATGTACATGGCAAATTTACATGGTTATTAATAAGATTAAATGATTTTACTCCTAGCACATTTACCTGACGATCAACAGGCACCTAAGTCCTGATGTTCTCTTGAGGCTCTTCAAGTTCTGCGGTTTCTTAAGGAAGAAAAACAAATGAATAACCCAGGTTAGCCGGAATAAAACTGAGGTCCTCTCTTGGCACGAAATTTCAACACTGCAGAAAATGAATTTTGTGCGAAATAAAGAATCAAAAAACCAGGTCAAAGACGAAGACACCCGAAGCGATAATTATGAAAGTATGTTCCGTTGTTCACCTTATCGTGGTCGCACAATCCCCAGGGATGATACAAGATGGGACTAACTTTTCGAAAAAAATTTTCAAACCAAATGAAGCAGTATTTGACATTGAGTCTAAAATTTCAGGGCAAAATCTATACTCTTTTTGAATACATTTTCCCAAAGATTTTTAGGCGGACTCTTGTCATTACGATGATCACAAGCCGTGCAAATATCAGCAGGTTCTGATGAGGAGTTTCTGGATTGTTTCACTCTAGTTTTCAGCTTAAACACAGTGTATACTCGTGGAATAATGAGAGGAACATTTAGTATTGAATTTAAATATATTATTATACTACTTACCAGAATTTTCGAGGGTAAAAATTGAGAAAAATCCTATATTTTTTCAATCATGACAACACCCTTGAACCGCAGATTCTGTTTTCATAAAGTAATAGGACGGAACGCTGAATGAGGTAATATCACAGGAATGCTTCTTACGTCTCCAAGCAACGCATGCGCAACAATCTAAAAAGCAAATCTTTCAAAATAATCACAAACCTGATTCAAATTTTATGCGATAGAGTTTTCCTTGAAATAAAAATCAGAATTAACTTGGAAAGTTTGCAAAATTATTACCCCAAGGAAGTGGTTTTAGTTTCGATGTTGTACCAGTTGGACGAAGTAGTTTTATTTACAGTTATGATATGAGGGCGACATTTGGAGTTAAACCACCTGTTTTGTTGATGTTCAGGTCATTGTATCTCTTTACAAGACATTGAAACAGTCGGTTTGAGCTCTCCTTGCTCTTTTGACCCCAAAGAAACATCTTTGCGGGGAAAAAAACCTTTTTCCTTAAAAATATTTCAAACAGATATTTTCCATTCTTCATAGTGAGATATTTCTTCGTTATAGAAATTATACTTTGCGCGATTTTGTTAGATTTTGTTTCGTTTGTTAGTGATGTTATTCATCGAAGGATAGAATGAGTTTTGGTTCTATAAACACGAAGGCAAAGATAGATTTTGGAAACGCAAATGAGAACCATTTTCGCTGTACCAGTAATCAGTTAATCGTGTTGTAGAATTTGTTAATCTTGAGATAAAAAGACGTTGGACCCTAGTATAGAGAATTCAAACATAACTGGTTTGGTCAAACAGAATTAACTAAGCGAGCTTTTGAATAAATGTCCATGTGTGGATGACATTTCAGAATCGAAAAGTAAAACTTAAAGTAGAAACATTTTTCAAACCTATCGTGCTCGCATTTTTTGGTTTTAAAACATTGTTGTAGTTGAAATATATCTTTATGTTTTAACCGCTGTTTTTGTATATAAAAAACGTATATTCTAAGTAAATATTACAGCATCCACAGTGTTTCTGTTGTTTCTCGTCGACATTGACACCTTTAAAAAGTATTGGACCGGTTTCCTTAAAATTCTTTTAATACCATCAGTTTTTGATTATCAGGCTGCCACTGAATCCAATATTGCTGTCCTAAACTTAATTCTTATCTTTTTCTCGTGTATTTTACGTCGTATTCTGTATACCAATCCCTTTTGTACAGGGATACCATCTAACTACGGCGATTAGTGACAAAATATGTTGCGCAATTATTGCGCAGACATGGAACGGTGTTGCGCAACTCTGAAATCACTTTCCACTTTGCTTAGTACTTTGAGATGCACATAACAAGAACACTGAAAATTGGAACAAAAAAAAAACCAAAACAAAACAAACAAAAAAAAACCGATTCGCTTGTTATACATAACATTTCGTAAAGTATCTATTCCTACACTGTGATTTACAATATTTCAAAACTTCAGTACCTTATGTTATCAAAACGTTGTCTATGTTATTATACTATGCATCGAAATATCTAGCATTAATACACGGGTTCACGCGAAACAAATTTGACTCTTTTGATATAAAACTCAATATTTTTCTTACAGTGAATTAACATTTATTTCTTATTGCATTTCATCCCTAAAAATGTTCAACTCTATGTTACACAATTGCAAAAAACCTCTATTTAGCTTATTTTCGATAACTCGTGGTTTTTGAAGATTCTGTACGATTCAAAAGCAGACAGCGAGTGATAATTCTATTTGTTAAAGCATTGCTATGGTAACCAGGCCACCAGCCACATGAAGGGCAACTGTCTTTCGTTCTTAAATGTGTAATGTGTTACTCCACTGGAGTCAAATAACGATGTCAAAACAAGAGCGACGCTGGTAGACACAATCAAGAGAAATCAGGGGCAGTTTCTCAATAACTATTTCTACTGCGAAAACTGGAAAAGAGAATCAAAATCATGTCAAATGGACAATTGTGGATACTTTTTGCTTGTTTTTCTTCGTGCTTGCTTCTTGGACTCAATGGACATGAAAGTAAACTTACAGAATGGGTTAAAAGAGCGAATATGTCTGAACTCGCTTGCGAAGGACAAAAGATGGTACTTTCTTGCGACGAGCAAGATGGAATCAAAATCCAATCAGCATTTTGGGGAAGAAATAGTTCTGCTATCTGCAAGTCATCAGCTTCGGAAAAAACGAACAATATGTGTAAACCAATGGACTCGAATTATCCGCTCAAGAAACTAAGTGATATTTGTGATGCGACGAGTCGTTGTGAGATCGATGCATCCGAGGCTTACTTTGAGGTACCTTTGTGTCCAAGGATTGCGAAATACTTGAAGGTCGTGTATGACTGTAGGGCTATGAGCGGACTGGGATCGAAATGACCGCTTATCTGGTTCTAATATAGGAACAAATACAACATGGGATCAAGCTATACGCCATGTATCACTAACAGCTTGGTTTATAGATATGAACTTAGTGTTTGAAAACTGACAAGTGAGCCAACCACAAGACTCCATATCAGAAACCTTTCCAACGAGCAATCCAAAAATATTCTAACAGAACAGGATGTTACTACGAAAACGAGACGAATAGAATAAACATATTTTTGATAATTGGTATGGTTTAGATTTCCATTAAAATGAATTCTCTAATTTTTGGAATTGTGATCAACGGACCGTAATACACCTGTTGGCAGAACCTGCTTTTGAAAGAGGAATAAGACCAGGCTATAAGTACTGTGTTTATTGTCTGTGACGTTGGTACAGGACAACGGTACTTGCAACAGGAAAAGCAATAATAATGATTGGCATCATTAAAAATAATAAGAGCAATAAGAAAAGAAGTTAGAATGACTAACTAACAGCAAGGATAGCAGCAGCAAAATAGTAGCCATGTTTGAGAAGAAAAAGAACAAACAACAGAAATTAAATCTAACAACAACAGCAGCGGCAATGGTGGCAACAAATAAAAGAAGATGTCGAAGCAACAATATCACTGAACACAACACAAGCAGCGGCAACATACAGCAATGGCAATGGAAGGAGAACATGAAAAAGGACAAAAAGGAACAAGAAGACGACAAAGAAGTAGAAGAAGAAGCGATATTAACCACAGCAGTAATACCAACCTCAACGAGAGACCGATCAACAAGAATTTATTTCTAGTGCAAATAATTTATTCAATACAAATTATATAAAAAATTAAGAGCATTTAGTGTAGATCTAAAATCCTGGTTATAAGTCCCCTCCGTTATCAGCTCACCTCTGCAATATAAAAGGAATGTCCCCCTACTTACAATTGTTATGAGACTTCCCGGTTATAAGTCCCCGGCATTGCAAGATTAACTCCTTGCAGCCCCTCATCACATCGACAACCTGCTCAGATTATAGTTTCTCTGAGAACATTCGCGTTTCGAATGCAGTATTGTTTTATAAACGGTCATTCAGTTTTTAAAAATGGAAAAAATTAATATTTTACTTGAACGGATTTTAGACGCTTTCTCCCGGTTACAAGCCCACTCAATAAACCTGTAGAAATTATACTATGACCATTGTATCGTGATATTGTTTTTATAGAAAATTTTCAAGTTATGATTTTCAAATGTGATAATGGAAGCATTGTGCATCGAGTGATAGCCATCTTCTTACTCTTGCTGCACACAGGTGGCAGAGAATTGGAAAGATAGTTATTAATGCTGAGAAAGGTAACGTAGCAAGATTGCCCATTGAACTCGCAATCATATGTGAGTAGAGTTTGTAAGGGCTCTCCCTTGATTTGATGGTTATGCTCGAGATTCTCCGGTTTTCATCCCCCTACAAACCGCAAAACCTAACAAGATGAATTCCAAGTTGATCTGTGAATAAGCCATCTTCTGTCTTGAATCAGTCCAGAGGTTTTTTTTAGGTTTGAAGATTATCGCAACGGTTTTGAGGGGGGAAAATATAGATAAAACTAGATCAGTTTCCAGGGCTGAGTTCTTGTTATCCAGGAAGGCAGCACAACACTTATTGTCCAGTCATTTGATTGCAGTCATATCGAACTTTTAAATACTTCATCACACTAGGACAACATCTGGGCAGCTCAAATATACCAGCCGAGGCAAACAGAAGGCAAAACTGTTTCTTGTTACACATAACTTTGACTTAACTCTGTTGGATGTGACGAACACAAGGGCGTACAAGGAATAGGTGTCTTCTTGGCGTTCCTTGCCTCTGTCGCACATGTAACGGTGTCATCCCGACCCCAGAATGCCGAGTGGACGTTAATTCCTAGACCGGAATCACACATCAATGTCATGTCGTTCCCCTCACAAGCCAGATCTGTAATATTCCCCTGTACCGTAATGCTGCTTAGTTCATTACTGTGGAAACCCATGGCAACCAATGAAGACATCATAAAAACAACAGCCGATGGTATATGGTCCATGGCAGAACAATATGGTCTAAGTTGTATTTCTTGACATGAGAATGGTTCCAAGCTAGAAGGTCAGAAAAATATATGGCGGCACTCTGAAGACAAGGAACTTTAACACCAAAGAGAAAAACAAGTTGAATGAATTTTTACACCTATAGAGTTTGTTTTGATATTAACCTTTTTTGTAACATGTTTTGCTCAAACTCGCAGGGATCTTTGGAGACAAAAAAACGAATTTCAAAGCCACTTTTTTTCCTATTCAAGGTTACTTTCAAATTCTTGATTTTTGGTCCAAATTTTTCAACACGTAGTTACCTTCAATGAGTTTTCAATGAACTACTTGTTAAAAATCTACTATTTTGTGTTTTTGGCAAAGAATATCAAAACAAGACTGGTAGACCTGCTTCTGATATAATTCTATAAGCACATTTGATCACAGTAAGCTTACAAGTCGAATTTCAAATTTACCTTGTCCGAAGAATTCTCGTAACAGTAGAAGATTGTTATGGCTCCAAATCCTGTCAACACTTCTTAAACTCATTCACTTGCTCGAGTCATGACTGTAACATTAACTGTCTTAGCTTGTTCAATGTATCTATTTTTTGTAACTATTGACTTTAGTTATTGTTTTTAAAAGAATATTAAGGTATTTTAGTCATTCCTTGAGGTTTTTGTTTACAAATAGTTGCAGGTAAAAGCAAAAATGGGACACTGACCCTAAGCACCAAGCCTAAGGTCAAAGTTTGATACTTTGATACTTGTATACATAAGACTGAAGCTTATCAGTATTTTAGTTAATAAACCTTAGATGTAAATGGTACTTATATGGTACCTATTGGTATTCTGTCTTTGATATGTTTACCAAAAAAGATATAAAGAAATGAATAAAAAGGATAAGAGGATAATAGATAAAAGAAAATAAGGAATGAATAAAGACAGCAGCAGCAGACAGACAGACAGACAGACGACAGACAGAAGGACGGACGGACAGATGGAAGAAGAAAAGAAATTACTTAAAAATTCCAGCAAATGGAAAGTAAAAAAAAAGAGAGATATGTCACTAATGTGATTGGACAACATTTGTGTTTTCGTGCGGTTCTAGGCGTCCACTTTGATTGGTTGTAATCTAATATATACCTAATATACACCAATTAATACCGATCGTTCAAAACCAAAGCAGCTTTCTAGCATTGCAACGGTTCGATAGAGCGAAATATCGAAATATAATAAAGCTTAAAAACTTACAACAAATTTGATTCATATTGATGAGTTGCAAGCATTCCCAAGAGAGTTAAAAGACAAAAGCATGACGGCCATTGTGGTGCCCTTAACAATGGATGCTAATGAGAAATCTTTTGTTAAATGGCACCAACATGGCCGCGATGACGTAACGTGCAATCGAAGAATAAAGTTCTCGTTTTTTTCGTTGCCATTATTTCTATGTCCATATTTGGTAAGCTACCTATTTAAAAGAAAACCCAGATTTCTTTTTGATGATTATTTTGCCATTTAAAGCTATAAAATGTCGAAAATATGAATCAAAACTACAGATATTACAGCAAAGAAATACTTAACACTTATTTACTGGGACCTCGGGAAAGCGGTATGTTTTGTGGTCCCGAGACCGCTGATGTTTCACGAGGCGAAGCCGAGGTACCACAAAACATACTGCTTTCCCGAGGTTCCAGTAAATAAGTGCTTTATTATCATACCAAGTGTCAAAGAGAGCAAAACATCCTTTTTCCATGCATTTGCGTATTAAAATGATTGCAACAGTTCATTGAGGTCTTCTTTGTCCATGTTTTCAAAATCTTGAGGTTGGCATTTTTCCTCACAAAATTCTCGTAAAAAATCTTGACTGCTTGTTTAGTCTATCTTTTTGTCGATGTAAAATCCTTGTCTTCTAGTAACTTGGGTATTTCTGCCTCTCCGCGGCAAGAAAATCGGGAAGACTCCTATGTTTATTCTGGTGTTTCGTGAAAGAAAACGTGTGAATGAATTTTGCAAAAGCGCGCTCAAATGTGTTGCTTCTCTGGTTTCCGGTTTTTATATTTTTGTTATTCCGGTTCATAACATGATATTCCCCTCCCAGAATAGTCGCCAGGAAACAGTTGAATTTCTTCACGTTCACGTGACACACTCTCGACCAATAGAAATTGAGGAAATTGAACTTTGACACTTGGTATATAATAGTTAAAATTGTCCACCATTTTGAATCTAGCTTAGAAACCTGGTCTTTGACAAAGGAAGCCCAAAATGTCTAAAACCACAGGGATCCCACGAAAACATAAGCTTGATATATTGAGAAAGAAATATTATTCGATTGCGCGTTACGTCATCGCGGCTATGTTGGTGCCATTTCTCAAAAGATTTCTCATTAGCACTCATTGTGAACGGCAACACAATGGCCGCTATGCTTTTGTCTTTTCACTTTCTTGGGAATATTTGCAATCCATCAGTAAATAGCATTATTGATATGGTCTCAAATTCACCGTTTCTGGTTAAATAAAGGTTATTGCTTTATTAGACCCAAGCAGTTCTGTTCGCGCAGGTCAAATGACCAAACTGTGATACTTCCATTGATCACCAACAACAGCTTTTCTTATATCATTGGTGTTCCAGTTAAAATCAAAATAAATAGCAAGATTTTGGTGGCACTTGAACAGTATTTCGTTTGAATTATATTAGACCTTGAAACAAAATTTGTGTTCATAGCTACATTTTAAAGTCATGGCTTACCTTTGCATCGGTAAACTGAAGGAATATCTTGAGCTATTTATCGAGCATGGTTTGGAGTCGTACCAACTTAACACTAACTGAACACCTAAAAAACTGATAATTTCAAATGGTAGTTACTTGCTCTTGAATATGCATAGCTGAACACATTTTGATTGCTACTGTAAATATTGAGCTCGTTTAGAACCGCACATTAACATAAGCAGAAGCTTGTATCATCTACGCAGGCTCGGTTGTGTGCGTTCATTAGCAGCAATTGTCTTTTTTCTTGCCTGATATGGAAGTGATGTGACGCATATATTTCCTCTGGTGACTAGTCACGCCTTCTATTCTTCACATTTCTCTTGGAAAGAGATTTATTTATTGTTACATCTCACTCTTAACACTTAGCCTTTTTTATTTTTCTGCCAAAATGTTCATTCATAAAACCGTACATAATCAAAAACAAAACGGGTAAGAGAATAAACGGGTTTATTAATGTTATAGTCAATATTATTATCAAATGAACACTAGCTATTTTCACGTTTTGCTGGTATCTTTGAATTTTGTAGTAGTATTATTATTATCATTATTATTAATTCATTATTATTAATATGATTATGATTTTGATTATAATTATTATTGTTAACGTATTCGCTTTTTCACTGTACTCATAATTGTCATAATGCCTTAAAGCCCATTACAATACGAATCATCGTTATATAACCAACATAAACATTAGATATTACTTCCATGGATTTCATTTTAATTTGGCTAATACACGTTATAGCTATCAATATTACAAGAAAGTCCGCATTTATCTAAGCCTTAGCACCGCTTCCACTACCACTGCCGCTGCCACTACCACTACCAACTGTGCGCTTGAATTGCTTGTTGTCTGCTTTGACTTTGTTGATGACGAAGCCAACGGGAAGTTTTTTGTTCCAGTAGAAACCGTTGATTGAGTCTCTTGGTTTTCTGACATGGCGCGGGCTCCTTAGACGTGGTGCGCATTCCTGAAACAAACACAAGCCTTGATTATTGCTGGGTTTCACGTGAAGTCATTTCATGTCTCGTGTAAATGTCACCTGGATCACATGTTTTGAATAGAATTCTTTCGGGTTGAAAGCACATGGTGGTCAGTGTTTGAGCACCTTATGGGGCGGATAATGAGATTCAAAGACTTCCATCAGCTGGTTGAAACCTTGTATACCTCTTAACCTTGGGCGTAATGATTTCCTATTATTTCATACCACGTGTCATTCCCTAGAGTATCATTTCTTTGTTTAACAGTTGTGCACGAGAAGATAAATGAATATGGATACAACTTAAACAAAGAATCTTGTTCTCGAGATAATGGCACGTGTCTGAGATAAGAAAACATAAGGCCAAAGTTAAGAGGTTTTTGAATGTGCACACATGATATACAGATACTTACTGTTAGTACAGCAAGGCAGACAACTGCCAAAATGAAAAATCCTCCTCTTGAAAACTTCATGATTCTGAGAGAAGAAATTGCGATGACATTAATGGCGTAGCGAGAGTGTCAGAAAGCGGAGGCGCGCGCGCGCCGTTTTGGCGGCAAAATTCCCGCCAAAAAGTCCACGATCCACAGAAACTCCATCGGTATAACTCATAATAGGTCACTTGCATTGTAGCGTCATTTACTTAAACTACTAGAATCTCTTGCACACTTTCTGTTGCTTCAGTTAATTAGCAACAATTGTCTGACTATTCTCAATAGGAATACAAATTTGAATAAGAAAGAAACTTCGCGAAGCATTTTGGTAGTGGTCAGTAAAATGACGCCATCACCCAAACGGCCTATTGAATCATTTGGTCACAATGGATTGTTCTGTTAGACTTTCTTAGAATTAAAAATACCCAAAATTCAAACCTGAATTAATGTTCAGGATGAATGGATTATTCAAGTTTCTCCTTGTTTAAGTTTAGAAACCAATTTTGGGTTAACGGTTAGATTGCAATTGGGACGTAAAATCTGTTCCTTTCTCCCGACACATCTCATTTTATTTTGACTTATTGTGTTAAGTTTGTGTAAGACATATTTATTTTACCTAAAAGATCAAACCTTCAAGGGGGTTCCGTGGACCCCTTCGAACCCCCCCACCCCTGCATCCGCCACTGGTTAATGTTATTTAGTTCTTTTGTAATGTATTGCTGTTGGGGTTTTTTTGGTGACGAACTCATTTTAAAAAGCTAGACTAAACTAAAATTAACTAATTTAGGCGACGTCAACTATTCATCATTTTGATTAAATTCGCTATATACCCTACCATGGTTCCCCTGATCATACTGCTGTTTTCGAGATTTACCAGTGATGCAATTTTAAAGCATGTAATTTCGGAGAGCCTGCATTTTGTTCAGCTAGGATTTTAATATCTCAAACTTGACCTATTCGCGACAACAGTGGGGGAAAAAACACTGATGGTATAACCTGTACGGGAAAACTAGTTGAGTACTTGTGTCGACTTACGTTGGCTGCGAATTTGTGGGTAAATATTCATAAGAAATGTTACTCGGGATTTTTTTACTTGTTTATAAACATAGGTAGCGTGATAAAAACGGGTTTGCCAACAAAAAATAGAAATGTCGAATCTTTTATACTAAATTATAGGCAATAAAATACCATTTGGCAACAATGTGTACTAAAGCAATGACCCGTTTGACAAAATGATCTAGCGAATGCTCAGAATAAAAAGGTTTGAAAAATACTGGAATAATATGTGAAAAACAAAGAAAATGAAGTCAGGCAATAAAAAATATAATTTCGATCATTCAATATTCAAAATAAAAGGCTCTCAGTGACGTAAAACTGAGAACTGCTATTTTCTACTGCTACACGGGTACTTACTTTAAGACTTGACTTGATTTAGCTCAACGGGTATTTCACTCTCAGATCCCTCTCAGATGAATGAATAATTGTCTTTTCGGAAGAACCTTTAAGTAGTACCTAAGAGTTATTACGCACTTCTTAAAGCATTTCTTAAATTCTCGCCTTAATATTTTCAGGTATGACAATACCTTCACATCAGAGGGGCTGGTCGAGTATGTTGATGGCCACCCGCAGGGACCATATTGTTCTTGGTGATCAAAGTGACATAGTAATACACCTTCATATAAGTTATTTAGGCGTAAATGACTTATGGTTTATGTGAAATCTAAAGTTTCACGAATGACGATCTATGTAACGTGAGAAAAACGGAATCAACAATCTTAAGTTTAAAGCCATAGAGAATGAAGGATGATTCCTGTATCGTTGCTAATGATCCTACATGCTTCATGTAATCTCTTCTCAAGAGTATACATCTTGAGAAAAAGAATCTCTCAATTAAGATCCTCAAGTTCGAATAAAAAAAATTCCCGCGGAATTATTCAAGATCGACATGGTACAGTGCATTTGAATATCCCATTACTCCTGTGTTAGAAGAGGGATCGAGGGATTCCTTCCTTCTGTTTTATGCAAGTGACCCTACGATGGTGAACACTCTGACCCTGCTTCTAACGCAATCAGGTTGGACGACGCCTTTTCCAACGTGACTGGTTGACAAGAAGCGTGACTATGGTCACGAAAGATGGTCAGCGAACACCCATTTCTTAAGAAACGCGAAACAGTCATGTACTAATCCTACTTTCGCAATATGAAAAAAATAACTCCTTTTGAAAGAACGTTGTAATCATTTTTATTCACCGCCATATCATATTGCAAACAAGCGAGCAAGCGAGTCCAAGAGCAAGTGAGTCCGCGAGCGAGTGGGGAGTATGATAAGGGAAACTTGATGATTTGTTTATTACACATTTAGGGTCGATACACTAACAAAACTCACAATTTCCAGTTTAATTACCGTGAAGTGATATTTTAACACTTCACTCTTTTCTCTTCTGTTATTTTCGAGGAGCGAAGCGCAGTATCTACAGCCCCTCGGCTAAAGCCCCTCAACAAATGCCCCTCGACTAAAGCCACTTGACTTAATCGCCTCGTCTAAAGTCCCTTCGAAACAGGCGCCAACACCAGAGGATTTAAACGTGCACCTCTTGCTCCACAGGCTGCCTATTCTAACCAAATGAGCTACACCTGCTTCTATGAGATGTATTCATCTATAAGGTCATCATGTCATTAGTCTGTTCGGTCTACATAAGTAGTTTCCTCCGTTTTTATTACCTTACATCCCTTAAAACCATTTGATAGAAGGAAATATCCAGCATCCATTAGATTGGAACGAAACTCAAACGAAACATTGAAATACTTTTTCGATACAATCTAAGGAAGAACTAATAAATTGCCGACTTAAGATCAGAGATGAGCTCAGAAAAACTATGAGCCACCTTAAAATATGCGTCTTACGATCCGTCTTTTCCTTTGGCGTATTGTTCTATTTAAAACGTTCATGTACTTGAATTTGCGCGTTATTTTTATGGTTCCGTTTAGTTGTGGTTAATTGATACAGGCCCATACTTCCCCAGTATTGAACGAGTATTGAAAGAAAGCATAGGTTCGCAAAGCATTTACATCTATCCCGGAGATTTTAGCCCCAAACCGCTATCCAAGAAATAATAGATTAATGAAGAATCTTGGCCAAAGCCTAAGGAAGAGAATAAATCGTAATAAATTTGCAAAATTCCATCAAACAAGGTACGCAGTAAGCTCGTTTCAATCAATGTCATAATCAACCCGTTCACAGTGCTTCTCGAAAACACCTAGGGTATAGACCTTTTTCAAATAACCGCTGTGTTCCTTGATTACAGGCTCATTTACTAAGGCTTAGCTTCATATGAGTGCCTAAATATTCACAAACTCCAACGGTAAAGTAAAGGATGCACAACTTCAACAATACAAACATTTTAAAATTCCACGGACCTTCACTGAAACACTTGAATATTCTGTAAAAAGTCGAGTATAACCCTGAGCCACAGAGAACTCGAAACTGGAGTATTGTCGTCGCAATGACGCAGGTTTCGGTGTATTTTCATTTGCCTTTGTGAAAACTTTGTTTTTATCGGTTTTTGGACGATATCATGGAAACATTTTTATTCAGTGATGTCCAACAAAACCCTACTCTTTCGCGCAATCAAAATATGAGTTTCAGCATGCGTGCGCAATGTAAAAGCACCCTGTTAATGCGGACAAGTGCACTGGTTCCCCAGATCTTTGTTCGTTCCGCTGTATTTTTTGGATGTTCTATGAATGACCCAATACTAATATGAGATAAACAGCTTTATTTAAATACAAAAGTAAATTCATCTTTCCATAAGTGATTAATCGATGAAATCTTCTAATAAATAAATGTAAAAGCGCATGTCATACGTAATGAGATTTTTGGTATTTACACTAGTTATGAATGTCATCTCATAAAGTACTATACACGAAATTGATTGGATTGTAAGTTACAACGTATGCGGCTTTACTATTGGATTAAGTAATAATCACTTGATCAATTTTGCCCAAATAAATTTTCACTTTATGAAAATATATTACAATATGTGTGATGAAATTCTTTGGAGGTGTTAGTGCTGAACGACTTGACGTGGCCACTATTATCAATAAAGACATCAAGAGAATTCCAAGGGAAATCAGATGGCTTATGACATGTTCTTGACTCGTGATTCGCTCGGCAGGCACTCGTATTTCATTCGTAAGAACTTGTACGTCCCAGTGCAGTCGGTCCTGTCAAAGAAAACTGGGCTGGCTACGACTTCACAGGCATTCTCGTCTTCGCATTGTGCTTTAACCTTTCTGATTGTATTCTGGTCGTCTTGAGGGCACATGGCTGTGGTGCTCAGTCCGTGCTGGACACCGTTGCGTGTGCATGTTCTGTCGTCATCGCGACCCCAGAAGGCATCATGGATCTTGATGACACGATAAGTTGGGCATTCGACCCATTGTTTTTCGCCTTGGCAGGTAATGGAATCCTTTCTTCCCTGTAAGACAAAAAATCAATGCCATGAAAGCTAAATTGTTAATAGAGTTATTCAGCTTGGGCGCATTGTTTTACTGTTTCAGATCACATGTCATTCCCTAGGAGTATCATTTTTTGTCTCGGTTGTTTGAGCTATATCCCGATATTCATGTGTCTTCTCATGTGGATCCATTAAACAAATGATCTATATTCTAGGGAATGACACTTGTTCTTACTAAATGGGAAAGCATTGCAACCCAAGTGATGATATTTAGAAGATTAAACTAAGGCAAATGGACTTCATATGATCATAGTTTAAAGAAAACACAAAAAGAAACATACCAGTTTGTCCGCATTCTCGAGCCCAGCTCCCGGGGCCCCGGGTGGTCCTGGAGGTCCTGGTGGTCCAGGAATAGTTCCACGAGCAACAAGATCACCACTACCACTACCGCCGCTACCCTGATCAAAGAAGGACGTGCTGCAGGTCCGGGAGGTCCGGGGGGTCCCGGGGGTCCTGCTTTACCACCACCATCCTTTTCGTCTCTTACAAAGAATCCTATTGGAACTTGTTGTTGCATGTAATATTGCATCTCTGAGGGAGATATGTGACGTGGATTGCGTACATGAGGTACGCATTGCTGGAAGCATTAACAAAAGCATCAGTAACATATGCAGACTCAGTTGTATGGATGTACACTTGCAAAAAAAAGCATTAGCAGCATGCGCAGACTCAGTTGTGCATACACTCGCAACACAAGCATTTTTTGCATATGTACACACACATTTTAACTTAGAATAGATTAAATTGTGGATAGGTTCTGGGGGACAATAGAGAATAACGTTTGCGCATGCGTGCATTTCAACACTTTCTCTAAAAATGTTGAAGAGTTTGAGTTACAAAATAAGTTTGATATTCTCTAAGTATACAAACCATTTTGCAAGTATACTTTTGTGAGACCAAGATACTTTATTAACAAACACAATATGAAAGAATTAGCCTTAATTTTGTAGCAAGGACAGAAATTTAATTACACTGCGCATGCTTCATGAGGACCTACCGCTAGTACAGCAAGACAAAGTCCCGTGGTGATCCACAGGGCTCCTCTTGAAAGCTTCATGACTGAAACAGAAACCCAAATAATTTACTTAAATTAATCTTATTTGTTTTAACAGATTAACATAACAGCCTAACGTCCCTGCAGGTTGGGGTTTAATCCTTTTATCGTTTGAGAGAATATCAGTATTTCTATTTCAGACCATGTGTCATTCCCACGAGATTAAGATGCTTAGTTCATCTCATTGTGTCCTCTCGAAAATTATTGAAAATAATGACATAACATACAAGAGAATAGAACTTTTTATAGTATTCAAAAATTTTCACTCCTGTGGGAGTTGCAAGATAATGGCATTAATAAGGCCCACAAAAAGAATTCTGTAAATATATAATTGTATAAAAATGTATTAAGGAGAACGGAGAGTTTATTGGTGATGTAATTGAGAACAACTTATCTATCGTGGGTGAAGCGTAAAAAACCGTTACAAAAATGTTAATGGAGTGTATAACCAAGAAAACCTCCTGCCTTTTAATACTGACACTTAATACTACTTCCCTACGTGTATCGTCGAATTCATTCGAGAAACACCGAAAATGGATATTCGTAGTACTATAAGATTTCGACGAAGTGAGTGAATCTGACGACACCAAGTGTGAAGCAAGGATTGAAACTGAGTCCCACTAAAAATGCTTCAAAATGTTTAGGATTTATATCGCCAAAAAGCTGTCAGTTTGGATTCAATCAGTCTTAGAATGTTTTTTTTATGGCATACAGCTATCTTAAAAACTCGTTGAAGGGAAAGGTTAGCTCAGTTGGTAAGAGCGTCGGTCTGTTGGTGCGGGAGTCTTGTTGTTCAAGCCTGGGCCGGACCAACACTCAGGGTCTTAAAATAACTGAGGAGAAGGTGCTGCCTTTGTAATACTATCTGCAAATGATTTAGACCTTCACGTGGCTCGGATGATCACATTAATGGCGGTCCCGTCCCTAATTAACTAGAGACGCTAAAAGAGGACCACGAGTTTATCAGTTGAATTACTGTCAAGTGTCAGTACTGTCAAGTACTGTCAAGTCCTCTATAAACAAAGTTAATAATTAAGGGGAGATAGGAGATCATTGCAAGATCTAAAATTAGCTGGCAAGGCGGGTGTTTCTTATCGTTTATCTTTTCAACAACACAGAAGTTATTGTTGAGATATTTAGTGTTTGTAGTCAACGAAACCTTTTTAAACACCTCGATTAGTGTTTAGATGTATTCCCATGGTTTCTATAGGTCTTGTAGTCGCTTTTCACCGATTGTTATTCAAACTGTTTTGAAATAGTTGTATATTTAAGGGTTGATACTTGAATATAAAGTTCTTTGATCCACTCCAAATATTTGTGCTATCAAATCATTGATGCGTTAAGATGTTTAGCAACCTGTTGGTTTGTGTTGTTGATGTTATGATAGTATTGGGAAAAGGCTGAAACGAAGGCCAATAAAACCTGCAGTTTGAACTTATTAGAAGCCGTGCACAAAAAATATATAATTGTTTCACTGGGAACAATTTGATTAATATGGGCGATACTATACTGTTGTAAATGGAGGCGTAACCTGGGTTATTTGATCGATATATATTATGATAAGAATCATATACTTTAATGGACAGACAATTGGCGAATCATTTGTTTAGCATTCGATATTGAATAATTCCAGTTAAAATCATTGACTTCGAGAAAGAACAGCGAACAAGCAGCAAAAAGAAAAGAAACTTAAAAATAGGCAAGAATAAACTTTCCTTTATCAGCATCTATTCGCCGAATCAACGCTAAAATCTCAAGCCTCAGCAAAGATTTTACTTCCTCCTTGCACGGTGTTAATTTACATATTTCATTCACACATTTCAACCACGAAAACATTACCTAACTTTTTACTTCCAGTTCGTACTTAAATTTGATTGGCGGGAAATACCTTATTAAATCTTGGCGAATGATAGCAATAATTTATAAATTTTTATGTGAAAGGAACACTGCATCGCGCGCCTAGACTTGCATGACTCCCGTGAAGTAAGCAACTATTGCACTTTTTATTCTCTTAGGGTAAAGTTTTTCTATCAATAATTTTTCGGTATTTTAGCATTCCTGGAAAATGTGAAAAGTTAGAATGATACTGAAAGGGATTGAACAACATTAACCCTGGGAATCCTTGACGTTCGGTATCGAAACCGGAAGTTAAAAAGTACTTCCGGTATTGGAAAAACTTTATAATTCTATTAATTCTAGTTTGCTAAATTTCTGCAAGCAAAACTTTTGTTGTGCTTAAAATTAATAACCATCAGTGTGTTTTGTAAAAATGTTTTTGCAAAAATGAAAATATGGAATGTGCAGCTCAAAGTTGTTTACAAAAAATGTTCAATGGTTTTGCAGGTTGGAAGACTAAACGACAGAAGATCAGGCAAAAGCTGTCAAAATTATCATAATGAAGAACCACTCATTTTTTTTGTCTTACAAAATAATATATATATTGAAGAAGTACCGAAATCTTTACAATTTTGGGCAAGTTCTTGAATTTACTGGACTAAATACCGATATATAATGACATGGTCTGTATACACCATAACCTACGCTGGAGATCTTATAAACTATGGCTTACATATCGTGTTTTTTGATTATACAATCTTCAAAGAATTGAACTGTAAATTTTAAGAACATTTGCTCCACCATAAGTTGCGGAAACAATGTTTTTATCGATGTATCGTAATTCTATTGACTTTTCCACAAACATTTAACAAGAAGCCTTGACATATCTTAAATAGCATTTCAACTTTACAATAAGTTTAAAATAAAGGAATTAAAGTATATCCTCGTCTAAATAAAACTGATAAAAGACTTACCTCTGCGGTTAACGCTATCAGGAAAAATCAAAATTTTTCCAAAAACGTCTCTCCAAATCAGCGAGACACAGTAAGGTCAAGATTCGCCACAATCCCGCCTTGTTAGGTAATGTTACTCAATTGCTCATTACGTCATCTTCCAAGCTTTCGCCTGACATGTCAATCAACCATGACAATCGGCCCAGTGCGCATGTCGACCAAAATACCTCTCGCCTTTGGTGGCTATTTTGAGTTAGGACATGACGAGTTAACATTGTTGGCAAGCACCGACTTGAAAGATCTTCACCAAAAAAAGATTTGAAACCTTTTATGCTTTGAAAACCTTTTCAGTCGAAGAAAGAAGATATGCGAATCTTAATTTCTTTGTACTAAGAGTTTTAAACCTCCTTTTCGTTTTTTCCCCCCTTTTTTGGTAAATCATACTGGTAATGAAGAACAGCCACCAGTAATAATAGTCAACTATAGATGATGATTTGATGTAAGGTACCCGTACACTTCGCACTTATCAAGGGTCACAGATGAAGAAACCTCGTTAATGTTACTAAATTGTTCGATAATCTTTACTGATTTGGTTGTGATCTCTCTTACTATATTCATGTTTCTTCTCGTTTCTTCTGCAATTGTTTGGTGGTTGATTGTTCAGCAGTTTGTTGTTATCCAGTCCAGTAAACAAAACACCTGCCGTTATAAGAGATAAAGTTTTGGAAGTCATGCAGTTGTGAAAATCAATGGTTCACAAGTTGTAAAACGATAGAGTTTGGTAGCCACCCTCATCATCATCATGATCAACATTAGCCACCATCATCAACATCTACATTCACCCCCACCATTATCATGAACATCATTCTAAACTCACCACCCACTACCACCACCACCATCATCATCATGAACATGGCATAAACTCCCCAACACATTAGCATCATCTTATCCAACATCACCAACATCTAAATTCACAATCTTCAACATCATCAGCATCTACATTCAGCACCACCATCATCATGAACATAGACTCACCAACACCTTATCATCATCATCTTATCCAACATCATCAACATCTACATTCAGCACCACCAACATCAACAACATCTACATTCAGCACCACCGCCAACATCTCCACAATAACCTGCAACGCCTTCATCTTCAGTCACCATCAGCATCTTCAACACCACTCTCATCCCACCATCATCATCATCAAAAACATCTACACCATCACCATCACCATCATCACCATCACCACAAACATCATGAGCATCTACAATCACCACCCCCACCACCACCTCCACCACCTCCACCACCATCACTTCCAACATCTCCTCAATTACCTCTAACGCCTTCATCTTCAGTCACCATCAGCATCTTCAACACCACCCTCACCCTCACCCTTACCGCGATCATCATCAAAAACATCTATACCATTACTACTATCGTCTCATTATCGCATCATCATAAGTAATTATGAACTTGATCATAAACAACGACAACAGTTTACATCTACACCATTACTACTATCATTTTATTATCGCATCATCATCAGTAATGGTGATCTTAATCATAAACAATGACAACAGACCCTGCAGTGGCTATTAAAACAATTAAAAACAAACATATTAATAAGAGTGATACGTCCAAAATCCTAACATGCGTGCTGCCAATCCCTGTCAAAAAAGTTACATCTAAGACAACGGGTGCGCCGTTACTATGGCAAACGGTGACAACATTAATAAAAAATTCCTTTGATAAAAATTCAATTGCTCTTTGAAGTGAAAGAAGAACAGAAATTCATTCTTTATGGACATTAGTTCACCATTAGGGCAACCTGATACTGTAGTTCAAAAGATCAATAACTACTATTACCTAGGTTTTGCTAGTTTTTTTAGGTTTTGCTACTAAACCTCCTCTATGCTTGTTGCACCGAAATATTTGACAATTAGGTGCTTTAATGACGAGAAATGGTCAATAACTTTGAAACTAAGGCATCTCTTAGTCTGTAATGGCTCTAGTTAAAGAGGAGATAGCTAGCTTAAAACTAGTGTGAACTGCTCGTCGGTGTTTCTAATGAAACATGATAAAAGGTTAAATTCTGTACAGTGAAAAGGTGAAAAAACCTAAATACGTTTCGGACGCTAGTCCTTCGTCGGGATAAAGAGAAATACGAGGTAGAAAGGAGTGTTTATATGCTGAGGATAAGACAAAAGAAACCAATGAGAACAAGGTGGGCAAGGAAAGAACGAAAGAAACAATCAAAAGACAAAAGAATGGATTAGTTAAAAGCAAAGCGTCCATTAATCCGTTGGGACATTAATTTGTTTTTTGATATGGAAACCAATTATACATGATGTTCATTAAATTAAGTGCTAGGGGACTAGGAGGGGTAAACAACACTATATCTATTTTGTAAGTACTTGGAGTTTTGTAGGTTTAAAAAGCAGTTTTTACGGCTTTTGAGCTTTTGGCAGCTTTTAAGACTCGATATGCTCGTTTATAGTTATATCATAAACAATAACCACATCTTTTATTAAGAGTTCGTCAATTCCGTTTAATCCAACAACGCGTTACAAAAATATAAAGGTCAATTTTAAACAACTAAAAAGAGGATACAGCTGACATCGCAATCCCGTGTTAGTCGAGGTATTGCTTTCCCTTTTGTTCGAGGAAAGGGAAATCTCTGTACGTATTCACTCTGATTCAAGACCATTTTGTTAATGTTTGCTTGACTAGTGCACAGCCTCGAGTAGATACGAGGCTACAGGATTTTTTCATAGAATGAGCGGGAAGAGGGCTCGCTAGCTATTGGCTGGTGCAGTTAGCGAATTTAATTACATTTTCTCATATGATTATGGGAAAAGTAGTTTTGTACAGTTCAGAGTAACTGTTTTGTCTATCAAGTGACACGAGATGATAGTTTTGTGAACGGTTTATTTCGGTTCATATCCCGTATAACGAGACAAAAACAAATAAAAATAGAATGACGCATGCGCACATACACGCTTCTATAACGCTATGACCAGTACTACTTGCAGGATTACGAGAATCACGTGATCAGAACCACGTGATGTCGACGTTATACCATTTGAATTAACCGGTTTATTTACATTTCCAACGGAAGGTTACATCACAATTTCCTCTGTAAAATACAGATTGCTATTTCGTCTTGTTAAAATTATCCTCCCTTAGCGGTTAATTAGAGCACCTTTTTATCTTCACATTGAACGGTTTTTGTAAATTAACACTAATTATACAATTTCATAAGAGAACGAATCGCTCAATAAATTATTTTGACCCTATACAGAGATAAATATCACTCTCACTCAAATGTAGTGTGGTTTCTAAAGCATGTCAAGTCTTGAAAAATGAATGCCATTTTTGGACGCACGACGGGAATAGAACATAACTATCTAGCTATACAGATTCAATGGTATTTTACACCGGGCAAAAGTGCCACTATTATATTTATTTTCTTTCGAAACGTTGAATATCTGAATGTATATAATATTTTCACTCTCGCTCAAGGGGAGAACCCAACCCTTGAACTATACATTCGACTCGTTGTGGTGTTGTCAGCCAAAGTAAAATTAAACAGTAGTACAAACCCTTAGCAAGTAAGCGTTCAGTGTCTATGATCTACGGGTAAATCTAACCCAAAAAGTTAGCGTTGAGTAGGTTATCTTCGTTCACCACCTCGTGGCCGTTGATAACTTCGATACACTTGTAATATACTTCCATATATTTGTACACATCGAGGCATGATTGGTCGTGGAAAAAGAATTTAGTGCATTTAATCTCACACATCGTTGTTCCTTCGCATGTGTCTTTTACTTTCGTGGTGAATAGTGGTGACGTTGGGCAGTATTTGTCGTATTTTAGGTTGCCGGTGTGTTCTGTGCAGAGGCCAAAGTTTCGTCGTCCCCAGAAGGCGGAGATAATGCTAATGTGTTTGTATTCGTTACATCGAAGCCAGGCTGTGTCTTCTTCACATTTGACGGTGCCGTTCTGTGGGAAGCAGAATAATTGGTATACTTCAAAAAAAACTAGAATAAACTAGAATAAACTTATACTTATGCATTTATAGGTCAATGCAAGTGGCTCGAATTGGTGGCCAAGATGTCACTCATTGCAACTGGCTGCCAGTGCAAGCAAAGAATTGAAGCAACTTGGATCACAATGGGATTGTCTGCTAGGCCAAATCAAATATTGTTTAAATATTCTTGCGTAAATATGAGCGCCAGTAAAATGAATGCAAACGGTTGGTGAGACAAGAGTATATACTTACATATCTGATGGGAGTAGGGCCAGCGGGACCAGGAGGACCTGTCAGACCAGGTGGACCAGGAGGTCCAGGCATACCACTACCACCGGGCATACCAGCAGGACCGGGCATACCAGGAGCACCAGGCATACCATCAAAACCAGGCGGTCCCTGCAACCCAGGTGAACCAGGCATACCTGGTGGACCGGGCATACCTGGCATACCAGGGTCTCCTTTAAGACCCATGGGACCCATAGGACCTGGAGAACCGGACATACCATTTTGACCGGCAGTACCGGGGGGTCCTTGAAGACCCTTTAGAATGAAACCCAATGTGACATTCTGATCTTTGAGAAGTTTGTTCAACAGTGGTGGCACAGGCGACACTGGTAAGGAGGCCTGGAATAGGAAAAATAAAGTGAGTCGTTGTACGAGTCATCATCTCAGCTATGCAACCGAAGACATGACTAACTGGCCAAAAAACACTTTGTCAACAGTTAAAGAATTTCTTACTACACTATGATAACAAAATTCAAGGCAAGAAAGACAAATATTTCGCAGGCTCAGTCATGCATACTATAAATTTCTTTGTTCTGCTGGTGCGATGTTTTCCTTTAAAGTGCTGGTCGATTCGTGAAAACAAAACTTAGATACCCATACGACATTAATTTTACAAAAATATATTGAATATATACTTCGAAGAGATTTATTAGAAAAAAAGACCCCGGTACATCCTGTTGTAAATATATAAATAAAAATGGCGTCAGGTGAAGATGACATTGAGATTTGAATTTTTTTCGAGCAAAGAGGATATATATTTGTACATTTATTGAATAAGTGTTCAAGACCTAGAGAATTTTCCCGCTACGAATTATTTTTCACTCACCAAAAACTAGAAGACAATTTCTTATTTAATATCGTAGAAATGATGGTATATTGATTGACAATAATCAAGGAATTCTTCATCTCTACAGACTGAGGATTTCCCTTTTTGCCTAAAATATTTACCGTGTGATGAAGTAAGAGAAACAATGAGAAAACTATCGCCACGAACATCTAATTGAATTCGAAGCTCGTCCAATATCTTCAGTTATCCAAAACTCTAGTCCTGTTTGAAATGTTATTGCCCGAACTGGGCAAACGTCGTAGATCGTTATTCCCCAAGGTACGTTTATCGTCGTATTTGGACCCCAGTTTTTCTACTTGTGATTCTTACATTCAATTTTGAAAACGGAGTTCTAGCATTTGGACTGTTTTTAGGTACGAAAAGAAATGATGTTCTTTCTTGGGAAAAAAATAAAATAATATCGACGAAGGTCTTAAATGATTAACAAGGGACGATGTGACTGGGCTTGTTCACTTCATCATCGCTGAGTTTGGTTAACAGCAGGTGCTAATGCCCGTATATGGATGAAAGATCAAGTGTTAGTCGTTTGGCAACTGAAGTCATTCTTGCGATCAGAAATCTATTGTTTTTGGCGCCATTTACCAGCAAACCGTTAGAGGATTGTCAAAATTACTCGGTAACATGAACCACAGAGTAGAAATCAATAGCCTTCACATAATAATTATTTGAAGCCGATGAATCGGTTACAGTTCAGTTAACTGCGATTAGCTTTCGATGAATGGTCAAACAATCGATGTTTAATCAATGTTAACTGCAGCTTATTTTGCACGTTAAAAAAGGGGGGAAAAACCAAAAGGCATAATATAGCGATTATAGACGGTCTTCCTTGCAGTGAATTTAAGCAGAAATGACAAAAACGATAGTAGTTGCAGATACCCCAAAAGTATTCAAGCATGACTTTTACCCATGCGAGGAAAAAATTAAAAAATATATAGAAAAAAAAAGTTATGATAAAGTGTTATACTCACCGAATAATGGAAAAGCACAAGGCCTATAAAAAGCGATATCCCCGGGCAGACGATCCTCATGACCTGAAAGAAAGCCCAAAGCTTTCAAAACACTTCTTTGACAAGTGGTTCATAGAATTGCCATTGTACCGTGACTACAAGCCACCAGTTGAATTGTTTATATATTAGACAAGCCAACTATTAAAACTTAATGTTCCTTCCCTCATGACTAAGCTATGTAGCGATAACGTCGTCTGTCAAGGGCGGGTAAGGGCGCGCCCTGATTGGTCCAAACCTGATCACACAACAGGTGCCCATTGGTTGTTTGTAAATCTCCTTTGGATTGACCAATCAGCTTGCGAGGAGTTTTTTTGGAGTGGATACGGTTTTGCAATTTTTGTACCTATAGCTAAAGTGACTAGGAACAAACTAAAAAGTAAACTCTACTATGTTTGTTATTGATGTTTTCAAAGGTGTCAACATCACTTCAAAAACATAAACATCAAGAAAAGTGATTCAAGTTCTATCGTTTTATCTTCATGCTTATTTTCTTGTAGCTATTGTGTTATCTAGCATGTTTTAATCGATTATGGGCGTGAATCCAACTTGGTGCTTCGGTTACCTCATGAACAACTACATGTCAAACATAACCCCCTCCCCCTCCCCCCATGCCCTATCCATGCCATAAAATACAACCCTAAAAATACTAGCTTGCAAGCATTCACACAAACACCTACTACCACAGATAATCTTAGAATTTCAACGTTTTGATTCCTTCGATGAGCAGCAAAATAAGTTTGAAGCTAATTTAAAATTGCTACGGGTGGCAACGGACCAATCAGCATGCGAACTTGACAATCAACGAAAATGACAACCGAAAAACTATCAGATTTTACAACGGACATATTTTACACCTATGTACGTCCTATTTTGAAAGACAACCTGATATTTTACATGACAATTTGATTAAAATGAGCAAGCGTGCTTCGAGATCAAAAATCTTGCACAATCAATGACGTAAGATTTGTTTAAAAAATCTAGACAGTTTAAGTACAATTTTGAAAATTGCAAATTAAATATGATTTGATATTGAATTCCCAATATTTTATCTTAAAATTGCTTTTCATGAAGCTAAGTTCTAGGCTTTTCTTTTTTAGTTTAGAATAATACCAGAGGTTTAAACTAATTTGACGGTTAAGCAATATTTTGAATGATCTAATGTACAAAACTATATTTAGATTTTATCTTAAAGGAATAAAAATAATTAAGATGCTTATGGAAAACGAAAAAAACGAATTTAATTTCCATAAGTTTTCTTTTCGATTAGAATATGATGGAATCTAGTGGGCTACGGCGAGAGGAGTGATCGTGGTGTCAAAAGTACACACCCGCGGTATTATAAACAAGCTTTCTACTTACCAGAAATGCCATCCTTAAATTCATTCTAAAATGCTTTTGAATGTTAAAATAAATAAGCCAGCAAATCCAGAGTGAGTAAATGGTGATTTCCAGTAGCAATAGAGGATATTTAGTATTCTGTATGCTTCCACACTTGGAAACAATGATATACCAAGTATCAGACGTTCCAGGGAGGTTTTCTAGGCCCTCTTGGTAGAATGGAATATTTTCCTCTAGACCTCTAGGCAGCTCAGCCTTCAGTTATAAGCTACGAAGCCAGACTCGTAACGGGAATATCCCAAATCAGGCACTTTGATAATGAGTGCTACAGTAAACTACGCTCGGTGTATGAGCCCAGGAGCTCGAACAGGACACCAAAGATCCTCCATTTTTACGGCAATTTTCCAATCTGGAAGTTTCCACTTAACATGTGGACTCTAGATTTACTGGCTTATACCTACAAAATCTCACCAACCTGTTTATTTTTCGGCAAACCTATCGTTTGCCCCAAGTCCCAATATGATAAACGCAAATTCGAATGGACCCTAGGATAATGCCTTAACGATCTCACCCTATAAAATCTAAACGTACTACGCATGCGCTATGGCAATGAAGGGCTGACGTGGAATTACCTGTGTTTGGGCGCGGGCACTTAGATTAAGATGAAATGACGTAATGTGGTGACCCTTGACACCCTCGCAGCCAATCACAGCGCTGGGATCAAGGAAACAACAGGTTGTTTTTGTGTAAGTGTTCAATTAAAGAGGTTCTTCTACTGGCCCGTGTTTTTGTTTCCGAATGAACCTTTTGATTTTTGAACATTGCCCACTATTTTAAAATCTACGAACCATTTGAATCGTCCCACTTCGTATTTCACCCCGTAGAACTCACTGAATTGCAAATACTTGCAATGATTTTAGATTCGCATCAACTTTTAGGAATTTCAGTGATGGAAATGTATTTCAAGATTTGGAAAGTCTTACATCATAAGTCTAAATTAATGTCAACCAAGTTGTCACTAGGACAATGCCCTAGTTTAAGAGATGAAATCACAATGGTCCGAGCAACACCTTCCATCAAATGCCATCGAAAAGCATTAAGAATTACCATATAGTACAATGCAATCTTCATTAAAAATATTCTGAATTCCTTTTATTTGTGTTAGTTGTGCTAGTCTTGAAATAAAAAAAGATCATCTTAAGGAAGACAAGTGGTTGTCAGTTATTACCTTCAAACGTTTATGAAGTACATTTTGTCACCAATGTGCCTGATCCTTACTTCAAATCTTGTTCCTTAGTGACATTTGATCGCTATGGTCGATGGTTTATTGTCAAAATAGTGACCTCTAAATCAAAGCTCAGCTCAGCCGTGCAATGTTCTTAGCAATGAATGCTATGTTTTAAACTCTTGGGAACGATATTTTATGATACCCAATTTTTTACTTTATTTTCCATGGTATTTTCTCTAAGATACCTCGTCCATGATAGAATCAGTATGAACCTTTTTAAGTGTCCTTTTTTATCAAATATTCTTGTTGATATCAACACGGGAAGTATGCTAGTTCAGACTCTTATTTTCCGCCTTCTTTATGATTATTTTAGTTTTGTCACTAAGCGTGCAAAAAAATATTTTTGACACATGCAAGTCTCAATATTTAGCTACTAAATATTTTCTACGTTGCCCTTGGATACGTCACAAACCAGTTCGCCTTGGAAACGCGACCTTTGACCCTTACAAGCTAAAGTTTTTGAAACTCAAACAAAATTTTGAAAGTTTATGAATTGCGATCAAATTTAAATGGCTATTTTCTTATAGGAGTTTATTTAGTAGTAAATATAATGGACATAAATGCAACAAATTGGTAACAGAATTTTAAGGAAAATAAGTTTTCAAGTAAATTGTTTTAACATTTGTAGCATTGCGTTTACACTTTTTATGTCAATCTTAAAGAAAATTTAAAACAAAAAATCCAAAACTTAAGAAAACAATAGTATGTAATATATACAATATGAGTGTTGTATCAGATATACAAACAAGAGCCGAAGGCGAAACATCTAGGTGTATACATTCATGTTCAACTATAATTTTAAAGACAAAATTGAATTTGGCTAAGTTGGAGTTAAAGTTATTGCAAATCAGGACGATTTTGTATCAGATATACAACCTCCTCCACGGACAATGGTTTCTATTGTGTTTTCTTCATTAATTATTCATGAGTTTTCTACAGAATGATTAAAAAATGCTGTTGACTATGATAACCATTAGCGATATATCTGTTCTAAATACGATGGGTCTCATAAGTAAAAAAACGAAAAAACTATTGAAATACATTCATCTTTAACACTGAGCTGGCATGATACATTTGCAAAAGTGTATCAAGTGAAGCCTTTCTGAGCAAGCGTTCCTCGTGGTCAGCACGAAGGAATGTTCCACATTAACTTGGTGCTGACCATGAGCAGCGCAGGCTCAGAGGAAAAAATGATTGCGGCATATCTCGACATAATCATGGCAATGTGCCTACAAGTGATGGACTATTCAATGCAATAATTATTTTTTATCCTAAGGTCCTTGATAACTTGCGTTTGACTGAATGTCGATCGCTCCGGTTTTGTTATTTATGTATTTCAATCCTATAGACATAGTTTCTTATTAGCATAGCTTTTGGTGGTTATTAACGAATGAAAATGCGCGTACGATTCCGCCAATGGTATATATATATATATACCTTGTTTCAAATTATTTAACCTTTTTAGAAAATGAAATTGAAAACAAATAGATTTTAGATCTTAGATTTTACCTCAAAATCAAATATTGCCGGAGCTCTCGTAATAAACTTGTCCCCCCCCCCCCCCCCCCCCATAAAACTGACTTAATCAATGGACCATTCAATTTGAATGTAATGTTCCCATTCCAGATCACGTGCCATGCGGGCAGCGAGTAAGGAAGTACATTGATACAGATACAGCTACGAAGAAAGAGGCTTGAAATGGGAAAATGACACTACAAAATGTACTACTGAGTGTCTGTTTTTAAGAATTACAAATTTATATATCTTAAGTGCATGCTAATTTAATGTCATTTTCATGCGAAGAACAGTAAACAATTGAAACAATTTGAAATAAATTTCGACGCGATCGGAGTTCTAAATTCTTAGCTATTCTAGCTTGTGGGTCATAGCAACGGTAACTAAGAGGAGTCTGAACCATGAATAGGATTTACTCTCCTGAGAAATAATAACCATGATTAGCTGCGCTGGGAATTGCGTAATAAGGGGTTAACAGCTGTGATACTTGGACTCGGAACTAGCGGAACTTTGGCTGATACAAAGATAGTTGTCCTTTGATTGTTACTGATAGCTCTAATGCCCCGTCCGCACTATGCCGGATAAATTTGAATCCGTAACTTTCACTCCGAAACCGAAAAAAAAGTCTTCCGTCCACACTTCGTGTCCACGCTCGTCCGATAAGAAATGGCATAAACGCTTCATCGCACATCTCAGCATGCGCATCGAAGCGGAAATTGAGCCCGCAGTGAATTGTTAGCCTTCCCGCCATGTTCCCACGACAATCATGACGTCAACATATTCGAAAAGTTCCGAATACGAAATGTTCTCCGTCCACATTAATACGGCTAGCCGGTGTTTTCAAATTGTTTCAATCTGGAGACCGTATTCGAAAAGTTCTGTTTTCGGTAAAGAATTCTTCCAGATTCGCCCAGACTAGTGTGGATGGAAGGCTTAACCGCATTAAGTTGCGGATTCAAATTATACGGCATAGTGTAGATTCACACTTACAAAGACCGCCGGGGATTGAGCAATCATATCAATTTCTACCGCTCCCCTCCCCCTCACATTGTGTTCATCTCGAGAGTTATACATTTCTCCTAATATTGATAATTGATCTATATACTATCAAGTTTTAGCTTTTTATTTTCAATACTTTGAAAACTTACTAATAAATATTAAAATAAAGTCTTAGAACTAAAACTGAAATATGTTACTTTAGAGCTGACCTTTTTAAATTAGTCTATTCCGATCAATGCATTGTTAACCAAAACTTAAATTTACTGACAATTTTATCCAAGAATGTGAAAGTATACTTATCAGTAGAAGATAGAAGATTTTATGAGTTTCAACTTTGATTTCGCGTAAAAGACTCGAAAACCCGACAAATATAGCTACTAACAAATTGCTCATCTCTGATTGGCTAATTCCAATTCAGATTTTTTCCCCTCTCTGTAAATACGCCATTGAACTAAAGAATAAGGAACTTCAAATGGCATGTCTCTATAATTATTCTTGATTTCAAAACTCTAAAGTACAATTATTATCGTAAAATAATGATTTGCAGTGAAAATAAAAAGTATTTCAATATAAAAACTTTCATCTAAATCGTACTAAAGAATCTGTGGTCTAAAATAATTATAGATTTAATTAATTGAAATGGATGAAATGTATCTTGAATGTTTAGTTTTGAGTCAACAAGTTTTTTTTACTCCAACAAAAGGACTAACGTCCGAAACGTCAGTGTTATTACAAAATCTTTTTACATGTACGGTGTTAAAGATTCCATTATTCACTAGTGAAAAACATGTTAAAGACACTTGAAAAGGTTTTTTTGGGAACAAAGTGTGTGGGTCTGAGTCAATAAAACGTTAAATTCAGAGGAAAAATTGTTATTGAAAAGTAATGAAGAACCACTAGTTGAATGTCGCCACCATCCTGATGAAAAACATCGATACAAAGACACCTATTAAAGTGTTTCGATCCTGATTGAGTTCTGCTGGTGACACGCTGGTATGTTACACTTGATGGCACAAGTTCTATCAAGTTATTAATCAAATTACCTGAAGACTAAAGCCACTTTTGGCCAGAAATGTGAAGTACATCTTCTTAAAAATTGAATAAAGTCTTTTGTCATTGAAACATATGAATAAAAATTCTATAAATACCAGAAAATATTGACAGCTTCGATAACAAAGGTCTAATGAAAGTGAACATAAGTTGATATGAAGTTTACTGTATTTTTCTTGATTCTTTAATTCGTTTTTATCCTTAAAATATATTTCTGGTTAGAAAACGTTTACCAATTTTTCAAATTATTCAATGAAAACTTGCTCCAATTACCCTTAAATAAGGACGCGCGCTCCTACAAAGATCTGAATATTTCCCGCCCAAAACAGGGTCAGACGTCAAAGGCATTATAGGTTACTACGTGTACCAACATAAGATCTAATAATTGAATTTAATTCCAGTATTTACTCACGTTTTGAAGATTCTGGCAATTAGCTTCTCGACTCTATATTCCACGTCTGGCATAAGATGACATTTCTCCAGAGGAATTCCTTGTAAATATAAAATTACCGAAAATTTGGGCCTGAATTACTGACTCCCAGAGCCCCCTTGCTGACTGCCCAGAACAAGTCTTTTGTTCTAAGATCTCGGCGCTATTCAAGTTATTTTACCCGTGTTCCATTGCACGCGCCACCTGTTGAACTCAAAAACGTAAATAAAATGCAGTGATTTGATTGGCAGATTTGACATGTTGGTATTTAATTAGCTTGGATAGGTGAATAATTTAGCGCTGGTTTTGAAAGCCGCATTTGATAGCAGCTTTGATATGTGAGATCGAATTAAAGCAACTCGTTAAACAACGAGTAACCTTATAACATAATATAAAGCTTGAATTTCAAATACCATTGAAATATCAAGTAACATTTTCTTACATCTTTTTATGGGAAAAATAATTGTTTTTTACAAATATGAATATCAAAAAATCTGTCAGCTCGGTTGATTATTTACACACGTTTTAAAAGGTCACTTGACAAATCTTGACAAATGACCAAACGGTTGAAAAGATGCTATGATCAATGAATGTTTAGTCTAAGCAAACCCTTAAGAGTGAATTTTTCTGAAAAGAAATTCCTTTACTTCGATTTCATTCAATATATATATATTTTTAAATAAGTAGTTATAATATGAAGGAAAGAAGTTCCAAATAAGTATGAATTCGAGAGTAATTTCCCGCCAAGATTGGCTTTTGATTTTACGCATGCGCAACCAATTTCTTCACCTTTTTTAAGAATTAGTTAAAAGTTCATCTACGGGCCAACTAAAATACAACTGAAAATAATTTACTTTGACCCTGTGACACAGATGAGTATTATATGAATTTATTGTACTTTTTCGAGTCATTTAGAGGTGAAATTGCGAAAGGTATTTGACTATAATGCTTCGTAAAAACCGTCCCTTTTTTCCTACGATTTAAAATTGAATAGTTTTGCGGATTTCTTTAACTGGTGACCCTTATTTCAAATATCGGTAATATTCAGTTTTAGACTCAAAGGTACCGATCCAATAGGCAAGAAAGTGTACCAATCAGTGATTTGATGTTCGGCAATTAAGTGGGTCGTACTTGGGCAAGTGTCTTATTGGACACACCTTTTGACCTATACGTAACACTCGGTTAAAGATTTGGTGCAAAGGGTTTAAGGTTCATAACCATGATGAACAAAGTATGAGGCTCTTTATGCCAGCAAATCAGGAGCGTCCTTCAATGCAGAAGAAGGCTGATCAATAAGAGAGATTGCATGAAAACAGGATGAAACTGCGAGAACCCTCTTCTGGTAGAATCATTCTTTTGAACTTATGAGTGCCCAAGTTCCATTTACGAGTAAAAACAATCTGTTTGCAAGAGCACCTAGCATCTCCAGTTGATCCAAATGATGGTTATTCCAAATGAGGAAAGAAAGAAAAATTGCGAAAATATATTTGCTACCAACAAACACAATATGTGTGCATCTAACGTTTTTGATTAATTAAAATGTGATGAAACACCCTGATGTTGACTTCTTTTAGGAAGGACCAATTTTGCACTTTAGTATTGCTGCATGAGTTTCCTTAGTAAACCAGAGCATTTAGCGTATCTGGTTGATTTGATGGATGCTATGTTTCTCACTATGAAATCCATATAGGAGTCTGTCATCTCTAGTATTCGGACGGGTTGATAGATGTGATAAAACCACCTGATACGGACAAATAAGTCTTCTGTTGGCTTTTTGCAATAATTAGAATCATAAGTAATTTTAGTGGAAAACATTCAACAAGTACACTAGGCAAATAGTATCTTTGGTATGGGCTGATAGATGTAGGATAGAAACAACTAATTGATCGGGTTAAAATTGCTAAACACAATCTTCTGTTATTATCAATATTGCTTGTACAGATGTTAATTCTTCAATAAGCTTGCCATTGGTGATAATTCGACTATGAATCTCCAGCCCACCTATGACAACATATCATAAAAAAGCATCACGCATCACATCATCAAGTATGCTTGGTGCGATTAAACTACGGGCCAACTCAAAAAATCCAAAGATCATGGAAATATTAAGTAAAGGAAGGGAGCCAGCAACATCTCCCAACACAGAGCAATTGATTAGAATTGTTGTCCAATCCTGGACTTAAATAGACTCCAATGTCTTCACCATGGAGATGATCTGATGTGTTTGTAATCATGTGAATGGATGGACATCATACTCGACAAAGTCAAAAAGCAAAATAATTTAGCCATCTACATCTTCGGGAAACTTGACGAAAGTAAATGAGAAATCTCTAATTGTCGGATAGATTCGCATATCGTAGAAACAGCCGAGCTTACGTGACTAGAGAGCAAAAGTTTACTGGAAAAGACCTTACTGAATTCGAATGAATGACTAAAACACACAATTTTGCAGGTCGGTAATTAATGTGACTGAAATTAATGATAAAATACAGTAAATGAATAAAAACCCAATCAAAAAAGTCCCACATCGACTTGTAAATGAAAATATTTTTATTACATTTTAGTTATATTTTAAAAGAGTATTGAATATTGAAGTTGCAACAAAAAGATATTACTGGTAATCAAAGTGATAACAGACAACAACAGAGAGTGATGTTCAGCAATTTTACGATTAGAGAAGCTGTGTTTGCATGTGGTGTGGCAATATCTAGACAGGAAATAACAATTGTCGAATTGCAACTGTATGGCTATCTCATTATGACCTTGTACACATGGTGTAAGATCATTAGAGTAAAAAAATTGACTTGAAGAGAATCCAAAACGACACCTTGGATGGCATACATCTTGGTCAACCTGCTTTTGCTTACAAGGTGTAACTGTCGCTTTTAATTCCTTCGTGCAGGTTGATGGCGTCGTCATAGTAACCTTGAACTCTCTCGTGCAGGTTAATGGCATTGTCATAGTAACCAAAATAGATCATGTTTAATGAATCAGAGATTCAGAATTAGAGCTTTGGTTTCTAATTAAAATGCAATAGAATCTTTGTGAGGTGCAATGGACTTTTGTAAGTGCCATTTATCACCATTTCTAAATATTTCCCGCCTTATTAATTTCCCGGATGTGTATCTAATGAATTTGGTATACCCACGCCTGGCCAACTCCCACTTGCTCCAAACAACGCTGTCTACTTCTAATACACCTGATTACAATTTACATACATATTTTTTTCTTTTAAAGCCAAACAAAGTTAAGTTATGAAAGTGAAATCCCCCTTTATCAAGAAAAGCAAGAAAAAAAGAAGACAGATAAAGTGTTGTGGAAAAAAGGCGGGAAAGTAAGGCGGACGCGCGCGTGCGTGCAGCTGACCTTGGGTAATGTCAAAATAAATTCTATTAACGTGAAAATTGTGTTTGGAAATATTATTATGCATATTGTAAATTGTAACAATTTAATATTTGAGACTGAAAGAGTCGTGAGTCCCACGAAGGCAATACAATAAACAAGATGCAATACAGCAGCAAAAAATGAGCCCCTGAGTCTGATGGTCTTTTAACAGTTGTTTGAATTCCTAGGATGCACACGAACATCTCGGATGATTATTTATATAAAAAAGTACAATTTCCGATACGATAAAGAGTTGCGTCGATAGGTTTTACACAGTCAAGAGGACTTAACAAGAAAACTTACTCGTTTACGAGTTTAAAATCAGTAAGCGTGCAGTTGTTCATATCCTTGACCGAACCACTGACAAATTACTAGGGATTAGGTTGCCTGAATAAACCCGTTCATTGGATCGTAAGATCAAACTCCTGCACAACAACCTTTGCAGCTTGGATATCACATTCGGTTGCAAAGTTGTGTGTTTGGAGGAAGAATGTAGCAAAAATGTTTGGTACTATTTTTAGCTTTATCGCGCACGCATGAAAGGAAAATTAAAGGCCCATCATTTTGATCTTTAATCCGGGGAATGGCATAAATCATGTTATTTCGTCAATTCGCAAAGAAGCTTTAAAAAGCCTTAAAATGCGAGACTTTTATTTAAGAGTTGATGGACTTGTTTGGAATTACCATATAGTTTTATATTAGTTGGTCATCTTGATTGACCCAAATAGTGGTTAAGATGAACTCGGTGTCTGCACTCTGCTGGAACCAGCCAAGTGCACTGGAAAAAAAAAAAAACCAAAGTAACAAACCACTACAGACCCACTCAATCAAAACCCTATATGACAGCCTTTTCCAGACACAAATATTAGCAGTTATACAAAAGAAGGCAGGGATATATTGACGTTTATTGTCTTAAACCATCGGGTTGTTGTATTTAGAATTTACACAGAGTACAAGCACAACCTGCTAGTTTATGACAGAACCAATCAGGTGCATCCATAACAAATGGGCCGTCGGGCTTGTGAAAACCTCCATCAGATCACAGACGAGTAATGCTGTCGCTCTGACAGGACAAAAACAAGGACAACTCACAAAAACTCCAAGAAACTCATTTATAAGGTAAGAATTTTTGTCAAGAAGAAGAAGAGGGTCTTTATTGTACTGGTTTATTTTGCAATGAAATGTTTGAGGACGAATGGGAATGAATGAAATTCATCAATCGGGGTCAATGAAATTGGTAAGGCTTTTGGGAAGTCGGGCTGTGATTGGTTGTCAGGTGCGAAATCGAGTTGATCCTGTGAGGGTAGGTGACTCTCACCGGGTCTCCACAAGAGGTGATCTTTATTATTAAATAGCAATCCACTTATATCAATATTACCTAAGAGTCGTTTTGGGTCATGGCTTACTCATTGTTTGCTTTCACGGTCAATTGCATCACGGGCTGTGATTGGTCGAGCCAGACATAAACAGGCTAAGCTTACATTACGTCATATAAAATAAAATTTGATCCCTTGTAATGCCACGTCAAGCACATAAACGTGGTTGGCTCTTTTCACGGCGCCGACTCAGTACCAACCCAACGCCAATATTGAAACATTTGTGCTAGGATCCCTGGTCATACCGCCTTACTGAATTTAAAACAGTGACAACCAGGACCAAGGAGTTGTCACAGGTTGGTTGCTAATGTTCTACTTAATAATTTTGCCATAACTTTAGTGGATATTATCAAGGAATTTGTTGGACAGCATCTCGGAAGCAAAAGTCACGGTAAATGCTTTCTATTTGTTGGAGTTTTGTCCATCGGGAAAAATATGGCGTAACGTTGGCTGGTGACACAATCATTGTTGTCGAGTTATGTTGTATTTTTACCAAGTAAATGAACGTCTAAGAAAGCATTCCTCGTATGAGGAATGAGAATGAGAGTTCCTTTGGACGTTTGTGTACTTTGAATTCTTTGGGTAATTTCTCAAAAATAGACGTTTGTTCTACAAGGGTGTTTTGATTTAATATTGAAGAGTGACGACATTTACTATCTTAGGGCAACAAAACGACAGAGATAGTTTTATATCAAAGTCTTCTGACTTACACAAGTCATTGTCCTTAGCAATTCCTTTTTCATTTGTGATCCCTAAATAGTAAGTTCATAATTATATCTTTGTTTCAACAATTCACGAGAAATATTTACTTCCTTATGAACGTTGTTTGAGTGTCTAATTCTCCAACGCTTAGCGTTTCTGACATTTGAATTTCGTCACCATAGGTTTTTACAAAGAAATATTTTACAAACGTGAATTCAAAACGATATAATTTAATTTCTAGCAGTTTTTTAAAATGTTTGTAATATTCTTTAGACAAAGAACTCTGGAATCCACTTCGTTCCTAATCATTCTTGCGTGAAGTACAAAAAACTATTCCAGATATCCTTGAACAATGTCTATCACGTATTTTATTTTATATATCTTACAATGTATTTAGTTATTTTATATTTAGAAGATAGGATTTTTAGGATTTTGTAGGAAATTTTGATTGGGATATTTTGCTGGTCAGGTGGTCATTGCTTAGGAATAATTAATAAGATGAACCAAATTGTGCCAATGATGTATATATGCTGATATTTCTCATTCTGTTCTCTACTGATAGGGCATGGGGCAGTTAGGGGGCTACAAAAGCCTTCTAGCTTTTTGTATAGGATTTATAATCCTAGAATGTACGGTAAGTAGAAATATAAACGTTTATTTTTTGCTTCTTTTGCTTGACTTTGTTATGTTTAATTAATAACTGCAAGTTCTGGTGATTTTGACATGAACAAGTGAGCGTATAGTTTATCTCGTACGCTTCATGGATTCTCTTTTTGGAAGCATTTCCATTGTTACTGGAAATACCAGGATTGAAAAAACATTTAAATTTTATATACATTCTAAAGATTTCGTCCCTCACATGCGGCTTGAGTTTGGGATAATTTTCCTGCAGGATTTGACATCGAGTGGCCATTTTATCAACGAAAGTAGTTTTTCAGTTATTTTAAACCGTTTTAAAAAGATCAAATAAATTCTACATGGTTTGCTTGAATAGAAATTTGCGAACGAAAATAGTTAGGTTTCATTTATGTCAAAAGCAAATTCAAACATTTTGACCCAAGAAAGATGAAATGTTTTAGTTTATCAACCATCTTGTTTTCATTTTCCTATTATTAGAATTTTGGTTTTCCCCCGCCTTTTTCAGTTCCTATTTCTCGAATTTTTCACTAGAATATAATTAGAGTTTGGATTCAAAAGATTTCTTATGAAGAAAATTGATTATCGTGGGAAACTTTAGAGGGTTTTTAAGGGCAAAACTATCGGTGCATAGCAACCCCCTGACGTCAACAATCCAACAGGTATTACCAGTACTACACACCAGTCTCATTCTTGTCGCCTTTGACAAGAAACACACCACAAGCTAAAAACAACGAATATTACCATTGATCTTAATTCCACCAGCAACAGAAATGCGAGATCTTTCGAAAATTTATGAACAAACCTTAAAGTTTTATATCTATGTCAAATTTTGTCTTTTCGCATGAACTTGGTGTTTACTGTTGCGTTGTGGTGTTCACAGACCATGAAAAAGTCGAGATAGTGTCAAAAGTGAGATTCGCTTGTGACAAAAAGTTTTAAAAAAAACATATTAAAAAATATATTAATTCATATCAAAAAGATAGTTGGATCATAAAGAAATCATAACAAAAACGGGTTAAGAAAATATGGTCCACTTGCCGTGGTCCAATAAAGTAATGAATCGTTATATTATAAGTTATATTATATAACTACGGCAAAAAAAGAATTTGTATAAGATATAATATTTAGATATTATTATCTAATTATTAATCATGAAGTTATAACCTGACGTTATGGGTGTGTGTATGGACAAATCAGTGTTCGATTGGATAAATGAATGGAGAAATGGGAAACTAAAATCAAGACAACAAATCTGATCTTTGATCACAAATCATATTATACGAAAATATTTTATAATGAAGGGCATAATGTTGCGAGTATTTTTGTTAAAAGAAAATGTATGGGGTGTTCATTCAATGATGTGAATGGTATTTTTTGTATCTATATATGAATATGATGGCGAGTTCAGCGAAATGGTCCATTCTGTTAAAAATTCGTGTGACTGATAAAGTTTTTCGTTTTTCAGTGTTCACAAAGAATCTTACCGGATTGGCCTAAGATCGGCGACAGGATCACACAACCCTTCCTCGATCAATTAATGGTCAGCCAGCTTCTCGAGCAAAATCTAACCTTGGGGTTCTTCCTTAAAGGCCTTAATGGTCCTCCTGGTCCCCCAGGTGCTCCCGGACCTCCAGGAGAACCCGGTCCAGCTGGTATTGCCGGTCCACCTGGTCCTCCAGGACATGTAGGAGAAGATGGTGCCCCGGGTGCTCCCGGTGCTCCAGGACCTCCAGGTTCTCCTGGTGCTCCTGGTCTTCCTGGTGAAAAGGGTGATCCTGGTGAGATGGGTGCCCCTGGTGCTGCCGGTCTACCCGGTGCTCCTGGTCTACCCGGTCCTCCAGGTCCAATGGGTCCTCGTGGTCCAGAACCTATTATGCCGGTAAGACACACAATTTTAAGCCTTTGGTTCTTGATATATCAAGAAAAAAAGAATGCTCAACTAATTTCGTGAATGCTCTTCGTTTCCAGAACTTCACAGTTATCTGCGAAGGTGAAAAAGGATGGTTGCAGTGCAAACAATACGAGCTTATCAAGATTACGAAATCTTTCTGGGGTCGTGATGATCACGTAACATGTCCCAAAGTCCCGGCTGGCCTTGCGATCGACAGACTCTGCGAAACAAGTAGCGACAACACTTTACAAAAGATCAACGGCCAATGTAAGAACGAACAAGCTTGCGAAGTGGTTGCCTCCAATATCTTCTTCGACGACAATACGTGTGGCAACGTCTACAAGTATTTAAAGGTTTGGTACGAGTGTATTCCGGACGAAGCGAACGCAGTTGACGTATTGAAGGAAGGTGGAAAGCGACGACGAAGGAAGAGAAAGCGTGCGACAAAGGACAAACGATCCGCAAAGGAATAAGAATAAAGACTTTAGTTCAACTGATGAATTCTAGTCGTTTTAAGACGCACTCTCAGTTTTGAGTTTGCAATTTACAATTCCATCAGTAGCGCTTACTTGTTGAGCACCTTAAAGTGTACTGCATTCACGGACTGCGTGAAGCTGAATTTACACTTTGTCAATATGTATGTATATTGGAATTTTCACTTTAATTTGATACGAATGTATTGATCAATACTCTAAGTATTTAGTAAAAAACCCCAGGTCATAGGGGAAACCTGATTTAGCCGCGTTTTCTGATAGCGAGTGTGTGCGATAGGAATTATCACAAATCATGATTAGTTTTCTTAAACACCATAAAATACTAACGGGAGGAGCAGACGATAACATGTATAGACAATTCTTACCAATGTATTTTGGAGTGTCGGTGAGTTTGTGCTGAAATAAAAATAACGTTAATTAAGTTACATATACACTTGTCTCTTTGTTAGGAGGGAACGAGAATGTAAATGCGCGCTGGCTTCCGAGCCGGATCAGTGTAGCTCTAGGTGTAAGGGTAAATGGGTGCGTTGGTATATCAATACGTTTTTAAGTTTCACCTGTAATAACGCTTGTAATAAGACCGAGAAAAATAACTTTAGTAAACTTAAAACTTCATCTCGAAGGTCATTGTGTCCTCTACTGATTTCATGGTATATGCAGTCGAACAAAAAAGTTGTCCTATTTCTTTAAAGATTGTTTCATAAGGTGATGTTATGGGCAGAGGCACCGCAGGGCGTATATGTATTTGTGGCCGACGAAACTCTTGCGCAACGTCCTGCTCCATGGCCGACTTTCCTACATGCATCACTTTTCAATTTCCAATTTCGATCCCAGAGTCCTCCCGCTTTTTGATCAGCGGGCTCGCGCCGGTCAAGACTATTGGCGCAAATCTAAAAAGCAAGTCTGGGTCGAGTTAGGTGGTCAAAGGGATTCTGGGATAATTTGAAATGGAAGGAGATTTCTTACGACACAAGGGCCTCTGTAGACCAGAAAGACTTGAACTTCCTAACAATCTAACGACTGAATTTGCGTCTAGATCACCGTGCTCAAGGCCCTACTATCACTGACAACTGATCAGCTATGGGCCTCACACAAGCCATGATGATTGCAATGTCAGTAAAGAAGGAAGTAAGACTAAGTTCTCACTAAGCGACATTCTTGCTAACCTCCTGTAAAGATGGATGCATGTTGTTGAACGTAATCGGGAGACAGTAATAAGGGATTGAAAGACAAAAATTTGCTTGGTGAGCAACAAAGCTTGTTGGCATAAGAGTTGTGTTCTAAAGTATAACAGCACCGAGCTCACTAGAGCTGGGAAAAGATATATTTGTTCAGAGGTGGCAGTTGAAAATACAGCACGAAAATCAAAACGCTCAAGAACAAGTTTAGAATGTTTAAAGAAAACATGTTTTTTTTTTGATGAGCAAGAAAACAAAGAGCCTCTACATAATGTGAGCCTCTACATAATGTGACCACCTGTTTCCCATCCAAATCCTTCCGATTTCAAAAAAACTAACTTTTTCTGGCATTCATGCCAGAACGCTGAGTATCTGCTCCATTAATGTTAGCGTTAGCATTCAAATACTGGTAGGTTGTTATTACTTCACTCAAAGAACAAAGTGAATACACGTATTCCTTTGCAGCTTTCTGGAAAACGATCTATAAGAAACCCAAAGCATGGGAAAAAATAAGCAAGTATTAAGAACACATTTTAGTTTATTCCCATTTAATAGTAGTCCTGATTGTATTTTTCTTCATAAGTTATGCTCTTAGTTATCTAATATATATATATAATTCCATCGACTCTGTTGCTCCGACATACCCTAGTGTTATACAGAACCTCTAGAAAGCGGCTACTCTTCAGGAATTATCAAGTGGCCGATTAACAGAGGTTGGCCTCTTAATAGAGCGTTTTCACTCACGTGAGAAGGCAGCCACAAACAATAGAAACTTTCGACACAGTATTTGCATAAAAATAGAAATCAATTCCCGGAGGATAGAAAATGTATTGTTTTGGTAATCCATAATGGCCGCTGTGACGTCACGTGAAAATGCTCTATAGAGATATAAATTAATGCAAAACCCTCGTTAGGACTTTGACAACTGACCGCTGAATACATGTTGGCCGCTTAGTAGAGGTTCTAATGTAATTGGAGATTAGAGTAATTTTATTTGGTCCGTGAAAGAAAAGTCACCGTCATAAAGAGTGGAAGACACTCTTTTGTTTTACTTGGACTGTTAGTCACTAAATAATACAACTTTGTTTCAAGGGCCAAATAAAAACACCCTTACACATTCTCTGTACTAAACACTTTTACAAAGTTTAATTTTTAATTTTTTTGTGCGCAGCTCGGAGAAAGAGGATATGAAAGAAAGGAAGAAAAAGGAGAGAATAAAGTGAAAGGGACAGAGAATGAGAGATCAAGGAATGAATGAAAAAGGAAGAATCTTAAAGGAGAGAATGAAAAGGAGAGAGAAAGAATGAGAAAACACGATAGGTTTGAATAAGAGGGAATAAAAATGGGAGGGGGGATTTACGTTTCGTTTCACAATTAGCTTCCTTTTTTAGTCAAAGATAATAAAATAACATTTTCGATCCCTTTTATTCCTTTCTTAATTTCCCATTCTTCGAGCTACACGACATTTGAATCTGATACTTCATTTGTGGACGAGTTTAAGCTTGTTTTAGATTTTTAACCTCATAATTTATGCTAGATTGCTCCGCAAGTTTATGACGGAGAATACAGTACATCTTTTCTCAGGACTGTTTACGACAACGTGCAGTAAAGATAACACCTATTTCCCAACAAGGAATAAGGTGATTTCCACTCTACAATTTCAAAGGAACAATTTAGGACTCAACTTAGGGATAGGTATATTTGGGTACATCGGGTTTTACGGCAGCCGTCTTAGGGCAAAACAAGGCAAACGTTCTTTTGGTAGATTAAAAATCTTTTCATCCATAAAAATGGCAATTAATTTTCGTTTGAGCACTGAAAAGTGAATATCACTCTTATTCAACAGGGTAACATAAAAACTTTGAACATAAATCAATACCGCCCTGTCGGTTGATGACGGTTTTTACTATTTAAGGTTTGGTACAATTTACTGTAAAATCTTCAAGGTCTTTAACATGATAAAAGGAAGCTTGCGTTACAGTACGAGTACATTATTCAAATGACAAACCATATAAATAATTGAATTTTTCTTAGATCCAGCTAATAAAGGGATGGTAAAGTAATTTAAATACCTTGTTTATAATGGTTAAGATATTATTCAGTGATACCTCTATGAAGCAGACATCCTTCATTAAACGGACAGCTAATTGCACGGTCCTGATGTTTCACTCCATATTTATTTTAAGAGGCTTTGCACCATCACGTTATGGCAGCCATGAAGGGAGGCATAACAATAGTCTTATTTCCCCACTGGGAAACTGAATTCTTTCTCATGTAAATTAGATTACACCACATTCAATTGTTCCTGCCTCCTGTCATGGCTGACATCACGTGATGGTGCAAAGCCTGTATTCAACGGATACCAGGCAAGGTACCCAATGTGTCCACTTAGTACAGGTATCACGCTGTATTCGAAACAACCCAGCCTCGCCCTCTTTCTTAGTTCATACAACGCATTCTATCTTAGTAACGATCTTTAGAAAGTTGCATATAAATTAAACACCTAACCCGATAACCACTACAAATAGTAACATTCACGATAACAATAACAATACAATAAGAACAAAACTATCGAGGATTTCAACCTGGTTCATACCTGCATCTAACCAATATCTATTTACAGAATTCATTCACAGAGCATTTTCTTGCTTCAAAATGTAATAAGCCGCGATCAGATCAACGGGTTTCGTCTAGCATTGTTTTTAAAACTTTGCCTTCGTTCCATCTTGTGTCCATAGTATTACATTTACCCAGAATTCCAAGAAGGAAGCCTATTAGACGAATACCACTTGCGGACATTGAGCTCATCAGCAGTTTGGTAACTTTTGCATCTTAATGACCCTTAAACCTCAAATGTTTGCCTTCAAAAGCAATACAATTTTACTGTTGGGCTAATACCTGACCAGGTGATATGGTCATTTTTGCATTGTACTGACACTCAAGCTTCGTATGTACGACTTCAAAACCAAAATCATTTTAAACTGTAGGCTCAACTGTAATAACAGGCAGATTCTACAGTTGTCAGCGGTCTGGCTATTTTTTACATTAGCCTCGATTGTATGACTTTAAAACTGTGGGCTCAACATTTTGCTAAGTCAAGGTCTCAGACTTTACTTATTCTTTTAAATTTGTCGAACAAAAGGTCATTTGGAGGCCGTCGACTTCAAGATAAGACGAAAATGAGGGAGTATCGTATCGCTCACACTACACAGTAGAAGCTTAGGGGCTTTGCAATAACTACGCAGTAGAGGATTTGCAATCACTTTTAGTAAAATGAGACAACAAAAGACCACGATGACGACCAACATTACAAATCAGCGTTATCAAACACGGCGCCTACTAAAGCCAGGGTTTAAGGGGGAAAGATGAAGAAAAGGGACATATGAATTTCACACAAAGCAGAGGTTAAAGGTAATGGCATACTAGGGCGGAAAAAGGAAAGAGGATGTAAATATTCTTCTTAGTTTCAACGTAAGGTTGAAATCGTTCTTGAAGCAGATGATTTCGAAAAAGGCACGAGATTTAACGATCGTGTTTTAAATGGTCTCTTTGCCTGTCGACTACAGTTCTTTCCGAGGTATTCCCGAACTGTGAACGCTCCGGGTAAATCACGCAAGCCAAATCTTAGTTTCCTTGATGCGGATTGGCTGATGCATGTCGCATAAGTGAGCCTATGATCTTGTGGCTCAAACATGCAGCTCAGTGTTTGCATGACCCTTTATTCACACACCGAATCAGCGCCTTCACTTTGCACATACCTAATCATGTGTTAAAATATTTTTGTTCGCATTTCCTTAGGTCAAAGATGGAGCACGTTTTCTTCTATTTCATTGCCAGGAGGAGCGAATATATCCTTTGTATTCATGCGTTCATTCTCTCTATCTTTCTTAGCCATACTACTGACCATTCTTTATCTAATTTCTTTGATTTTTTTTGGTCCTGTTCTTACTTTGAAATAAATTTATTAACCTACTTTATACAAAATACAATACCTACTCAACAAACTTCATGGCGTGACACAATAGTCACGCAATCCTCGTCAATGTAGTCACGCATTACTCGTAGGTTCTTTAGAACCGCGACCATGGTTCTCTGATGGTTTGAGGTAAATAATTAAGACTAACGATATTTATCAAGCGTCTGATGAGTTTTCCTCGTTCCTACCTGGTTGGCCTACTATTTTTTTACTTCGAGTCATTCGATCGAGTTCAGCGGCTGCGTCACTACGCACGGAAGGTACCCCTCTCCCCTGGGGAGTACCTGCTGCAGCTGCTGTCTTCTTATTTAGTAAACTGTTAAAGAAGTTGGCGAGGACACCTTCACTTGTGGCAGCTCCTGCTCCTGCTGGAACCTTGATATTATCCACCTAGGAAGGTGACAGATTTTCTAGTTATGACTGCCATGGAATTATGCTGGAGTTTGTTTTAGCTAATAACGTTCGGAAGCAGTTATGGTTGGATGGGAGCGTCTCTTATCTTGGCTCTTCCAGCAGTCGGAGTACTGATACCAGCTAACCGTTAGAGGGAAAGGGTTGGAAGAGATATGGGTGGTGATGGGAGGGAAGTCTCTTATCTTTGCTCTTCCAGCAGCTGGGGTACTGATACCACCTAACCGTTAGAGGGAAAGGGTTGGAAGGGGTATGGATGATGGTGGAATGGGAGCGTCTCTTACCTTTGCTCTTCCAGCAGCTGGGGTACTGACGCCACCTGACTGCCGTCTATCTGACATTCTTGAGCTTGGTGATCCTGGGGATCTTGGCTTGGTGATGTCCTGGATAATTCAATGAGAAGAGACTCTAGAAGGCAGACTCTAGAAGGCAGCTTCCACAACCAATAAGTGAAATAGCATTGCAGTTTACAAAAAAAAAGATGTTATTTGCAATCGTTTACAAGAGAACGAGTTTTTTGGTTCCTCTTTGTCCGATTCATAGTAGTTCCTCTAAAAGCAAGGTTTTTTCCTCTCTGATTGATAGAGGTTCCTCTAACAGCAATGTTTTCCGCCCCACCCCCTTGTCCAATTCCCGTATACAGTATGCCCCTATAATATCATTCAACTATCCTGTACTCACAGGTTGTTGTCTTCCAATGCTAGACACTGAAGGTGGATTCTTTTGAAGCAATTGCTGTGCAAGCAAATAACATGAATATGAGTAACTGCACTACAGTACCTAATTTAAGGCCAATTTTTAGAATTACTCAACCAACACATTCCAAGTTGTCAGTTTTTAGCTTCCATCAATCACATAATACTAATTCAGGCCATTGGAAATTTGACAGATGAAAGATAGAGCCTCAGATGTCTCTGATTATAGCTAGGTTTCCGGGCATATAATTATGGGAATAGGTTAAAAGGGATGGCACTTTTGATACCTGTTGCTTAGCTAGGAATGCTTGTTCCTCTTCTGCTGCAATCTCTTTTTCTTGCAAAGGCTGAAGGAAAAACATTAGACAAAGGAAGTTAACACATTTTTGTTTTATCAAGTGATGACACTCACACCTATATACTACTTTATCTGTGCACAGCACACTTGGATTTGGTACCATTGTTATTTTGTGCCTTCTTCTTTGTCTTGCCCAAAAGGTTTTTTTTGAGTTCCTTTATTTCATCTCCATGCATTGAAAATGCTGGATTAGATTGCACATTTTATTTTGCTCACAATTTTGTAGATACAAGATTTGTCAAGAAAAAATATAGCAAATAGGCAAATAGTAATAGATATAACAAGTATAATAAATAAATTCAAAAGTGACATTAACAGCCTGGAATCTAAATTAACCACGAGGCTTTCGAGTTACACCAAATCAAAATATGGCGACCAATTTGAATAACTATTGCTCTGCACTGACTAGCGACTGACTAGCCTTGCGTTCAAGAGGAAACATAAAAGTTCTTTCACATATATGAGATCCCAGTCAATTGCTAGTGAGTGCAGAATAATAGTTATTCAAATTGGTCACAATATTTCAATTAGGTGTATAAGGGCCCTTATAATAAGCATTCAGTTGTCCATTCAGTTATAAAATCATCTTTATTACCTTTCTCTGTATGGGTTTGACAATGTGGTCATCAAAACCATCATCTGGTTGTATTACTTTCAAGTGCTCATTAATAATACTGATTTTCTTCATACTATCCCATCCTGATGGACTGTTATCCAAACAAAACATTAGATATTAGTTTCTTATCACAAGAATATTTTCCGACATGTATATTTCGCATAAACTTCTAGGTTATGACTTTCCTGCTATCACAGTCTCCCTTCCAGTCAATGTCAGAGAAAATGTTAGCCAATCAGAATTGAGAAAAATTTCCAAAAGTGAGTTGTCACTTTTTCTTTTGAAATTATGGATTGACAGGCCGCCAAATAAGAAATATTATGTTGCTAATAAGAGGTTGATATCAATAACACAATAACTAATTCCTCTTATATTTTTATTGCAATGATAGAGAGATTTTATTTTTCCTGGTCAATTTTTACAGGCTTTTTGATGCCAGTTTTGCGATGAAAACCACCTTAACCAACTCTGCCATTTATGCAGTATTGCAGGTACTTTGCAACTTACATGAATATTGAATCTTTATCCACAACTAAAGCAGAGCTGTTGAATGGCAGCCCATATATCCGATGTTGTATATATTTCCAGAATAAATTGCAATTTTTTTCTTCTTTAACTGAAGTGTAAAACAAAGCTGCGCCATCTGGATACAATGAATCAAGGGGGAAAACCAACAGATAACTGGAATTAATTCTACTATAAGACAGAATATAAAGATTCTGATTTGTCCTCAAGGGCTTGTGTTTATTATGAAGAAAACATACATATAAGGCATAAAAAAAATGTATTGTCAAGAATTCTATTAATTCAACCCAGGGCCCACTCCAATTTTTCTGAAAAAGGTGGAAAAAACATTGACTGTAATGCATAAAAGAATCATTAGTACTGTACTCTCATTTGACATTTGACTAAATATATTGTTTTCGAGAACCATTGAAATACTTTCAGACTACTGTAATCAGTGGTTTCAATTCCTGGACTTTTCATCACATGTTAGTAAACTTGGTTCTCTTCTTTAAACCACAGGGATGGCAAAGCAAATTTTATATTTGGGGGAGGGGGGGGCGGCTTTTCTAAAAGTGAACTCAAGCTAAGACATTCAAACTAGGTCATTCTCATAAAAAGCTAGATCCAAGGATACCTCGCTCACTTCTAAGTAGGGTTTTTTGGAGGTGGAGTGTGGAGAAGTAGTGGGGGATGGGGAGGGGTGTCTTAAAAATATAAAAATATAAACAAGGTGAAATGAAGGATACATTTCAAACAGTATCTTCTGATATGCTGTTGTATAAAATCAAAATGTTCTTCTCTGTAGTCATTCTCTTTTTCAAGCATGGACATACTGTCTGTCTGCAAAATAACATACAGTTTAGAGATGAGTAAAGGATAGAAGCCTACAATGGCTGGGTGTAAGTAAAGGTCTGAAAGCTTCATGGTTTTACTATCCCCAACACTCCTGCACTCCATTGCTAGGGATGTTACATTCTCTAATATGGGGGCTGGGGGTTTGCATTAAACTTTTTAACAATGGTTGTAACCCTCTTCCTTTCACTCAGTAAGAAATTCATGACCCTACTATTACAACTATTGTCATAAACATGTGACCTTGGTGCTCTTGAGTCGCACGCTGAAATTTGGTTTTTCGCTGCTGCCAGTCAAAAATATGAAACTTATCGACTGATTAGGTTCGATTGACAGCAGTGAAAAAACAAAATTTCAGCGTGCAGCTTAAGAGCACAGAGGTTGCATGAAAATAGCTGTAAGTCACCAAGGAAACAGCTTTCATCAAAACAAAAAGGTTTGATTCCATCCACTGCATAACATCAATAATTAAAACATGACAAACCCTTTGACCCTTCCCCCCCTTGAAAATTCCTCCCACCCTTCCCCTCTTTCGGAGTAAGTAATTTTTACAGTAGGAAGCTAACATGCATGAAATTAAAATTTTGGCCTGTGCATGGGGGAGACAGGTTGAGACTAATAGTCCTTTTAGCTGGTGCATCGTTTTCCCCATTTCAGACAACATGTATGTCATTCCCTAGAGTATCGCTTCTTTGTTTAACAATTGAATAAGACACATGAATATATAGATACTACTCAAACAAAAACTCTTATTGTCATGAGAATTACACATGGTCTGAATGGGAAAACATATCATTGTAGACCCAATGAGCTACCTTGGAACTCAATTTTCTTACCTTCGTTAGAACCACAACCATTGGAAGCCCTAAATTATCCACTAAGACATTCTCTTCTAACGGTAGAAGTACTTTTTCTTCATCTTTTATTCCGGTGCCTGATCTTCTCTTGTTCTCTTCTGTTACTTCTTCTGGGTCGACATACTCTTGAAACTGCTGTACAACTGGTGAAGTAAAAAGAATTATTAATAAATTATCAGGAACGATTACAAAATAAATTAGAATTGGAACTTGTCCAGTCAAATCTTTGCTTTGGTGCTCATTTTGACCAGTAATATTTTACCAGAAATGAGGTATGAGTGAGCTAAGTCTAATTTGGCTGGCCATCATGACTGGTGACTGATCAACTGTTATTTTAAGCTCTGACATACAGTAGAAGACTCGGAAACAAAATTAAATTAAAAAAATTATAATTTATTCCTTCTTCTTTCTTTCTTTCTTTGTTTTTAATTTTCGTGTTTATATGCCACTGTTCTTTTAATTAGGCGTATAATGGGGGGAAAAAGACAAAAAAGACAAAAAAGAACAAACAAAAAAATATAGAAAACCAGCTTATACATATTTGACCTTTGAAGTCTGATATCACAATACACACCTTGAAACCATTCATTTAAATAGGTATTTGGGTGCAGTTATGAACTATTTAATTAGGCTACAATTGGTTAAAGATAGCTTTAACCTCTGGCAGTCTAGCACTAATTGCTATAAATATATTAATTAATTAATAAATATTTAAAAATAAATGAAGTCCACATGATGTCTCTGGTTCTGCAGCTCAAAAAATGTGATTCATAAAATCAAGTTTTATATATTATAAGATTTGCTATTGAAGTTTATGGTGATCAAATTTGATGTGCATGTTATTGAAATTTGGAAACCCTGTTTAAGATAACAAGAATTAGTTTAGTGATGATGGCAATGATAATGATAGCTTCAATGATAATTATTTAGCTCTATTAGCTTTTCCTAAATGGCTGGTGTCTATCTACATATTTTTTCCCTCTTCACTAGCTAAAGCTACAATGCAAAATTAAGGAGTGCTAAAGATGATGTTGTTAATGTATTTATAATCATAAGGATAATATTGATTGACTTAGTATCAATTCATAAGACTCAGTGCCTACAAAAAATTGTCACTTATTTAAAAAATTATTTAATGAAGGGTAAGAGTTTATATTCTGGCTTTGTACAACCAATCCAAGAAATAATACATTGACACTATAAAAGTAGTTCAAAAGGCATAAAAATTATCCAACAACAGATTCAATTTTATATCAAAAACGATCTAATGAACCTTACATGGTTTTACTAAAGTTCTGAAACTAGATAAAGTCAGGTAACTCTTAAAAATGTTCTTTTACTGCAAGTGTAAAAGAGGCCCCCATACTTGGAACTTTAACTAATTTACTTTAGGTGTCTGATACTGTGAGGAATATAATTGGTGAGTCTCTAAATCAAACAAGCCATAATAGTTCAGGAAGCAATGGAAAGTTGACCAGCCATTGAGAGGTTCTGCTCTGAGAGCCATATAAGGTAAACAGCTGAGAAAACAGACCACCCTTGTGAGATAACACACAGAAAGCAGCGTGGATAATACTGAGGCATAAAATATCATCCCAGTATGAAATAAGTATTAAAAGGTTAACCAAAAAGTGTGATCTCAATAGGAAATAAATTGATTAAATCTGACAAAAAGGCATCACTTGGAGTCTAAAGCTAGATTCATTCAAGTGGAACCTTAGTTGGAAATCAAGAATAAATCAATGGATTAAATCTGTACAAATAGACAATAATTGGAGTCTAAGGAAAGAATAGGTTTTATTCAAGAGTAACCTTTGTAAGATAGGAAGCAGTGTGAATATAGACTATAGTGAAGTATGACATATCATCCCAGTATGAATATTTAATCTAAGAAACGTTCACAGACATTAGGAACTCAAGAAGAAATCAATGGATTAAATCTGTACAAATAGACAATAACAACAATAGGTTTCATTCAAGTGTAAACTTTGTAAGATAGAAGGCTGTGTTAATATAATAATTTTATATTGTAGTGAAGTAAGACATATCATCCCAGTATGTAACATTTCACCTAAAACCAGTAAACAGACAGAAGAAACTCAAGAAAAAATTAATGGATTAAATCTGTACAAATAGACAATAACAACAATTGGTTTCATTCAAGTGTAACCACTTGTTATAAACAAAGTGGAGATTGTTTGTGAGGTTTAGCAATCAAATGTTAAATTGCTTATTAGTTTCTTAAAACAAAAACAAAAAACTGCTGAATTGAGTACTATTTTCCACTTAATATTCTGATGAAGAGTTTAGTAGCCTAGATATATTGAGCAATATCAAAACTATTTTTTTAAGAGTACAACATTGTACAACATTCTAGATTAATTAACTGATGCATATATTGTACAAGAATACTATATTATAGCATTTGCAGAAGAACTTCAACATTGAAAAACATTGCATTACCTCATTACTAAAAACGCTCATTGAAATATTGCATAGAAAATTTGAAAACATTCAAATGAAATAATCTGCATGTAAAGTAATATTCAAAATAAGAGCAGTTGGATATATATAAACTTAGTAAACAAATGAATGACATTTTTAAGTGTTTTGATTTCTGGTATTTCAAATTATTAGAAGGAATAAGAAAACAAAAGAAACCAAAGTGTAAGTTTAAATGTCAAGAGTTTGTCTCTTGTTTTCTTAACCTTAAAGGATCCACATTGGATAAATAATTCTGGAACATTCTGTGGGTTATACTTGTTGGTGAACACAATAAAAACTAAAATCAACAAACATCCAGTCTATTCATTAATAATAAAACTACAATTTAGAGTATATCCTATAAATATTTGTAATTTATACAATGGTTAAAGGCTGGTTATGATGCTAATAAACAAATATATATATATATTAAGTCATGAAATTTTGAGTGCTTTATTCTTAAACATTTTATGATGTAATATCATCCAGAGAACTTAAAAAGACATGATGTAATGTCAAGAGTTTAGGTAATTATTATAATAATTCCAATATTATGCAAAACGATTTTTTTTAAATCCTCAAAAGTCATAAATCTCTTTTCAGCACAAATATGTTAGCAACATTCACCTGCGACTGTAACAGCTATCTAATGTTTAGTAAAAGGATATTAAATATGGTAATGATGGGGTAATCTAAAATATAATTTTCTTCCAGTCTGGATGCACATGGCAACATATCCACTCCAAAAATATTTGACCAATTATTTTTTCTGCAAAAATAGAATACTTAATAAATCATGGAGTCTAATTGCATCAAATGTTCTTACTTAGTGTACAAATGAAGGAAACTCCAATACCAATCCTAAAGGTGCGATACTATGAAATTTAAACCATTAAATTTATATAATAAAGTACTGAGCTGAGTTTGTCATTATTCATGCAGACATCTGTGTGTGGACTTTGCTAGACTATAATAATTCTTAGCCTTACAAACAGATCCTAAAAATGCCTAATTTCATTTTTTGCAACAATTACTATGCAATATATTATTGTGCTACCATTATGAAAGGCTGCAGCTATCCTTGAAAAATATTCAAAGAAATTTAGAGGAGCATAAGAAACCATAATATGATCAGATTTGTGGGAATGAATGAGAATCTCACACACCCAGTAAAATAATAAACAAAATAAAGCAATCAAATTAAAAATGGGTCTTGTTTTTTTAGATAAATAAAGTAATAAGAATAGTTGTGCTACGACATGGGGCCCTAAAAATTTCCAAAAATATAATTTTCAAAATATATTTTAAGCTCTAACAGAGAAATTGTTTGAAGTTTCCGAGCTAAAAGTACGAGATCATAAAATGATGTTACAGTAAAATAAAATACAAAAGGTTTTTTAAAAAGTCAAAGTACGTTAAGACCCCTAAGAATAGAAACTATAGAGTCATACATGTAAGATATAATATCAAGATCAACAAATTATTTGTCTAAAGTTGGCCCAACTTGTCTTAAAATCTGATCACAAACAGGATTATTTGTATTGAAATTTTGATTTTTATAACCATCAAAATTAGGGCATAAATACTTACTTCTTTCTTCCATTTCATTGAGCTGCTTTGGAGTAAGCTTCAAAGAATGTATGTGTTCTCTTAAAATCTCAGTCCAAGAGTGTAAAGAGTCCATTATAGACCAAGGTTTCGAACAATCTACAACCAGAGCTACAAGAGTATCGTTGACATTTTTTGGAGTCAGTGCATACTTAAGTAGCGTTTTATTCCGAGGATCTCCATCCAGAATCCACACATTTAGCCTCGTATAATCTAAGAAAAGAAAAAATATCCATTAATTGATTAACACTGTAGTTAACGACTGAGCTATGCAGAAAAAATCACTATGAATTTTCAAGCATATATTGATCAAGGAACCTCCCAAAATTTACCGTCTAACTCTTCGTCATGTACATCAAGATACGTGTACTCCAAGCCATGTCCTCGGCTTATTTCGTCCTCTTTTCCTCTTATTTTTGAAATTAGCGTTGACTTTCCTGACTCATCGTTCCCTGTAAAAGAAAAACTCGAAGTTAAAAGCGTATTTTCCGAAGATTTTTTCAGTCTATGAAGCTCTATTTGACTACACACCTAACAGCAAGATGGACTTGTGTGCTCGAAGCTTTCGACTCGCCGAGCTTTGGACATCACGCAAAATCGATGACCTGAAAAAAACAACGACTCGAATGAGTTCAAATCATATATAAAAGTGTCTTAGTTTTTAAAAGAAAAAGCCGGTATTACCAAAGATCTAGATCTCCATTTTCTTGCTGATCATCGACGTCCGCCATTTTGGTGATACTTTCAGGGCTCCCGGATGTAGATTGGTTAATAATCTCTAATGATAATTAAATTGGGGTCCATTCCCTTCGCTTTTTTCTTCTTTGTCTCTTTGCGTTGTTTTAATTTAGCGAGGTTTTCGATTTTTTCGATTTTTTTTAGCGTTGTAGTTATTGAGGTTTTCGCTTAAAAAAAGATAAAATGGAAAGATTTTTGCAACTGGTAAAATAAAAAAAATATTTTTTTAACCTGCATGTGCCCAGTGCCCTGGCCATGGCATTGATGTTAAGGGTTCCGTAGCTCAAATTTTGACTGACTGGAAATCAACTTATTATCTTTTATTTCAGGTATTTCAGTATCCGGTAGTAAATTTTGTTATGATTTCGTTGTAAGAATTGGAATTCTTAGTGGAATATAAGTTATGATAAAGTTGAAGTTTCACTAAGGCGACGACTGAACCAGTGTCGCACACTCCAGGTCACTTTAAAATTTGTTCGTTTTAATTTCGATATGCGTAAATGTAAAGTATTCTTGGGGTTTAAGTCAAAATCACGTGATCCACGTTTTGGTAAAGTAAACTTTGGATTCAATACGACTTTACGCACATTTAAACAACGTGCGCGTTTTATTGTTCTGTTAATATTCAGCTTTACGCTTTTCCTGAACGGTTAGCGCAAAGTTCAGCTCAGTCTTCTTTAATTTAAGTAAAACTGACGCAAGTCCGTCTCTAAAGTCGTTAAAAAGTAGGCATTACATTTTATTTTATTTATTTCGTGATTCGCCCAAGGGCAGGTGATGATATAATAGGACTCTAGGTCTCCTATAAAATATCAACACCCAATGACATGACCATTAAACGCATGTAAATCTTTTTTTTTTTGTACGGTGTTGATTATTACAATGTTGTTTACCAAGATAATTGTATAACTAAACAGTGGATTACCGCCAAGTATACAACCTTTATTGCCAGCCAAATCACTCAGGTAACAGGATTTGTAGAGGGATGTCACACGTAGCAACCTTTCCTGTAGCGTTGCGCATCACATCACAGGTAGGTAACAGGGTTTGTAGAGGGATGTCACACGTACCAACCTTTCCTGTAGCGTTGCGCATCACATCACATGTAGGTAACAGGGTTTGTAGAGGGATGTCACACGTACCGGCCTTTCCTTTAACATTGCGCACCACATCACAAGTAAATCACAAAGTTTTTTGCTTGTTTTTATTTTGAGATAAAAAATTACATGGAATATTTTTTTTTTTCATTCATACTAGTTAATCTCCATAGACGTTACTGATAAACAAAGATACTCAAGGGAATGTCACGTGAAATGAAAATGGTGTGGATTGGGATAATCTCAATGCATTACCAGCATGCAAGGACAAGCAGTCTTTTTCTTGGCTAAACACGTGTCAGGAGGTCGAAATTAATAAACTGGAACATACATTGCGAACAGCCGGGATAGGTAGTATTTGCAATTAGTTAAAATTGGATTAGAATTCAGTTTTGAAGAAATTCTTCTTCAGTCCGACGAAACATCGCAAAAGATCGAAGCTCCGTCCAAAGTATTCCAAATTCATTTTTTTCAAAAACATATAAAATATTATTAGTCCATTGCGGTGAAACAAAACCGGTATTTGCTATTCGGCCAACACCCTTGAATCTGAAACACAAGAAGAAAGCAAATGAAATTGATATTTAGCAGTAAAAGAGTTTCTAAAATATAAAAGTACTGCTTTCAGTACTGCTTTCGCAGTCTAGCAAAAATTCAAGTGTCCGTAATAGCAAGGTGTCAAAAAACGTTGTAAAAATGCCTCACTTTCTAACGTAGTACTTCAGATGGGTTGGAATGTCACCAAAATATCCAGCAGGGAGATGGAAAGGGTGCTTTTTGTTTTTAATTGGGATGCTGCTTGCATTGTCTTCTTCGTCTTCTTCGAGTGGATAAGTGAGGTCGACATCGAATGTAATCTCACCGGATGGGACATTAGGATCGCCCTGAAACCAAATAATATAAAATCAAATATCAAGTCAAGAATTGTTAATATTGGATAACATTATCGCTGGCTACCCCTATAGCTCTTTCTTGTCATCAGTCAAACTACTACTGCTTCTACAGCTATCTCTACCGCTTGCGCATCCTGGCGTTGTAGTTACCATCATAGTCACAACTACCATCCTTCTTGTCATTCTGGTATCGTTAAAATCACCACTACCACTGCCGGCTCAACTCACTGCCCATCATCACCTCCACAACCACCACCACCACCACCACCACCACCACCACCACCACCACCATTAACGGAAGAAGCAGCAGTAACATGAGCAATACCATATCTCGAACATCATCGTCAACAAATACACATTCCAAACCAGCATAATACTTGTGCCTGAATATGATCCACGTAGTAAATAAGAGTATGGTGATCACAAGGAATCTGTTCAGGCTTAGTGTATACTCACCGTTATCTTGGTACCAAGAATTCTGTCTTTACAATCACAAACCATTATAAGTTCTATCCCATGGCTACTATATGTACCCTATAAAAATAATAAACCAATTAATTTTCCAATGCAAAACTAAAGACAAAGGGGATGGGGGGCCCCTCTTTAAAAGTGGGTAGGGGGGCTAGACAGATTCTTTAGTGTGGAAAATGAGACCTCATGTACCTCTTAGGGTCTCCGGCTGACTCGGAACCTTTTAGGGTCAGATTTGTTCGTTTTGAAAAAAAATCAAACGTCATACAAGAATAAAATGTTTGGAAACGTTGTCATTTTAAATGTGGTTGTACCTTTTAGTTTCTGAAATCAGCATCTCAGTTAATTTATGCGTACCTTTTGAGGCCATTTTCAAAACCGTCCGTCGAACTCCCCTATCCCCCGGGCTTAAGACTTAAAAATAAATACACTGGCCCGCGTTTTACTCAAATATTTCATGAATGCATTTAGCTTAATTTTTAGCTAACCACCACTTATGATTGAAGGTGCTTTGTGAGTACACACTGTACACTTGATTGCAAAGTCATTGCCAGGTTCGAAACACAAAATGAGCATTGAGTGTATAGATACAAAATGCACTATTAATAATACATCATAATCATACCTTGTATATTCCAGGAAGTACGATTGAATCATTATGACCAACAGTTGAAGGTATACTCAATCTATTAAATCTGAGGTCTGAACTACGAAAATATGTGAATAAAAAATAAAAGCATTGATTTGACATGGGAGGATCCTCTTTATTATGAACAGGTACAATGCTGTACTGTAAGTCTATATATATATGTTTATATAGGGAAAAGGTATTGTGTAAAACAAGTATTATGACAGCCATTCTCAATAGCATATGGTGACATTCGCTTTATCATAGAAGTAGGTTTTGGTAGGCATCAACAAAATTGTCAATGTCATTGACTGAAAACACAAGGTCAGTTTTAAGGGCATTAGCCCATGGTAAGCCTTTATTGATGTCCACCAAAACCTACTTGGTCACAATGAGACTGACAAGGATATGTTTTGCTTACCTATAAATGTTATGCATAGCTGCATAACGGCTCAAGATTAAGTGAATAAGATGAGGACTTGTTGAGAATATGTTCCCATCATTGTACTCTTCTACAAGCCACTGCTGCAAATATCCTATATTCTGCAAAGATAAAACAGAAAAGGAAAGTAAAGGAAAAGGAAAAGAAAAAAAAGGAAAATGAGAGTGAAACAAAGAAAGGATCAGGAAGAGGAGTGAAAAAACTAATTACGGAATCGAATTTATTTATTTCTAACATGCAGCAATAGCACAGCGCACTGGTCCTAAAAATAGCTTAAAGATTCGGACAAACATTGCATTCTGATTATTAAAACCAATTTTATTATTTTTACTTAAAGTTACAATTATAACCCATGTAGACTAAGATCAACTGCGATCGGAAGTGAAAATTATCCGTTGAAAGTAAACTTGTAAGTTTGTTTGTCCGAATTTCGCCTTTGTCTTGGTTTTTATGACGTCACGGTAGCGCTGCGTTATTGATTGATTGGGTCTCCCGAGCCAGAAATAATGACTTAAGTACTCAACTTCAGATCAAACAATTTAGGCATTGACTTTTATAGAGGGAGGAAAACTCAAAAACCAGGAGAAAAACCCTTGAAGCACAGAAGAAGAGAACCAACAAACAACAGTCTACTCACATACATCACCGAACCCAGGGAATCAAACCCAGGTTGAAAGGTCACACACTGCAGCACTACTGCCTGTGCCTTTCAATTACACCAGATAAGAGGCCAACAATTTGAAAGAGCAATAATACTGGGAGCAAATAATAAGTGTGAAAACCATAATTATAATGTATTGAATATTGACAAGAAAAGCATACCTGAGATTGTACAGGTTTAATATTATGCCAGTCAGCTTTGCTACAAAGAAATGAAAATCCTTCTGCTTGACACCTTTTTGTACTGTTAACCTAAAGTATAGTTAGAAAGAAAGAGTTTGTGAAAATGTCAAATTTACTTTACAAATTAATTATCCATTAACTGATTTAGTTATGACAATGGAGATCAGATGTTTGTCTTTTTATTTTTACTAGAAGCAAATCATGTACACTAATTAGCAGAGATTTTTAGTTGGTGGAAAAGTGAAATTGTTTTGTCTTACATGTAGATTCAGTTCTGTTATGAAGAAAAACAGAGATGCACCCCTGGAATTTTACAGTGCAATGTGGCTTACCATGGCCACCCAACTCATTTTTTACTACAGTGTAGTTACCCAGTCAGACAGCAAGCATTTATGCATTTGCAATGTGACCTCACTCATGCCAGTGGAATGCAAATATATGAAATTATTTCATACTCTTTGCAACAAAAACTAGGAATTTGCCCAGGCAATACCTATTTTGGTTCCTTTGCTGGCTAACACTGGATACTTTCATAAAAGGTCTAGTTCAATTATTGATGAAAATGGATTCAAAGGCATAGGCAAAAAAAAAAGTTTGAGGGGGGGGGGTATGGTTAGTTGCTTTGCACTGTAAAATTGCACCATCATGCATCCCTGATTAATGAGTAAGTTTAGACAGTAATCATCATACAGAATATTAGTCAGAGAAGAAGTTTTACCTTAACGATACCATCATGTTGTGTGTGCAGGCCAGTCACACATGTAGTTTTAACGTTTTTATTTTCTATGAATATTTCAAATAATGGCTTAAGACGCAGTGGATCTGCCAGGTGGGAACAATCAAATGGAGGACAGCAATTCTCTGCTATAATTTTTCCATTTTGTACCTTTGAATTTAAAAGACAATGACTCAGAATTCAACAAAATAATATAATAGAGAGGTTTGCAAATTTCATTGGAACAGATGATCTATCTGCACATCTAGATTCATACGAATATGAAGAAAATAGATAAGGATTTAGCAAGAATGCTTCCCCCACCCACCTGCACACAAATTGTGGGACCTTCAATATGCTTTCATACCCTCATATATAAAATTAGAAGATCAGAAGGTATGGTTTCATTTTGTGTACATATGCATTACATACATAGTTAGTAAATTGCTCAGTTAATCTTAGCCCAGAACATTATTGGGCCCAACAATGTCCCCCATGCCCGTTTGAAAGGTTTTATTAATGAAAACTTACATGGATATATATTAATGCTCCATAATAAAGCACTTCTAATTTCCAAAGTCCTAGAATGCAGCCATATCTATGTAATACTAAAATATAAAGAAATATCAAAATTATATCTGATACAAATCAATTAAGGTGCAGCTCAGGGCTTGAAATTGTGGTCATGCAGTCATTTGTGCAGGCATCAGTGTCCTCTTGACTGGTCTCATGTTTATTAGTCTGATATAAAGGTGTATTACCAGTCATCATCCATTGAGCATATTTTTAGCACTGCAGCTATATCCTGTGAGGATTAAATCACCTATTACCTGCATGCAGTGTCTCTATGAGAATGTAGTAGGTAGTCAGGTGTTACTCTTAAAACATTATAGATGTTATCTTCATAGAAAAATAAATCTCAGCTCTAGACACACAACCTACCAATACCATACAATTCTTTGTATGATGTCAATGGCCAACCATCTAGACTTGAAACCTTGTAATCTAGACAAAATATACATCCAATATTAGAGATTATTAGAGACCTAACTTCGTAAAAGAAATTTTTTTCAGGGTATAATTATCTCTTGCTTCTTATGTTATACTGAACATTTTGTGGGAACAAATTTCCCCACCCCTCACTCCTCAAAGACCATTCCTCTGTGCTTTCAAATACGAATATAAAATGAACAGTTCAAAATATTTATCCAGTGCTCTACCTTTGAGTGATTTATTTGGCCCGTGTATAATTATTGATTGACAGTCCAAGTAAAACAATTATCTTATTATGTGACTATTCTTTCACAATCCAAGTAAAATCCCTCTAATTTTTCTAGATAACTAGCCAATGGGTGGGCTAGCAATTTTATAATTAATCCAGTAGCCTAGCACACTAATCAGTACTAGTCAAAATAATTAGTATATCTAAAAAGCCCACTAGCATATGGACAAGTGAGTCCTAATTTTCACAAGCCCTTAGAAAAGATTTACTGTTCCAAGAGTAGTGGACTTGCGTTAGTGTTGAGCCACTGCACAATTGCACTAAACCAAATTCATCCATACCAAGCCTTTAGAAGTTCTGTTCAGTCTTACTTTTTTTGTTTAATACAACCTCTTGTCATTTAGTCAGAGTTTAGTGTAATTGCTTGTGGCACTGATGGATATATTAGGTAATTATTGTGGATAGGAGGGGATTTGGGAGAGACAGAGCTAGAGAGCACTTATGTGATAAACTTGTATTTCAGAGCTATCACTCAATCTAGATCTTCTATGAGGTTCGCTCCACATGTGCACATGCACTATCATTAAATTTCCCTATTTACCGATGGGAGGAAAACTGGAAAGCATTGAGAAAGCCCTTATGGCAAGGAAGAGAAAAAAACAACAAAATAAACTCAAATCACACATATGCAAATCAGTTGAGAATCTATGCACAGGCATGAAAATACACAGAAGTGAGATACAGGACACTATAAGCATAGATAAATATAGTGTAAAAGAAGATGGTCACTGAAGATGCACCTCATCCCCCCCCCCCCCCCCCCCCCCCAACCACAGGCTAGCTACTAAACTTATTCCCTAATACTTCCCCAATGAAATATGCTACATCTTATTTCATTATACCAATCTGAACTTCGTTCCTTCGAATTCCGACCAGGACATTGGTCCTTCTTCCATACACCCTCCCTCGTTGCAACAAATGATTCGATATTTTAATGCTATAAAAGGAATCAATAAAAAAGCTACCAAACATATTAGGCTAAATACAGATTAAGCTTACTCTTTTGACATAGATCATGCCAGATCTGGTCAATGGCCACCACGTCCCGAAATCTCCTACAGGTTTTCGCTAAGGATACGAGATCTGAGGCAGGTAAAAATTCAAATATTTTGACTAAAAGTTCGCTTGGAGCGCAAAGAAGCTTCTCCATTTCTTCATAATCGCGTAGAATGCCTAAAAATCCTACGATCGACTTCTATATGTACATTGAAGCATATTTCCCCTACTACTTCCATCAAACATTAGGGCAATCCGTCATGGACGACCATCGTATGGTCTTGAGTTTGGTGCCGTGGTGTGCTAATGATGACGTCACTAGTGTCATCATTTGTACCTCTCGCTTTCAATTACTACCAATATCTTTGCATTCTTCCCTATTTTGAACCATCAAATACCATAAGTTTAATATCTTACTATTGAGCAGTACACTTGATAAAAGTTAACAGCTCTTTTCACCTATATCTGTACTTTGTCAACCGTTTCTTGCCACCCCTGTCGTTTTGTATCTTTTACTATCACTAGCGCAAGTTGGCCGTAAAGAACCGAGCGGAAATTGGGGTTGTGAACCCTAGCGCAAGTTGGGGTTTAGCAACCCTAGAACAAGTTGGGGCCTAGCAAAAACCGCAATCAAGTTGCATGGATCCTTGCTAGGGTTTTAACTCAAACCTATTTAATATTCATGCGATTTTTATCCTTATTAGATATGCATTTTTAATCATATTCTATATGCATATTTTCATGATATTTTCCATCAAAATATCCCGTCTTCACCGTTGTGATAACTTCTTATAATAACATTTTAGAAATGATTCAAAGCACATGTATATTCTTCTAATAACCGTATAATACTTATATGAAGCTTGTTTTGTTATTGATGTTTTTAGCAACACAAAGCCTATGCAGTCGGAGAGAGTATAGGTTGTCCCATTCTTGCACTTTTTTGAGCTTGTGCTTTTTGTTGCATTTTGAGCTACTTAGTTCGCAAATGAACATAAAAGACAAGCTGTAAGTGCGGCCATTGCAAGCTCGTGGTTAGCTCTCAGAATGTAGCCTTCCTTGTCAGCACTAACAACAAGATCCCTCTAAGGTGACACTACTTAATCCACCAACCAACAGGAACTATCATTAGCAAGCAAACTCTGTCAATATTAGCAAAGTCAACAAAAGAAAGGAAATTTTGCTCATTATTTGGAATTCAAATTCACTTTTGTTGCCAAGACGCTTGGCTTAAGACCTTACATCTGTTATGATATATTTTGAACGGCCATGTCAGAACTGATCCAGTAAAACCAAGTCAAGGAGAAAAACATCTTTGTTTTTTGGTTTTAATCTGATTCAACAAGGGAAAAATGTCAAGAAAATCAAGCGAAACGCGACCGCGAAAAAATACATTAAAATGCGCCGACGAAAGTGAAGAAGGTATTGATACTTTTCCAATGAAAACGGATCGTTCTACTCTTTTGGGAGAATATAACAGTCAAATGTTAACATGTAAGTACTATTATGTTAGTTGATTAATTTCCCAAGGAATATAACGTCTTTCACAGATAAAGGTTTCTAAATCCAGACAAATGTTTTTCGTTTTTTTGTTTGTTTTTTGTTTTTGTTTTTGGAGAAAAAAAGCCAGTTACTCACGTTTTCAAATAACTCTCCTGATTTTTGCGCGGTTTTAGTATCGATTCAGATGATAGTATGTTTATATCAACGCTAAGCTCTCTTATTTCTATTGTTCATTCATTCATTTATCGGCAATGGAAGACCTTTTCTTAAAAAAACTGAAAGTGCATCAGTGGACTCAATCAATTTTCGTTTACAGTAAATGAAACTATTAAAGATAAAAGTTCAGTCTAAGTTCCAAACATTAAAAATATTCTGCTCAAAAATAGTTAGTTTAGCAATTGAAATAAAAGAAGTTTGCACAGTGCCACTTAGTTAAAAATAATAGAATGACGAAATTATCTCACCCAACCCTACTGGGGAAGACTTTTGAGGCTCTGACGTCACTCGCCTCTAAGCGACGTGATTCAGAAAAACAAATGTGAGCGGCCATTTTGAACGGTTCGTAATCAAGGAGGATAGAGGAATTTTCTCTTTTAAGGACTTTAAGATGTCTCAACAAGGAGCTGCACTACAAACTTATAATAATGAACTTGTAAAATGTAAGTTTGTTTTGTTTTTGGGTTGTTTTATGGCAAAAGTAGCAGAAAATCTGAAGTATTTTGAAGAGTGAATTTCTGAAGTTTTATAAAACAAATGGTTCGAGCTGAATGGTTTTAGGTTTTTACTTTGAGAATTAGTCTTCCTATAGTTAATTTTTTTAAACTTAATTGTTTATGTAGATGTGAGACTGTGATAAAGATATCAAAGTGGCTTCAAATTATTTTTAATGCGGATTCAAATTTTGATTGCATAGAAATAAAGAATGGTGGCCAAAGAACATTAAATAATTTTGGTGCAAAAATGTGATCATCGCAAACAACGAATCCTTTTTATTTGCGCAAGATAATTAAATATTTGATCACCTATTTTTATTTGGCATCTATTTTATGCTATTTAGGATTAAAAACAATGAAGAATTTTTTCCAATTACAATGTAACATTTAGAATGGCATCATTCAGTTGATCATAAATTAATGTTGTACAATAATAATGTAATGTAATGATGGAATGTTATATGCAGGAAATAAAACATATACTACCAATATCACTTAAGTGTTATCACTGCCAAAATAACCAGCAATCACATTTGAGCCATGCGAGTTAGGTAATTCCCCTGTTTTACACTGTGCATTCTTCTGTGCATGCAACTAAAAGCATAGAACTAACGAAGTTTAGGTATTTTGCTTTGGGGAACTAAATGAGAAGCATGTTCAAAACTAATTTTCACTTTTTTCTCTTTTTTTGAATAGAGAAATTGCGATTTTTTATCTGACTCGCCCAGTTTTCACTCAGAAAGCTGTCAGTTTTCGACTATTTTGAGATGTTTTTCAAGATAAATCAAAAACGAGAATGGTGACCCCCATTTTTTTATTTCAGATGTTTGATAAATGCAATTCTCGTCATCATATATCAAAATATGAAGATAAGTTTATTGGATAGATTTTGAAATATTTTGATGGGAATACAGTAGTTTACATGTGCAATTTTTGGACGTTCGTAGACTAATAGTTCAAGAATCATAGTCATCCAATGACTTTGATGGATTTAATAGTATAGATTATCTAGTAAACTATGAGGTATAAGTATGTTTTGTTATATGAAAGTACTTTTAACCGTGAATAAAAGTTCTCGATTACAGCTTCCGGTTGCTACCACATTACACTATAGAACCCATAAATTGACATATTTGGAGAGCATCTAGTGAAAGAACGAGAATGGTGACCCCATCTTTTTATTGCAGTTTTTAAATGTCCATAACATAATTAATGTCCATGCAAAGTTTAAGGACAATATTATTGGAAAAATTTCTTTCAGGAAATTCCCTTAACTGAAGTTCAAAACGTTTGCAGTTCTTATTTGGCATTGCTAATACTGATTTTGGTAGTATTTATGACTAAAGCACTTATTCCCTTGTTCCATGCTGCTGTTTCAGGCCAGTCGCTAGGGGTGGTTTGAAGGTTCAAACAACCCCCACCCTCCATCTATTTAGGAGTACAGAATAATGTCTATTTTAGTTTTCAAGAAATGGCATATCTAAGATTGATAAACATTAAAAACAAAGCTGTGAGAGACAGTACCATAGCAATGCACCAAAGTCTTCATATTTTAGCCAAAAATAAAACTTATTGGTTATCAAAACTATCCATTTCAGGTATAGAAGACTTGTGCACCAAAAGAGATGAGCTACAGAAGCAGATATTGTCAGAGGAAGAAGAAAAAACAAAAATACAAAATGATATCAGAATACTCACCGAGAGATTAGCCAAGATTAATGAGAGTTTGGCGCGTAAAATTGCTTCTCGTAATGAATATGATAAAACAATAGCAGAAACAGAGGCTGCTTACATGAAGGTAAGGAATATTGTTTTAGGTCAATTTAGGTAAGGTTAGTAAAACTCCTTTTGCATTGGGATTCCACTAACCCTTCTTCACCTCCACAGGTATTAGTCACCGACACATGTACCCCTCAGTGTCATGGAATTACTTATAAATGTATTATGCAACATCTTAGTGGATCACAGTCCACCCATCCACCCACCCACCAATCCATTAATTATGCTTCCATCCATCTATTTATCCATTCATTTGTTCTCCCAAAAACATCTCCAGCACAAAATTAAGCTTTTCGTATCATATTATCTTGTTCAATACAAAATGTGAAGCAATATTGTTTTGTTTTTACTTCAGATTCTAGAAAGTTCCCAAACCTTATTACATGTATTGAAGAATGAAACAGCCAAGGATAAATCACCACTAGGCCGAAGTCAAACCACACTAAGAGAGAAGTCAAGAGATCAAACCTCATGAATGACAAAACTTATCACAGTATTACATGTACTGCTAATCTTTAATTAATAATTAAGGCATATAGATAAGTTCTTTGTAAAATATATCCTTTAGACGACAGATAAAAATACTCTATAGTGTAAATAAAGTGTGCAATTTGTAATTGAAAGCATTTTCATGTTATTGCAACCTTGGTCTCCCCCACAGCCCTTCTTATTGCTGTTTATGGGGAGAGAGCATTGCCTGATGACACTAAAATGAGATGTAGAGGATGCTTTCTCAACCTTTTCTACCTTTTTTAACCTCCTTCAAACAAAAACTTACTGTTGCAAGCTTGATAAAGACTGCAATTGTTTTTACAACTAAAACCTTGACATTTGCAACAAAAGATATAATTCTAACTAATGAAACTTTAAGAAAGTAATTAAATGTTTTATTTAAAAGATCAAAAATCAAGAGTAATGCTTTCATAAATAGTAAAAAATATTTACAAGAAACATACAATATGTACAATTGTTTTGCCTTTTGACAAATGATTAAATACCAATTACAATAAACAGGAGGTTGAGCATGAATGTTCATTTTTGATTACCTTAAATGGAGATATAGCCATTAAAAATGCATTGAATATTATTAGCCTTTTCACTCTGGCTCATTTTAATGAGTATTTAATTTAAAAATAGTTAATCTTGTCCACTCGAGTTATTTTACTTGGCAAATGGAAAAAAAAACAAGAATAATACTGTACATAGAGGTAGGCACTAATTCCATTGTTTTCTTTTGTTTACTTTTGACTGTTAGTCACTAAGTAATACAAATTTCTTTCATGGGTCAAGTAAAATCACTTTGAGTCATCTTCTTTTCATTTATTTTCATCTCTGGGCTTTCTGTGGGAGAGAAAATGAGGGGATGAGAATAAGAAGAGCTGCAGTAGATTACTTTCTCTCTTTTCTTGTTATCTTTGTTGCATCTTTGCCCAAGCTACCATTGACACAGGGATCCAACTGAAGAGATAATTATACCCTTGCAGGATAGCTAAAAAATGCAAACAAACGTACTGACAAATTAATACAAAATAGCACTAATGGAACAATTGAACACAAAAAAAATACATGTGCTTAGTGCAATTCAGTTTTTCGATATTAGGGTTTGTGCTTTACTGACAAGGTTCATACTACTCCTTATTATATGATTGACTCGGTTTCCATTGTTATTCATGATGCTTTATTTCACTTACATACCTCAAACTATAACAATAGAAACTTAAAGCCCGGGTAGGGATTTGATTTCAGGCCAGGGAAAAGCGGGGTTGATGAATTGAATTGAATATAACTCATTATATATTCAAGGGTTTTATAAGAAAAGTTTCCGGGTTTTATCTAGATAAAACCCGGAAACTTTTCTTATAAAACCCTTGAATATATAATAAGTTACTGAATTCAATTCATCAATCCTACTTTTTCCTGACCTGAAATCAAATCGCTTCCTAGGCTGCCTATAGATTTTTACACACAATTTAACTAGTTTTCACTATTTAAATTTGACCATGGTCCTACTATGTCCATCACTGAAGTAGTCAATCCTATGCAATGTTCACTAAACAACATTAAAGTCTTTGCTTATATTCAATGTACAATTAAAGAAAGAGATATTTCTACCATTTGTTTCTATGCCGCCGGAGGAATCAGATTTACACTTCTTGACAACCCCATGATCTGGCTCGGAATCTTCCTCGTTTGGCTTGTGTTGCCTTTTTAGAGACACGTTACTTTCAAATGCTTTAGATATTTCTATTTTTTGCTCAATACTATAGGCCTTTGATAGCGTTGCAGGGACCGAATGTCCCTGTGGCCTGTTCTCTCCATTATTAGCTTATCAGGAATACCTTTAACCAACCCGCGTGTCGCTGTTGTTGCTCGAAGACTGTGGTTCGTAAAATGACCTTTAATGCCAGCATCCTTGCAGAATGCCCGATTAGCCTTAGCAGAGGAAAGAATGAACGTTAATGAAGTCATTATTATACGTTTCATGCCTTCTTGATTTCGCAATTTTCATTCAATTTTACTACATTTTTGGACAAATCGAGAGATTTGAGCCCAAATAACTTTTCTTAATTATCTTAGACTAATATCTTTGTTTGGAAACCTTTGTCAATCATATAATAAAACAGTTAAATACCTCGAACGTCGGCAATGAGCCACATAAAGCCCTCGGGCCTGCGGCCCTCGGGCTTTATGTGGCTCATTGCCGACGTTCGAGGTATTTAACTCTTCCTTAAACTCTTTGAATTTTATTCACGTTTTCAAGGACACTTGAAAAGCTCTTGAATTTAATTATTTTAGCGAAACTCCTTGAAAACTCGGAAAGATCGGAAAATCTGAGAGGCGGCCGTGTGCAACCACCGCATAAAACCTTGGCATAGTTAGCTGAGCATATTCCTTGAAAATTCATTTTTGGGTCATTGTATACTCCTTGAATAGTCCTTGAATTTTAAGTGGTTACTTTGGCATGAACCCTGACTGATCTTTACCAAATGATTTTCATTTCTTACATTTACATAAGTGTCATCTTGGTTTGTTCACTATTTTCCACTTCTCAGTTTTGGGTTTTGTTTTGGAGCACTGGTATGGCTTGTTCTTGTTTCTTTCACTTTCTAAAAGTAATGGGTGCTTGCATCCATGTGCTGGTGTGTTGTCAGAATAATTTGCACTTTCCATGAGCTTGAGTTTTGCTTCAATGGCTTGTATCTTGGTATCATGGCTAAAAAAGAAAGAAAATTTATTATTTGAGGTTGATAGTTTAGATATTTTCAGAAGCACATGCTGACATCAAAAATAATAGTCCAGAGTGGTTAGGCTTAGCCTACATCACTTTCAAAATAGAAAACAATTGCAGACATTAAAATAAGGAAACGAGCAACTTCTGAATTCGGGGCTATAAGCCGTTACATATTTCTAGAAAGCATGGTATTTTTTAGAGTAGTAAATATACTGCATTTACTCGTTTAATTGCCCTCCTGATTAAATGCTGCCCTAAAACAAGCATCATACCTAAGGCCAAAAGTATTAATAAACACCGCCCTTGCATATAAGCGCTGCCTTCATCTTTACATAAATTTGTTTTGGTTTTTGTAAACGTTTTTGTTCATTGTGTATTAAATCATTGGTTACACAGTGTATATGCTAAACACATGTTTTCAAATTAAGAGCCGCCCTTGAATAAACGCTGCATATGCAACCCAAAAAACTTAAGTGCCACGGTGCTTAAATGGGTAAATATGGTAACTAAGGATCTAATTAAAACTCTTATTTACATTCAGCTAACCACAGCAGAGCTTTGAAAACCAGCAATGCTAACCTGATAGATGAGAGGGATGAGCCAGCCTTTTCCTCTATTTGTTTGACCTCTATCTTTTCCTAAAATGAAAGGTTTTTGTTCAAAGTGAGCTAGTTATAGTCTCATCTGCTCCCTCATAGTCTCCTTTGTCCACTCCTCTTAATAGGCTTCTTTTGTAGAAAGGTTTAAGTTTATAGACTTTTTTGAATTACAGCATAATGTTTTTCTATTTCAGACCATTTGTGATTTGGCATGGGTGGTGTAGTGGTTTACCACTTGCCTCTCACCACTGTGGTCCAGGTTTGAGCCCCGGCTCAGACTGGATCATACATGAGTTGAGTTTGTTTGCTGTGTTTTTCTCTCCCTTGTCATGAGGGTTTTCTCCAGGATTGCCGGTTTCCTCCCTCCGTAAAAAGTAACATGTGAGTTGAGTGTTGTATGTTGTAAATATAGAATGTAGTGGTAGTGCGTGTCGGGGGAGCCTAAAAGAAGAGCCCCTTATGGGGAATGGTGGTTGTAAAATATAAGTATGAGTATATATATATAATAAGTATAAGTATTCTCTTGAGAATAAGATCCTTTGCTTGAGTTGTATATCCATATTGATTTGCTTTCTAGTCCACAACAATTAGACAAAGAAGTGATACTTTTGCAAATGACATGTTGTCTGAAATGTGAAAGCATTACGTAGAAACAAAAAAGGTCTATAGCTGACTCAAATGAGCTGACTACCTCAAAAACTAAGAAAAATGGAATTGAATTTTTTAGACTCTTATTAGCATATAAAAGTATGTAAGCCAATGAGACACTGAGTGAATATATTCTTCGTTTTCTGTGGATACAATGGAAGTAGGCATGTAACTGCTAGGATATTAATACAGAGTGTCTATGGGTATGTGCAAGGGATTAAAGAGAAATTTACCTGAAGTTTAGATGTCTTTTTATCATCATTTGCCCAACGAACAACAAGTGCTCTTGATAATGCCATTTTTCCATTCAAAGCCTTCATTGCTTTAGCTGCTTCCTGAGGAATAAGGACAATAAGTGTAAGATTAACATAAATTCTTCTCGTAAGTATGTTATCTCCACCATGTAAATTTAGAAAGAGTGCATGTGTGTGTGTGTTTGGGGGGGGGGGGGGGGGGAGGGGACAGCCTAAGGTTGTACTTTGGAAAGCATGTTATCCAGGGACCTTTTTACACTATAAGTGACTTTACCTTTGAAAACCCTGGATATGTGAGACTGTGGAGTCCAAATTAGCAGATTTTTTATAGTGCATGCCATATATCAGTGAAAAACTGTGTAAGAAATTTGCACAAATTTGAACAAATTAGTAAGTTCAGTAGACCTCAGTAGAATGTAGACCTTCAAAACTTTGCACTAATTTGTACAATTTAGTAATTTTTTCACGAATATATGGTATGCACTCTAATATAATTTACTTTAAATTTAAGCTTACTATACCTGTTTGCTTTCATATTGTACAAAACAGTACCCTCTTGGTTCTCCTTTATGAGGACCACTTGTGTGGAAGAGGTACTCGAATTGTTTAACTTGGCCGAACCGTTGTACAATCTTTAATAGGTTATATCTTAAAGCAATAATATAATAACAGAGCTTAAATATATCTTATTAAATCAATATCGAGAAAATAGATTAGAGAAATACTCTTACTCGCTGAGTCGTTTGTCTATGTTTCCCACCCAAAGTCTGTGAGAAGCTTCTTTTTCTTCTTCATCGTTAGATGGCAATTTAGAGCCACCTTCCTGAGAATGATAAATTCAAATCAGGAGATTTGATCACAATGGAAATAAAGCAAAAGGATTGAAAATAATGTAGAAACAAAAATGTTACCTCGTCCGCCATTTTGGATTTGTAAACGAGGCTGCTGGACTATTTTAAAAGTATTGGGGGACCTGTGTTACTTTTCAAGAGGTGCTCGTTTAAAACGATTGGGAATGGGGGGAGATAAAAATAAAAAATGAGAAAACGAAAATGAAAGACCCATCTGTTTAGATCAAGTTATTATTTGAAAATGGAATTATTCATAGAAACATCTGATAGTTTACAAAGGGCGAAAAATAATGAGTATTAAAGTAGAAATTCTTTAAAAAACAAATGCATAAAAATGAAATTAAACTCTGGCATTAGCTTATCATATGCATGCAAAGTCTAATGTATGTATATCAAGTAAAAATGACTCCTTCTTAATAATTTAGACACCTGTTAAGTAAACTTGGAAATTATCGGCGATAGATTTTTCGTAAAGGATACTATTGAACGTCAAAATTGTTATCCTCCTAAAATATATCTTTTTCCTGGATTTATAACTAGATGATAAAAAAGGAAAGAAAAGATGGTTAAAAATATCAATTAGATGTAGCTCTTCAATTAATTTGGTCTTTGTTTGCGGTAAGCACCCGTGATTGTTGTCATGCATAATTCAAGAGCTGTACCTCAGAAATAAACACTCTCAACGATAGAATATGATTCCTAGGCATCATTTTTATAATTTTTGTATGCTTTGTTAGTTTTTAGTCTAGATTCATGGAAAAGAAGTTCGCAGAATTGAATGAAAAGCAGCTCCAGACTTTAAGGAAGTTATTACTTGAACATTTGAATAGAGGAAAATGGGATAACGACAATGAACCTGCAGATAGAGAGGTACCGTGCTTTCTTGTTTGTTTCTTTAGCTTACGTTATCATAATGGCCTGCGTTGAATGCCAACTGTGTGAGCTTCTCAAGTCAAAATAGACACTATCTTATATTATTCTGAAAACCGTCATAGCATCGTTAGTCTTTTCGGGGAGGCAAAAATGCGAAAATATCTTCAAATTTTCTTTCCTATAAATTCTTGTGGAATTTCATATATTTTGATCAAATCTATAACTCCATAATTATGCTAAGAACGATGATGAAACCAAAAAGTTAAATTATTATAATTTGTTTTTATTAACGTTTTAAAATTATTCTGATAAATTTGTTTATCGCAGTTGTTCTTTGTTGTTATTTTCTGTCTAATGTTTATCTCAGTTGTTTGTTTATTTTTGTCACGTTGGGTTGAAATAAATATGTATGAGAGAAGTTAAGAGACGTCTGCATGGTATCCGTACCTAAGAATATCATTTACTCCTGATACTAGTACCATTTAGCTTAAAATTACCTCAGTTTTGCTTTTCAGTTTAGCGGTTGAAAAGTCTTTCTTTCTTGCTTTAATGCTTTCCTTATACCCTTTCTGTTCGTTCTTTCTTTAGTCTTTTCTTTTTCAATTTCCTTTCCATTTTTCCTTCGTCTCTACCTTTCTTTCTTTCCGCTCTTTTCCTTTTCTTACCTTTTTTTCTTTCTTTCTTTGTGTACATTTGAGAGTTCAGAGTTGATTTATTTTCGTGCATTTTGAGGGTTTTGAGCATTTTTTTTTTTATGCGTTATTTCTCAGTCTCTCATTTCTCATCAAATCTAGTTCAGTAGCATATCATTCCGAAGTACAAATCCCCTAATGTTCATACCTTTGACCCAAAAATGCATATCCATGACGAAACATTTATTATAGTTTAAAGAATCCGAAAGATTAATCGGTTTGTACTCGCTTGTTTATTATCGTCTGGGCAACACCAATTATAACTCCCTGATTGGCTAGTGATTGGCTCACATCTTTACAGAGCATGACGTCACTCCTTATACCGGGCTTTCATTCCCGATTCAAATTACAACGCATGAAAGTCTACTAATCCAGAGCTGTTCAAGCGTCACAAATCGTTCCATATTTCCATTAATCACTCCAAAAAGCACCACATATGAACATATTTGGGTTTTGCAATCTATATTGTCCCACTTCGGAGTAGTTTATCTTTGGATTTCTTGGCTGCGTGTTTTTAAATCGTGAAATACTTACATCGTCATGTCCAACTTTGTAAGTTACTTTCCAGTAATTGACTTTTGTAGCTCTTTAATTATAAATGTCTGAGGAGTATAACTTTTATCACGGTCCTGTTTAATTCTTAAAGCTTTTTTCTTCTTGTGTGAGTATGGTTGGAATTTGGAAACCCATTTTAAAAGAATCATTTTGTTTTTTAACCAGGCTCAACCCTCAAATCGTCACAGCGCCACTCACTTCAAAACTCCAATGAAGTTCGATCCTTCATCTTCAGCTAAGCCTTCTCCTTCTAGAGATGAGATTTGGAAGCAAGAACTAGGATTCGATGGTAAAATAACGTTTCTTTTCAATCTATACGTTATTTCAAATATAATAATCTCTGTTTTGAATGCTTTTCATAACCAAACTGTCAAACTCCAGCTGTTTGTCAGACATTTCAACTACAAATTTATCTCATATTTTATTAATTGAGTTTTGAAAAGTTGCTATGAAGTTTTACAGAATTCTCACTAGTTATTTTTGTTATGACTGAATTAACTTTGGTTTTGGTTCGGCTTTGGTTTTGATATTTTTATTATGAACAGACATGTTTTATATTTTACAGATAGTTCTGAAGGTGATGACTCCAACACTGAGGATGAGCCAGAGGCCGACCAGATCAACTCGAATAAAGGTTTATGAAATGCTGCTTTCTCCAGTATATTACAGAATAATAATATTATATAGGGTAGACTTGTTTTCCAAGTTTCAAGTGGGATTCTCTTGTGATTCATTCATTTCATTAACTCTTTTCTATATCTATTTTTGATTGCAATCACAGGACTTAAAATCGTTTGAGATAAAAATAACAATAAAACAGCCACCGTGTTTGTTGATCTAACAAGAGAAGCTAATGAGCAATGCTTTGTTATCATCAACCAACATGGCAGCTATGATGTAACATGCATCCCAAAAATTAATGTCCAGACTGGTTGCGAGACTGTCTAGTGTTTCCATTATACATATGCTCTCAAAATATTTTTTGGACGGTAGTATAGTATCATCAAGGATTTTGGAGTATGATTTTTATTCTTTGTGTGTGTGACATACCATGCTCGCCTTTTACCTCTAAGGTCTCGGGTTGGATTTCTGAACTTTGTATTATATGTGAGTAGAGTCTGTCTGTCTACCACTCCTCCAGGCTAGGGGTTGGGCACAGAGTTAACAACCCTGTCTTGTAAAACGATCATGTTATAGAAACAGCAACAAAGGAAAATACTACAAATCATCCCTTGTTGCTGCCCTACATGCCAGCAGGCATAATGGGCAGTAAGTAACAGTCTGTTAAGTGTATCCCTTGATATGAGGTTTTTATCCCTCTTCTCCTGCAGTTTTCTTTCCCCTACAAAACCTCTAGAATAGGAAATGCTGCAGTGTAAATTCATACTTGTGAAACCAGAGTACAGTAATATAAGGTGAAATGATATTTAATAATTCTTTGTCCACATTTTACAGCATCTTTTATAGAGGTACATGCTCTACAAACAGAGCTAAAACAAAAAGAAAAACAGAGGGAAGAACTTTTAATAAAGCTTAAGGTATACCTGGTACAAAAAAGATTACATAAGCCTGGTTCTCACTAGTGATTGCAAGCATATAAGCACAAGTAGATAATCACAAGCATATAAGCACAAGCTTCTCTTTTCTTACACTTGCATTTGTGCTTGCTTCGCTTCATTTTATAGTGAGAACATGGATTTACACCTGCTTGTGTCAGCTGGCATCGCTATTGAGAACCATGCTTTAGTTATAATAAAGGTCATTCTCCATTAGTAATGGAGTGAGGAGATGGCTACTGATTTTCATGTAGGGGAAAAAAGGGATTGTAGCAGGGCTTAAAATAACAACCAAACATTGGACAATGTCCAGCCAGAACTGGGACAAGGTTGTCTGGCCAAATCTTTGCCTTGCTGGTCATTTTGACCAGTAACGCCAGAAATGAGGTATGACTATGCTCAAACTAATTGGCCAGTGACTGGCAACTAAACTGCGGCTATTTTAAGCCCTGTGTAGCATAAATATTCTGCAAAACTAGTGCAGTTGAGTTCCATTCCTAGACTAAAACTCCAGATATCCTAAAATTCCTATTATTCTTTTAGAACGTGAACACTGTACTTGTGTCAACACAATATTTCATTCTACATTACAGTATATCTACTTTATCTTTACATCATAGGCACTTTCAGAAAAGACCACGAACTATAAATCCAAGCTCCAAAAAGCAGAGCAAAGCAAGAAGTCCCAGATAAAGATAATGAAAAAGACACAGGAATCCCAAATCCAAATGAAAGCAGAGCTCATACACAATCTTGAAGAACTTATAGAAGAACAAGAAACCAAGATTTTAGAACTTGAATCTAGAATTAAAGGAGGTAATATTGGAAGCCCTCAAATGAGTGGAAAAGCTTCCAGTATTAAGAAGCTGGTGGACTCCATCAATGATTTGCACACTGAAAAAAGTCGAATTTATGAGACATGGCTATCAACACAGTCTGAGCTAGAGACAGTGAGACAAGAACATAAGGAAGCTATGGAAAAGATGAAATGGGAATTGTCAGATATGGATAATATGAATAGAAAAATTCAGGTTGAAAATCTGAAGTTACAGCAAGCTGGGAATGTAAGTAAGAATTTTTATACATGAGATATATAAATGAGTAGGGATAATACTGCTGATATAGACTAATAACAATGTTGATAAGAATCAAGGGAATCACTGGGGTCTTGGCTTCGATTTTCAGACTTTGCATCACATGAGAATAGAGTTTATTAGGTCTCTCTCTCGATTTGATGGGCTTTCTTCAGGTTCTCTCATAGCAGCTTTGCTCCCTCCAATATACATGTACATGTATCCTAACATTTCTCACTAGACTCCAAATTCTTGTGCGAGTAACCTGTGCCCTGACCTAGATCAGCTTAGAGGTTTTTATCATTACTTTTTCATTAGAAACACTGACACAGTTCATACTAGTTTTTAGTTACTGATGAAAATAATAAAGATTATTATTATAAATCTTGTCTTAGGTTATAACAGAGAATAATAACCAGTCAAAGCATTTACAACTCCAAGAAGAAAATGACTTACTAAAGACTAAAATCAGAAATCTTGAACAAGACATCAGCACTCTTGAAGAATCAGCAAAGGAATCCAAGAAAAAGCATGACATAGAACTAATGGAAGTGAGAAAAAAGATGAGGGACACTGAAACAAAGTATACTAATTTGGCCAGCACACCACCAAAGGTATGACTGCATGATGCAAGGCCAAACAAAAAAATGTGTGTTTCCTGTTGAGCAACTGACCCAAATTTGCTTGCCAATTTTTGCCGACCCTAAATATTTAATATTTTTATTCCCAAATGCACCACAGGGTTCCCAGTAAGCTCATTTCCACTGACGTAGCAGTAAAAAAATTCGACCTACCAACCCCATTCATTTTTTTCATGCAACTGGAAACACACATTTTTTTGTTTGGCCCAATCTTTTCTAGGGGATATCTATGTCAAAGAGCTTGTTGTCTTAGTCAAGGGGTACAATAATGAAGATCCCATGTATAGTTGTTTCTCTTTAATGTTCAATAGGATTTTCTCCATTTCTGTTGTCACTGTTTTCATTGCCATAGTTAAACCTCTCCTAATGGACACCTCTGATATATTATTGACAGATATTTTGGTCAGTGTAATCGCCATAGATTATTAATTGTTTCATAGAGCCAACCCCCATATTAAGAACATTTCTTGAGGAAACTTTTCTCAAGACTTTTTGTGTCCTTATCATAGAGTTTTCACTGTACTTGTTCATGGAGACAAAAGTTAGATGATATTAATGGGCAATGGTTGACTACTATCAGTCAAATAAATCATCCCCATGTATCGTAATCTCACAATTCCCACGTACCTCTGTACTCTTACGATTTTTTGCTTGATGATAGTGTATTTCCCATTAAGCTATTGTGAGAGCTTGTCTTGATTAGCGCATAGCACCGAATACTGGTAATACATAAATCTTTTCCTTTAGCATCATTTCAATATGGTTTCGGTCTCTGTGTACTAGCAATCAGATATGGTATAGTTTGGTTCCAAACTTGAATGCTTTTTTTCCAGGTGAGAACAGTATCTGTAGTGTCAGAAGAAACCAAAAGACAACTTGACGAGATGATAAAACAAAACAAAGACCTGGAGTCACTATTAGGAACGACACGATCAGAACTGAGTAGCAAGGTAGGTTGATCCAGAAGGGGAACATTCTAACATTTACACGATGAGTGTTATATAGTATTACAGGCAGGAGGAGCCTTAGTGGCAACAAAACGATGGCTTTTTAGAATTTATACGGTACATTTACGATTTTTTTTATTTTGATAAAATGTAAAGCATAATTATGGTTTTTAAGTCTTTTTGGTTCAGTGTTTCGGGGTTTAAACAGAATGGCAGAATTTTGAATTTGCCCCTTCCTTTCCCCCCCCCACCTCAGAAAATATTGGCTACACCCCTCATGTCATACATATTTCACATGCCAGAGTTGATGTCCAGGCTATCTATCAAAATCATTCAAATTTCCAAAATGCTGTTCCAACAGAATGCAGCATTACAGTCAGAAATTAAAGCTCTCAAGATTGCAAACAACGATGCGACTGTAAGAGAACAGAAGGCTTTGTCTGAATGCCGAAGTTTACGGGATTCCCTCAAGGAGTCACGCAATCTTGAAGGATCACTGCGGGAGAAAGATGGAGTGATAAAATCCTTGGAGAGTGAGGTGAGTGTTACAATGCTTCATAATTGCGTGCGAAGAATCGTCATCGAAATAATGATGATGATGATGATGGCGGCGGTGGTGGTGGGGGTGGTGATGATGATGTTAAAGTAGTAAGTTTTGGTGGGCGTCCATCAAGGTGGTTCCATGACATTCATAGACAAATGCCCTTGAAAAAAATGTATTTTCTTGTAATGTAGACCTTTGAAACACTTTTATTGGTCGCCTTTAAAAATGTTGTTTAGATGTGTGCCCATTATTCCTTTTGGTCTTGTTCTTCCTATTGTCTATCTTCTTTGGCTCCAACAACCTTTCTGATATCCATCTAATGCGTTTACCACTCCTGTGTGGACTGCTAAATGCCTAACAGGCCTTGCGACCTAATTATTGATAAGGCAGCCAGTAGATCCAATTAGAATTTAGAAGCTGATTTTTGTGGAGGGAGGAAAAACTGGAGAATCAGGATAAAAAACCCTCAAAACACAGGAGAGAACCAACAAACAACTCTACCCACAGGCCTCGAGCCCGGGTTGCATTGGCGAGAGGCGGTATTATTCTTCGATTGCACGTTACGTCATTGCGGCCATGTTGGAGCCATTTAACAAAACTTTTCTTATTAGAATCCATCGTTAACCGCACCACAATGGCCGCCATGTTTTTGTGTTTTCACTTTCTTGGGAATGCTTGCAACCCAGGTAGGTGTATAATACAATATGACAAAGCTGTGATTATTAAGACTAGTTTAATTTGTCGTATTTCAGATTTACAAACTGAAAGGAGAGATGGAAAGACTACACAAACAAGCAGAACGCGACAAGGAAAAACGTGAATATGAAACCAAACGAAAGCTAGAGGAAGAGAGACAAAGCTCCGAAAAGTCCACCAGATTAATGAAGGCCAAGTTAGATAATACTGTACTACAGGTCAAGTTACTATCAACTGTTATCAAACAAATAAAGAGACAGTATAAGGACCTGAAAATAGAGACTCTGAAGATGGCAACAGCTATAAAACCTGCTATCAAGGACGTCCAGCGACAGGTAACCATACAGGTTTTATGTACTCGAACGAAATTTCTGAGTTTCAACTGCGCTAGGAAACCGCAACTAAAAGCAGGGTTTCTTATCAAGCGAGCACGTCACTAAAACCACTATCTACTCTCGAACCAAGAGACCGATTTCATGCTTACTGCGCATACTTGAAAAAATGCGCAAGGGCTTCCTAGAGGTTTCTGGAATTTTGCAAGTAAAAATGACTTCTTGAATCGAAATTTAAAAAAATAACGTGTGTGACAGAAGGGTTTCACGTCCGCCATTTAGTAACAATAGTATACACAGGCACACAGACAAGCAAGTAGGCACATCATCTCTTAGTCCTACCAATACTAATGGACTACTTGGACGATGTAGCGGGGGGGGGGGGGGGGGGGGGGGCAAAACAAGACCAAAAAGATGCTGAATGACGATCTCATGGGGAATGACACATGGTCTGAAATGATAAGAGTTTAGATTTAGGTCCGAGAAAGAAAGGGAAAAAAAAGAAACATGTATTGCAATAATCTATAAATAATATATATCTTAAAAAATAGGTCAATTAAGAGCCATATCTTTTAACTTTAGAACTCATCATATGGCCCTCTTTATGTTTCAGATACTCAATAGAATAGAGAATATAGACGGACGAAACAAAGACCTTGTCCAAAAATACAAGAAAGAAATGGCGTTACGGAAGAAATACCACAACGAACTAGTGGACTTGAAGGGAAACATACGGGTGTACTGTCGTGTTCGGCCGGTCATCCGGGAAGACGGTGGCGGGAAAATGGCGGAGAAAGTGGTGTCGTTTGACGAGGATGATGACGGGTTACTAAATGTTTGGTCTAAAGGATCCAACAGACCGTTCGAGATGGACCAGGTGTTTAAGCCTGATTCGACCCAGGAAGAAGTGAGTAATCGCACAACCGTTAGTTATTATTATTTTCTCTAAATAGGTTGTTTACTATAGCAGAAGTACACTTCCCTCTCATCTCTGGGGCCTCGGGTTTGATTCCCAGGCTCAGCATCACTTGTGAGTAGAGTTTGTTAGAATTCTCCCTTGATTCAAGGGTTTTTCTCCAAGTTCACCGGTTTTCCTCCTAACATTCCAAATTCCAATTCCATCTGTGAATTTGTCATGCACTAACTTAGATCAGACAAGAGGATGTTTGAAAAATTTTGTGTACTAAAAGCTATTGATGTATAGATTCAATTTATCAATTTAGCTGATCGATACCAAGCTATTTTGAGCTATTTGAGCTGGTGTCATGCGTCCTCAATCATCCACAACTTTCGGACATCAGAGTTTTTGGCTTAACTGGGTTTTTTTTCGATATGCTAATAACTTGATATGCTAAAAGTAGTGCATTGTTTTTTCTAGGTGTTTAACGAAGTCAAGCCTTTAGTTATATCATGTATCGATGGTTATAACGTGTGTATCTTTGCCTATGGGCAGACAGGGAGTGGCAAGACATTCACGATGGAGGTAAGAACTGAATGTGATGATGATACATGGGGATGACGATACATGATGTTGATGATACTTGGTGCCAGTGATGATACATAGTGACAATACATAATGATGACAATGATGATGTTAAAACATGATGTTGATAATGATAATGATGAAACATGATGATGACGATGATTGTACATGATGATGATGAAACATGATACAGGATGATAATGATTATGATAAATGATGATGATGATATATGTGGTGATGATACATGATGGTAATGATAATGGAACATGATGATGATACATGATGACACATGATGATACGTGACGATTATGTTACATAATGATAACGATGATGATACTTGATGGTGATCCATGATGATGACGATTTTGATACATGAAGATAAAGATGATGATGATGATCAAGAATGATGATGATACTTCATGATGAAAATACATAATACACGATGATGACGATTGTGACATATTAAGATACGATGATGGTATCTTAATCATGGCGATGATACATGATGATGACGATTGTGACATATTAAGATACGATGATGGATGGTATCTTAATCATGGCGATGATACATGATGATGACGATGACGGCACTTGATTATGATGAAACATGACACATGAAAACGAATATAATACATGATGATGAAACATGATGGTGATGATAATGGTACATGATGATGATACTTGATGAAACATGATGATTCGTGACGATTATGGTACATGATGATGACGATGATGATACATGATGATGATGACGATTATGATACGTCATCTATCTCCAAATCAATTGTTTAGCTAGCATTACTGCCTTTCCTAGGGTATCCCCGATAACCCCGGCATAAATCAAAGGGCACTGCAGCTACTGTTCGAGGAGACATCGGATAGGCAAGGGGAGTGGCACTACTCTATCAGTATTAGTGTCATGGAGATTTACAATGAAATGCTGAGAGATTTGTTAAGTGAAGACACTTCGGCCAAGCTGGACATCAAGCAGGGTAAAGATGGGCTTTTTGTACCTGGGTTACAGGAAGTCACGGTTTCGAATCTTCAAGAGTTAAATGAGGTAAGTGAAATAGTCCATGGAAAGAGCACAGGGAGCCCAAGCTTGGTTTCATAAACGTCTTCCTAGCAATGTTTTTATTTATCTCCGATAAAGGTTTTGCACTATCACGTGCCCACGCCCAATACATTTGTCCACTGTATAGGATTTATCTCGAATTTTTCAAAACTCTTGGAGTGGAAAAGAATTATCATAATTTTTAGCTGATAAATTAAGCGCACTCAAAATATAAAGAAAACAAAGACATTTTCCGAGTGTTATTTCGTTACTCGGTTCGTAATTGGAGCACAACATTTATTTTTTTCTTCACTCCCAACATCTCTTCCCTTGGGGATTTTAAACTAGCTACTAATCCTCACTCGGCCAAATAAACCACAGCAAACACCAAACGGTGACCCAGGAAAATACAGGGACTGTGCGCAGTGTAATTTCATAATTCTATCAAAGTGCTCTTCTTGTCTAACGATCAGCGGTCGTTGTGTTTCAGGTGTTTCAACTTGGCAAACAAAACAGGGCCACTGCCTTCACGGACATGAACGAGCACTCGTCTCGATCCCATGCTCTGTTGTGTGTGACTATTATAGGAGTCAACAGATCGACTGGATCAAGAACCACAGGTAACCCACTAGGTCTACCAACGTATTTATTCAGAGGGGAGGGGTGGAGTGACCTGGTACCTACCACCTCCAGAAGTAAATTCCTGAATTTTGTCATTCCTCAAATAGAGAGTTTGCACCATCACTTGACGACAGCCATGTTAGATGGTAGAAACAATACGTTCATTTTAGATGAGAAATAATTCGATTTCCGAGAGAGAAGGGTTTCATTGTTCTGTCATCTAACCACAGGCAACCCATGCTGTATTATGGGTCCCGTTACTTGATGATACATAACCTCTATACCTGGAAAAGTAAAATTCACATGACAAAAATGAAAATACTGTCTGTTTGCACGTATACTTAGCAAGATATCATTGTTAGATAGTTACTGCGGACACCAAGTATACACCTTTTGCAGCCATCGGAATGCAGCTCAATTTGGACGATGTTTTTCCAATTCTCAGGAGATTGAAATTCTTTTGTTATGTCCTCCAAATCGAGCTGCATTGACGTCGAATGCAAGGGGTTTATTGAGCAGTTCAAAAGGTCTCTGAGTGGATAGGGGGTATTTACCGGTGTCCATGACCTAAATCCACAAGATCGGAATCCTGTCCTGGACCATTACTTTGACCTTCTCTAAAATGACTGAGGTGTTACCTCATTCCAAGTCAACAATACCCGTACCTATTTTACAGTTCCGTTCAGTGACCACAAATAGTAGTTCCAAGTCGAGGCTGGAGATACCGCGCATGATAAACTGTATGTTTGCTATGCGCGGGAACTCCAGCCTCGGCTAGGAACTATTATTCAGGGTCACTGAACGGAACTGTGAAATGGAGTATTAATAATCGATTACCTTTGTTTGACCAGGTAAACTGAACCTTGTGGACTTGGCCGGCAGTGAACGCATCTCTAAGAGTGGATCTGAAGGGGCCCGTATGAAGGAGGCGCAGAACATTAATAAGTCTCTTTCGTCCCTCGGAGATGTAATCCATTCATTGAAGAGCAAAAGCTCCCATGTTCCATACAGAAACTCGAAATTGACTTATCTCCTTCAAGAATCGCTCGGTAAGTATTGTGGAAAGTGTTTAATGTAGCCTGTTTAAAGCCGCTTCCTACCCCTCCCCTCTACGAGGAAGACCTGATGATGACAGACGTTTCTGTCGAAACATGTCTAGAAAAATAAAAATGTAGTGTTTTTTTAAAACTTGTATATCCTAATATATCTGGCTTTGAAAGGTTGAATAATAGCCTGTGGCTCGGTATACTGTAATGAGCAGTCACTCTCATCGACGCAAAACTAAATTAGGATATATTAAAAGTAATATGTCGGTCCTCTCCTCCTTATATCACTTTGCCTCCGTCGCATCTTTTCAAAACGCCTAACATTCTCCTTTGAACCTACTTAGGTGGTGACTCAAAAACACTCATGGTCGTTCAAGTCGCACCTGTCGAAAAGAATGTCGGAGAAACCGTGTGTAGCTTAACGTTTGCTCAAAGAGTACGAACAGTTGAACTGGGGCAGGCTACCAGAAAAACAGAGACTGCTGCCGCTGTTCAGTTGAAAGACAGGCTCAGAGAGTACGAGGTATGAGAAACTGTTTTAATGCTTGTGTATACACCTATTTCAAAAACGTTGTCGGTCGAAGATCTGAAATGGGCGATCTGAGACTAAACTGAAATTTTATACTTTCATGTTTTCTGCCTAAAATACAAAAAAATCACATTTCTATTCCAAAGGTAATGCTTTATGTTCCATTTTCAAAGGAAACTACGTTGTTTGGCTGTGTGTATATTTGATTTTGCAGCGTGTTGCGATCTTCAACCGACAACGTTTTTTGAAATAGGTGTATACATGCATTGGGTACTACGTAGAGTACGAGGTATGAAGTAGACAGTGACTAGGGTACCTTAGATACTATAAATCTTTAACAAGGACGTACGATCCAAGTGGAGGATCTGGAAATTAATAGGTCTTACTTCTCGTTCTCTGGACCCAAACGATTGGAAGGTACTAAATATCAGAGAAATGGCTTGGGGAAACGCCATGGTTCTTCGTTGTTCACACGCAATTACATATATATATATTTATTTATTTATTTATCCATTCTCATCTATGTTCTTGTTCAGGGATCACCATCAAGAATGAAGAGCTCTTCTCTACCAAGGCCAAAAATACGATAGGTCCTTCGTACGTTATGTTTCTTATTCCTTAAGGTGACTGCCTACTTTTGAAAATTGATTTAAAATTTTTTTAAAACTTCGATTTTCCGAATTGAAATTTAATACTGATTCCAAATCTGGAAAGAAAAATAGGGTGTCCCGAGCTTGTTTTCGAGATAATCAGCATTTAATGGCAGCCTATGCACGAGCTTTTGGAGTAAAAACTGCGCCACCGGAAGTCATTAGAAAAATAATAAGATCCATAAGATCATAGTTATTTGCAGACTATATGATTGCACGAGTGAAGGCTAGTCAATCATTCTATAATAATACGTGGTTATTTTCAACAAAAAGACAAAAAGATAAATTAATTTCTTATATTTTGTAGTTTTGGTGCTCTTAAAATTTTCATAAAGTCGAACAAAAATTCCTACAAAAATCTATTTTTTTATGTGTTGCTGATTTAAACTTTTTTAAATTGTTGATATAACATAGATTTATGAGAGTTTTTTCGGATGAGCTATTAAAAAATATAGAGTCCCGTGCAAAATTTGAGGGTTTTGCCCTGTTGAAGCTCAAAACACGTATGGTTCTTCAATAAAATCTTGTAGATTTTTCAGCGGTTTTTGAGCGCGCGCTCATCGTGGGCTCAATTCGAACGTTCAAAAGTAGGCAGCCACCTTAATCTAAAACGCGCAAATACAACATGGATATGATCGGGCTAATTCATGTCACATAAATTTGTAAAAATTTGTAATTGGTTTCTTTTTGTGACCATCAAACACCATGGCGGCCATGCATTGTTATAGCATTCTTTGATGAATGATTGGGAACAATTTTTGATTTTTTTGCAAGGGAAAAGCATGGGGGAGGGGAGGGGGAGTATTATAACTAATTTAATATAAATTATATTTATTGTATCTAATTATATATCTAAAGGGATAAATTAATTCGAATTTGTATCAATCACAATGGTACATAATGTTTTTATTGGATTTTATACAAAATCACTGCCACACAGAATAAATTTCACAAATGATCTTTAGAATTTTTTTACTTAATTTCTCTTTGACTGAGACAGTACAGTGCAAAAACTAACTTGCACTATTGCCAAAATTTGGATTAAAAATGAATTCGATTGGAAGCAGATGGCCAAAAGCTCTGAGTTATCAAAGTCGCTCACTGATTGGTTCGTTGGTAAATTTTGATAATTGCGTGGAAAATTGCTGAAAAAATTGCACAACACTGTGTTTTGGATCATTGTTAGTAAAACCATGAAATAAAAACAAAGTTGGTACTTGACAAATAGTAGTTATTTAGTGACTAACATTTGCTTTCACCCAACCAGAACATTCACTACGCAAAAGACAAATACACAAGAGGCTATTTGTGTCTTTTGTGTAAAGAATGTTTTGGTTTAGTGATACGAACTATTAGTCACTAAATAGATACTTGTCACTATCAACTTTGTTTTTATTTCATGGTTTTACTGCATGCGCTCTATGCTTTTAGTGTTTTCCTTCTATTTTGCACAAACCTTGTACAATTCCCATAATTAAGATATTCAGGTCACATCTTATAACTCCGATTCTATATTTTAGATAAAAGCACCTAGTAAATATTTATAAATATGTATGTTTTAATAATAAATCAGTGCTATCGTTCGCATTGGGTCTCAAACATTTCTCTCTCCCGGCGCCTGCTTTCCTCATGGTTATCATGCGGAGCAGATGAAATGCGCGCATGCGTAAATTAATGGTTGCATAGGCCAGGCTATCTAGTAGCTGGCCTCGCTTAGTAATTGGACTAGTTCACTGTCGTCCTGACTGCTTAGTTCCTCAGGACTATCAAACTCCAACACACGACCATCTCTCATGACTGCCACTCTATCAGTAGCCATAATGGTGTCCAGTCTATGCGCAATCGTTATGACTGTTCGATCCTGGAAATGAGTTCTTATGATCTCTTGTATCAAGGTGTCATTCCTGGAATCAGTGATCAGGTCATCTTCTTCGATGATTAGAATCCGCTGACCTTGCAGTAACGCATGCGCAAGGTAAATTAATTTACGCTCCTCGTTAGTGTAATATAACACTGATCTCCTGAGATTAGATTGCACCATTTTGTCAAGTTTCAACTGCTCTAACACCTTCAGTAAATCTTCGTCCTTATATTTATCAAGTGGGTCGAGATTAAACCTAAGTGAAGTGCTCAAGAGAAAAGGCTTTTGAGGAACGAATACGATACGTCGGCGTAGATCCCGTAAAGAAAGTTGCGCAATATTCAAGCCATCGATAATGATTCGTCCTTTCGGCTCCGGCATACGAAGCAAAGCTGCCACAAGTGAAGACTTTCCGGCGCCTTGTTGACCAACTACAGCTATTTTCTCTTTGGGGAGAATATTCATGTCGATTGATTTAAGTGCTTCGGGTCCCCCCTCGCTATAGTTCAGCGAAACATCCTCGCATTTAATAGCCCCCTCATGAGGCCAGTCTTTAAGGTGTATGTGCTTTGATGCGTACCCCGGTTCCGGTTCGAGGCCGGTGTAGATTGAAATTCGTTCAAAGGAAGCCATGGTGTTTTCAGTTTCCGCAGTCACTTGAATGGCCCATTGTGTTAATCCAAGAAGCTGTATGGCATACAATAATGACAAACCAGTATAGGCTAAAAAGAATCATAGTTATAATTATCAAGATTTGCGATTTAAATCCCAATAGAGAGTTTGCACCACCACGTGATTGCAGCCGCGACAGGACGCAGGAACAATTGAATCTGGTCTAATCTGATTGACATGAGAAAGAACTCAGTTTCCCGGGGGAAAAAGACTCTATCGCTCGCCTCCTGTCATGCCTGCCATCACGTGATGGTGCAAAGACTCTATAAGTACTCGGAGACAATTTGGCATGACTGTTTAAAATTTACCATAGGGAGTTGAGAAGTAATTAATTTGGATGGCAAATTTCAAACCACAAGAAACTTCCTAGGTGTAGGTGTTCGTTGTCGCCTCAACCCTCAGGGAAAAAGAAATGTTCCTTCTTTTAACAAGTGCTTGAAAATTTTCGTGCCGGTGCGTATTTATAACGAAAGAAACTTTTTATCTCTGGGCTGTTCCTGAAGTCAGGGCACGGCTAAGTCAAAGATCAAGTTAGGGATCTAGAGTGTTGGATTTTGCGGAGATGTGAAAGCCAAAGATCCCAGAGAGTCAAGGCGAAAGCAAATATCAAACTATCGAATTTAACTTGAGAATCTACAATAACATCACCTTGTTTCTCAATTCAACCGACGAGGATATAATAGATGCGTGCTCTCTTACCTGCGTCTGCTGTCGTTAACACAGAGGCAATACCAATGCTGGTGATGAACAATGAACACAGAAGGTCTACTCGTAAACACAGCCAACGTGTACCCGCGAAGGACATCACATATGGTCTGGATTGGGTGTCTAAGAACCTATATCGACAAACACTAGCATTAAGAGCAATTTTTTCCAAGAGCAACTATTTCTCTCTGAAAATCATCCTAAGGGTGAGACTAGCAAAGCAATGCCTCAAGGCGCGGACAGAGTGCAACGTTAGATGCTAAGGGGAGATCGCGGAGTTTGTCCTCCCCCAAAATTGCTCGCTAAGTATAGAAGAGTCTCGCACTCTTCATCGCATTGTGTGCGCACGCTTTTAGAATGCCCCTATGAAAAAAAAACAATTTCTTCTATATTTTCCTAATGCTCTTTTTTACTTAGGAGGAAAACTAAAAAGGTGTTTCCATACATATGTTCATCGATTAAACACAAACCGAGGCTGCTGGGTATTAAATTTTAAAGAACGACACAAATGGAAGCCTTGTGGCGCAGTCACTTAGCTGCTTTGAACCAATTGATTATGTGGACGGTGAATATTTACTCACTCGTAAAATCGTTGAAGGAATCGTTCCTGCGTCTTAAAAGCCCTGATACAAGTCAACCCAGATAGAGTCGATGAACAGTGTGAAACAGCATTACAGAGATATCTTCTTTCTAATCTTTTTAAATCTTTTGTTGATCTCAAAACGTATCTTCTCAGACACACAAATGATACCATCAACGGGACGCCAGCTAGAGACACCCAGTAGTTAACAGCAATAGATAATATTATGATAGATGTGACAGACTGAAAGGCCTGGATGCTCTCGATAAAGCCATATGGAAGAAGGTCGTCCAAATCGGCCACATCTTTGGAAAACCTGAAAAGACATGACATTGTAGGATTAGTTTAACGGAGAGAAATATTGAAGATGGAATAGCAGAATATGCAAAGATGGATATCTAGTATGCTTCCAGAACATTTCAGAACATGCTCGATAAAAGGCATTGTCTGAGCATGCGCAATACTCGACCACTAAGAGCATGTGCATTAACAGCAAGGGTTTATTCAACGACTCGAAGTATGTGCACAGTGTCTGCGGGATAGGGGCGCCAAGTCTAAGTATGCGCAAAGTTGATTGGACGACTCATAATCATGTAAGCACTGAGAGTTGGGGTTGAGGCACCGTTCGAGCAGTGATTCAATTACTTTAATCTGAACATACGCAATAACAATATGGTTTGCTCTATTCCTGTCTTCGCATGTGCAATAACAATGCTACAACACTGGTGTGATTCGAGGAAAACATTCGACATACCTGTTTACTATTTTATCCACTGGATTCGAGTCAAAGAAAGAAACTTGAGCCTTCAGGACAGCGGTAATCATATTATCGTGAAAAACTGCTGACGTCTTCAAAAAAGAAAGGAACAGACTCAATGCACGACTGAAGACGAGTAATATTGATATGACCACTAATCCATAGAAGATGTAAATGTTGTTACGTTGTTGTTGGCGACTAAAGTCCATTTTACTCCACCTTGCCAACCACCAGTCTGTTACCATTAGAATGACTTGTCCAGCCATTAAAACCATTACCAGGAAAATAAGTATCACTGTGCCCCGACCACTTCTAAAGTACTTCCAGTACACCGACCACGGTAGCGTCCCGACCAGTCGGTCCTCTTCGACCTCCCTGTGATCATTGTGACAACTTGATGTGTTTTCAGTCATTATTGAATCGTTACTCGATGAACTCAACGTTCTACTTTTAGCGTGTTTAACCTCGTATATAGGAATTTCTACACTCTGCAAATCATTTTGGACCGTCTGTCTCAAATTCATGCTTTCTAAAGCTTCCGTCAGCTCAGCGTACGTTCCTTGCTGCGTTAGGTGGCCATCTGTAAAAATTATCACGTGATCACAATGCTCTAGTAATTCGGGGTCCTGTGAGACCAGAATGCGACAGCTCTTTGTAAGAAGCTCGAATAAGACTTTCTTTATGAGATCCTGACCTGTTATCTTATCTAGAGAGGTAAAGGGGTCGTCAAGGAGGTACACATCTGCTTCACAGTATGCCGCTCGAGCAAGACTGACTCTTTCTCGTTGGTCTGTAGTTAGACTTATTCCTCCATTGCCAATGAAGGTTAAGTCGCCTGAGTATCAAAAAGAAAACAATATATAGCTTCTTTTATCAGGACGTAGTTTATTTAAATCTAAAACAAGGCGATGCTAGGTGATACACTGAGCTCATAACAGCGAAAAATTGAAGAAAAGAAAACGCGAGGCAAGGCAATTGAAGTTTGTGCATGGGAGTTATAGTGGTTAGGGGCAAAGCAAGGAAAAACAGTGCCAGTTATCGAAGGTTAAATACTAAAGAATATTGGCAAAAACAGAACACTTTTGGTGAAAGGAAGGGTGGAAGAGTACACACCATTTGTTTCTATTGATATAACTGCACATTCTCAAAACTCACCATTAGGGAATTCTCCTATATCTTTGTCCAGTGCGCATGCATAAATAACCTTCCAGTATCTTTCCTCTGCATACGGAGCATCAAATAAAATATTATCCCGTAAAGTTCCCGTACACACCCAGGGTACTTGCGGGACATAAACCACTCGTCCCGTCTCAGTTAAGTTTCCAGATACCAAAGGAAGCTCTTTTAGTATGGCCAACAAAAGTGCGGTTTTGCCGCTTCCTGGACATCCTGTGACTCCAACCAATGGTTTGTCGCCCAACTCTAAAGATATCTCATGAAGCGCTGTCGATGCTCTAAGATGACTCCACACAAAAGAAGCTTTCTTAAAAGTAACACGGCAAGGATTTTCCAGTTTTTCCTTGATCTCTAGAGTATCATCTTCTCGGTACCCAGATCGCAACCCATTAAAACTTAAAACCTTCATTGAAGTTTTCTTGGGAGTTTCCAGTGGGTCAAACCCAGCGTTAACAAAAAACCTAGAATTCCCTATCAATTGGCTGTAATTATGTTCTGGTTTCTGGTGTAACTCCTCTTCCTTCATGAAGTTTTCAATGCGTTGTATAGCAACGTACGCCTCTGGTATACTCAGCAGAGCACGTGATAGGTATCCGAGAGCAGAATGTATTAGACAGACATAAAGAGCAACTGTGGCGATGATTTTCTCCGGAGTCAATTCCGTACCAAGGAACGCAAGGGATGGGAAGATGATGAGCGAGACAAGATGATGTGAACAAAACTGGATTATCTGTCGCAACGATGACACCAAAGTGCTGCGGCGAAGAAACTTGAGCTCGCGACTAGAATTCAATAAATTTACAAGAATTACAGTCAAACCAGCTCATGCGTTCCTATTAAGGTTCAAAGATTCAGGTCTTATCAGAAGTTTGATTTCCTTCTATACTTTGAAGCTTGCATTAATGAAACGAACTTGTAAAATTCAATCCCGGTTTTTTCCTCAAAACAATACGTGTACCTTATGGCCATTCGTTCTTTAAAATAAAATTGAAATATCGATTTATTAAATTTGGCCTCAATTTTCGATTTTCTTATTAATTAAAATTAAACTTTGAATAAATTTTTTTCAATTTTCGAGTTGTCGTTTAAAAACATCAAAATGTAAATTTGTGAAAGGACTTTTTAAACAAAACTTCGCACCAAACAATTAATTTAAAGATGGTAGCTACAACTGTATAAAGAATTTTCGCTTTACACGAATCTGGGTACCCCCACCTATAGTGGCATTGCACGATCACGTGATGGCAGCCATGTAAGGAGCGAGGCACAACGATAGAGTCTTTTCCCCTGGGAAACTAAATTCTTTCTTATGTAAATCAGACTAAACCAGATTGAATCGTTACTGCCTCCTGTCATGGCTGCCGTCACGTGTTGGTGGGAAGTCTCTATAGGTCTTAAAAAATCGGGTCTCTACTTTTGGCCTTTGCTTTGATGTCATCATACCTTCTGATGTTCCTGACAAGGGTCCTTAGCGGCCATTCCCATACATTCGTCTTTACAGTTCGTATTCCAAAAATCATTTCGCTTATCAGATTCACTCGTCGCCTTGATTCCCTCATTATTTTATAGTGTAAATTAGCACAGACCCTTCCCATCACGCCTTGCAGGGGAATCAAGGACACGACAAAACCGCTGGCCACTATGCTTAACCAGCCAACCTGTTGCCATGCCAACGCAGTAATAACAATAATTTCCAATGGAAAAATTGCTATGTGTGTTATAAAGAAACTGGCCTCTTCGATTTTTTCACAGTCGAGATGAAATAAAGCAACCAGATGACCGGAAGTGACGTCATGGATTGATCTCTGACTAAGCTTTAGTAACTATGGAAAAAGAAATGAGAAATAAGATTGTGCAATTGAGGAATAAAATCGTAGGAATGAATTAAGGGACGAATCTAAAACGTTGCAACATCATTTGCCAAAAAATTCAGCTCTTCAAATTTCTGTTTCACGGGCTAGGCTGAACATTCTCCATACAACTTTCCAATCGAAAAAATTAAAAAAATACCAATATTGTGCAAAAGAGCATCAAGGGTGGTGTATCTCATGTCTTGGGTCTCGGGTTTGATTCCTGGATATTCATCATCACATGTGAGTAGAGTTTTTCGGTCTGGTTTTTCCTCCGCCAAACGCGCTTAATTCCAATTCAATCTGCCGTTAGCCGTGACTCTGAATAGCCAAGGCATCTTTTCAGATATTCAAAAAAGTTGAGGTATATAAGCTGTTTTACAAAAAGTAAAGTATGCAATTACTTTTTATACATCAGGCCCATGATAGCTGTCTTGAGCTGCGCGCCAAATGTCTCAGTCTTGAATAAGAAGGAGTTTCTTATGACCCCATACATCATAGCTACACCTCCCAATGTTCCTACGTAGATGTAAGTACTTTCTCTTCGTTCTGATAATGTCTGTAGCTCTCGAACAAGAAGACCAACCAGGACTGGCATGAGGATGCGAAAAATAAAGTTAAGGATGACCAGGATAAAGAGCATGACTAAGTTGAAGGTAAAACACTGAAAGGAATTGTGAAGAGGCATAGTTAGTTGACAGGGATAAGAATTACGCGCAAGAAAACAATCTTATTCTGTTTCACCAAACCACAGTTATTCCCTTCTTTCCATTCCATTAATTCGCTAATGTGCACGTGAATTCCCATCCATCCATCCCTTCCTTCCACCCTCCCTTCTCCCCCCCCCCCCCCCCCCCCCCCCACCTCCCTCCCTCTCTCCCTTTCCCTTTCATCCTCCCTCCCTCCCTCCCAACCATCCATTATTCATTTCCTCCCATTCTTTTCCTTTCCTTTATTCTCTCTCTTCCTTCAACTTTGCCAACTATTGGACCAGGTCACATTCCTCCATTTTTTCTCTTCCGTCCCCTCCCCTCCCCTCCCCTTCCTATGTATTTAACATATCAGTTATTCCTTATCATCGATCCATAATTTCCTGAAAGGTATCTCAATAGATCACTATCTTGATTTTATAAGAGTAGATACACGTCCGATCAGACTCGTGGCAAATCTATCAATCATTACTTTGACTTGAGTGATAGCTGCAAGGCGGACGAGTGATATGTAACTGTCATAAACGATTATTATACTGATCGAGATAGCCTTTTGGACACGACGTTCTTTTATTGCTTGGCTCAGCCGTGCGTTATCTCTGCAGTTCCTGGCTAATATGAAACTGATGACTGAACCAGAAGCCAAGGGCGATGGGGAATGAGGTCATAGCCGTTGAAAGCGTCAACCGGAACAGCATCTGCGCATGCGCCTCGCTGTTACTCTATTTAATCATCAGACGCGTGACCTGCGCTTGTAAGCCTCTTATAGAGGATTTGAAATGTTTATGCCACAAAGCGTTAAATAAGTCTCGAAAAGGAAAATCCTCGAAGGCTTTTACGAACGAAGATTTTGCTCTTAAAGAAATCTTCAACGTGGTCTCTTTCGGCTTTTTAGCTATTTCTCGTATCACCGACATTAAAGTCTTTATAGTGTACGGTGTCATTGAAGTTAAACAAGCGGGGAAATGAATGATAACAAAAAGAATTTCAAATGTCAAAAATAAACGAAATTATTTTTTCATATAACATTTTTTTCTTCTCAACTCGCAATCATTATACACCAACCATCCACCAAAATGTAAAGAAAATCCAACCACACGGAAAACAATTCTTCGCGTAAAAATATCATAAATACTCAGACAAACCCGTGAATCGCCTCTATACGTGCTGCATGGTATGAACGTCTTACCTTCATGAGTGCTCGTAAAAGCAATGAAACTTTCCTTCCTGGTTTGGTTTCTACTGAAGCTTCCTCCTCTTTCCAGGTTTTCTCAAGTCGTTGACTAAGCTGCTCAGCTGAGTCCTTGTCACTGAGCTCAAGAAGATCCACTTCTTGAATTTGTGACTTGTTCCCATGCTGTAGCGTCTTAGCGATCCAAGAGAAGGTTACGCGAGAGCAAAAGCTTCTAGGGATTAGATTACCAAAGCGATCTTTCTCGTGTAAAATCATTACGACCAACCTGGGGTTTTCTTTCAGTTCCAAGGTTCTAAGTATATCGCCTTGTGTGTTATTTTTCTGTTCCCTTGCATCGCTCGGGTGGTATTACTCCGACTTGAGTATACCAGAAGCACGTAATCTTAATATACCAACAGATGAAATGAATACGTAGCATATTTGATGGTCAGGATTTTCGCAAAAAGTCACGACCTTTATTATCTCCGGCCTAAAAATATCATTAACACGAAAAATATTACTTTCATTTGAATAAGTACATATATGCTAACTTATTTTCAATACGTGAGAACAGTGACGCGGTCTTAGAATTAATAATTACGCGTGGTGTGTGACTCAATATACCACGAACAAAGTACCATCTGTACTATTTTCCGCCCAGCGAACCACTGGGGAATGTTTGAGTGAGTCTCATATACCAATGATAATCTAGGCTCATGATAACGCGCTTTTATTTTTCCTTTTCTTGTTGACTATCAGCTTGAAAGCTTTCCAGCTGATCATTAATTTGTAACGCAGACGTGGTTGAGGTCTACCAGAGAGACCAGAAAGAATGACCATCTGTCTCCTGGAAGCTTAAATAACCCAAGCTGCGTGTTTTTAATTATAGTAAGATAAAAGGTTGCTTTTATGGACTCCACGCCGGGTTGTTTATATTAGCATTGACACAAACAACGATTAAGCTGTTTTCGCGGCGTGTGCATTAATTCCAATTTGATTTGCGGGTTTCAAATTCTGAAAGAAAGAAAAAAAAAATTTCCTGTATTCGGTTTTTAAAAAGAACACGATACTTTATTTTCGTGCGGAAAATTGTCAAAGCTGCTCTCTGATTTATTCCTCAATACGTATTACCTTGCTTCCTTCTACGCCATATTTGGATGAATATATTCCCCATAAAAAGATAGACGTGATGCTAACGATGATACTAGATGACTCGGATCATGATAATTTATGTCATCAAAAAAACTTCCAATTCTATGCACACCTGAAACAACCTTTGGTTTGTTCAAAGTTATATGGCATGGAATTAAGCCTGTTAGGTTCAGTTTGTATTTGCGGAGGGAGGAAAACTGGAGAACGCGGAAAAACCCTGGAATCAAAGGGAGAGAACCAAAAAACTGACTCTACTCACATGTAATGGCAACTATACGAAATGACAGGCGAGTGTACTAGTTAATCTTTTGCAATCCATTGAACAATAATTAATGATGACAATGTTTTTAGCCTGTCATCACAACTCTCCAGTAACATTCACATTTGCAATAACTCTTCAACGCCCATGAAATCAAAGGTATGTCAAAAATGCCAGTTAAGTATCGTCAATAGGTCGCCAGCCCTGTAGTTTTTAACGTTATCGACTGCGAAAATGACCTAGGAATTGCGATGGTGTAGTCATTATGACTCTAGTTTTGGAGAACTTTGCACGCTTAGAGCGGTTTTTGGTATGAGTGGGAAACATAAGGTGTTGACGCACAACACGTACGACACTGTCATGACATTGAAATGACTTCACATCGTAATTCATCCTATCACAACGCGTAGGGATGCGGCTACGCGGGTAAGATATTCGGTACGGCCACAGAAAACTACACTGAAGCATGTATGGACTATTGTTGAGGGGCTTGAATAATATGCTTGAAGAATAGGCTTGAATAATAATAATAATAATAATAATAATAATAATAATAGTAATGATAATAATAATAATAATGATAAATAATAGTAATAGGAATAATACTAAAGGAATCACTCGTAGTCAGAAATGTGAAGAAAACAAAAACGTCTAGAATAAAGTGGAACATTCTCCCTGCTCAAAGTTATACAGACAATCATATGTAAAACATGCCTTTCAACATTCAATTCAACCTTTTTTTAACAGCGGGAATATTTTGTCAATGCCGCGTCTCTCTGTCTTCAAACCTCCACCCACAGCTGGAAATCGCGAGATAATCCCGAACTAGTCCCGAAGAATTTCCGATCTCAGTCAATCAATATCCCAAGGTGCTTTTAGAGATTGCTGTCTAATACAAGATGGCGGCTATTCATTTTGAAAATGTCAATCCTGCAATATTTGAACGGGCTGCAGAACGTGTTATCACCGTGGAGGAAGAAGACGAGAACCACAAAGATAAAATAGACAGTAGAGAAGTATTTGGTATCCTTTTATTGATTATTGATTTGCTTTTGAAAACGAAACAGCAAAATTTGAATGTTTCTCGCCGATAGTCCTATCAGTTAGTCTGGTTATTAGTTGAATGAAGCCTGATCTATAGACCCCTTGATGGAGAAGATTGACCCTTGACATATCATAGACATGATTCGTTTTATCAATGATCCAGAGCATCCACTAACATTAGAGGAGTTGAATGTTGTACAACAATCGTTAGTTGATGTCAGTGATGATGAGAGTCAAGTTAAAGTACAATTTACCCCCACTATACCCCACTGCAGCATGGCTACACTTATTGGTCTGGCAATAAGAGTAAAACTGCTACGGTCATTACCAGAAAGATTCAAGGTATGCTTTAATTTTTTAAGCAGGGATGAAAAAACCTGGGAAGGAGTGGGGGGGATTACCACCCCAACTTGGGTAGGAGTGTGCCGCCAGGACCTCAAAACCCTGATCCTATCCCAGACCTAAAATTTTGATTTTACATTCCCTACCCCAGACTAAAACTAAGAATCGTACACCCTATCTGAGACTAAATGACAGAAACGATGGTTATTCAATAGATTTCAATCAATATTTACTAAATTTTTTGTTTTTGTGCTGGCAGAAAGCGTAGCCTATTCGCCAGACAAAAACTACCAAATCATAAACCTTATCCAAAATTGATGCCCTATCCCAGACAAAATGTCAAAAAATGATATCCTACCCTAGACCCAAAAGCCAAAAAACCATACCCTATAGGTCGCTACATACCTGTATAGCAAATATAGGGGAGTACCCCCCTGGGTGAAAAATAGTCAGTCATCAAATCTTTTCTGCTTACCGTACTTCGTGGAATAAAACGAAACGAAACGAAAATTTAGGGTTTATTGTACTTTGAGCAATGAAAGGAAATCAATTTTCATTTAATGAAACAACTCCTTTCCTCCATTCATTAGGTTGATGTGATCATCACACCAGGAGCTCATCAATCAGAACAAGCAGGTAAAAACTGTTTAGTCAATATATATTTTTACAATAACTTGTGTACTGATTGGCTAATTTCAATTTTAATTCCCAGACTTGGTGTCTTATGTAAGTAGAGTTGCCTTTAATGTTCCCTCTCGTGCTTCAAGGGTTTTTCTCCAGGTTCTTTGCTTTTCCTTCCTCAGCAAAAGTAAACTTGAAAAAAGTTGAAATTCAATGACAGAAGAGCCACCATTTGAATGTTTTTGTTAAACTCTCTTTTATTATATATTTATTTATTTGAAGTTGTTTTTCTAATTTTTGTTTCATTTTACACCCTTTTACAACCCACTTAATAATACAAAGAAACTTTATATCTTATTCTCTCTTTTTTCCAGTAAATAAGCAGCTTGCAGACAAAGAAAGAGTGGCAGCTGCTTTAGAGAATAGTCATCTTTTGGAGGTGATCAATCAGTGCCTGGTGGGAAAGAAATAAAGGATGAAGGGTACAGGGTAATTCTCAGAGACACTCGCAGATATTCGTATTAGTTCCTGTATTCATGCTAGTCAAAGCACTAAACAGCACTTTCAGGATACTCTCAGAGATGGTAGAGTAGGTAGAGAGTAGGTTGTGTATAGGTATGGTATTGTCATAGCTTGGAATGTTTCTTTGGCATCTAATGCAAAATGAGAATGAGTACTTCTGAATGTCAAATATTTTATCTGTGCTGCAATGTTCTATCCAAAACCAGCCAATCACATTGTAGTATGCTATCAACATGAGGTAGGTTGGTTGGTGGTTGCCATGGAAACATTGAGGCTAGATGTTAAATATGACGTGAATAGTACTCTCATGTTCATTGTAACAGATTCCAGTTTATAGGAGTAACTAGATGAGGGAAAGAAAAACAGCTAATGAAACTGAAACTTTAAAATTTGTATATATTGTTTCTGTAAATGAGAGCAGGTATATTTGTTGTAGATATAAATGGTACACAAATAATTTTTGACACTATTTCAACACACTACAATTATTATTACATCACCTATTACTTCACACCTTCAAATGCCCCTCTGTTAATAATTTTTATATTATATAATCTAAGAAAAACCACACTTTTTATTATACACAACATTAGCATAGCTCAATCATTATTTGCATACTTCAAACTTGATAGTGGTAAACTAGTCAAATACTAGAGGGCTATAATTCTGCCTGTTAAAGTTGTATAACTAGTGAGTAAACAGTCAAAGTAAAACAAAAACAAACAATGAAATTAGTGGCTATTACTATGAAATATACTTACTAGAGTGAAGGAATTTAACCCGTGAAATATAAAAATACTAGTCAATGTGTAATAGTCAAATAGACACAAACGAAAACAATGGAATTAAGGTCTACCAATGTGTATTAGTCTATTATCTATTGCACAGGTTTAAAAATGCCTTCACTCGATTTTTTGCTGGCCAAGTTAAATCACTCTAGTTAATACTTTGTTGTCCTTAGTTAAATTCCTCATTTTAGCAGCCACTAAATGTTTTAGACAAGTAATAATTTTCTGTACAAATATATATTGTTTCTTTTTGTGAAAAGGAATTTCTACGAAATTAAAAAATTAATTTTGAGCCCTGGATTTGTAATATTAGAAATTCATACTTTACCCATTTCAGATCAGGTGTCATTGTGGGTTTTTTCGCAAGGTGTATGTCAACGACATGTGGACTGAAATGGAAAAATATACCAAGAAAAATAGGTCGGCATATTTTGATTCAGTGTATAGATTCAACCAGAGAAACGCTTACCATTTACTCACTATTATCGAATTAATATACCACACAAAATATTACACACTGTAGTCATTTTTACCAATCCTATATAAGCTGGACTCCTTTGTATACAAATAAAACTACTACGGATCTCACTGAACTGTGATGACATGTCAAAAATTTGTCTCGCTACCACACCTTTATTCTTCTACTGACATGCCTAATTTTGTTCACTGTCTCGAATCTAGTACATTGCCAGTAAGGTATTCACTGTAATAAATGTAACAAAAGTAGGTGTGACAGTGGGCGAATAAGGGTGTGGGTGAGATCTGTAGTAATTACCAGTTTATACTTTTTTTTCTGTACATAATACCTATTGTCACTCTAAAAGAAGAGATACAAACCTCCTAGACAAGCTTGAGCCATTATCAAAAGAGCTGAAAGGGCATATTAATTCATTTTTCATGCCATATGAAAATCATACAAAACTAATTTGATATTAGTATATTTCTTTCTTCCTGATTGGCTCAGAGTTGAATATATCTGTCATAAGTATCACTGTTTTGCTGTTGTAGGTCATTATGGAAAATTCAGCAAAACAAATTTGAAGATTAAATTAATTTTTTGCCAAAAGCAAGCAAAACATATTTTGGTGCTCTAAGTATTTCGTAGCCATGATCATATATCTCTTCCTTAATTCTCAACTTCTTGGTATTATGCAATCGGTAATTTCATGATTGTTCCTGTCCTGGTTGAGGCGGAAACCCTGCGCTCTTGATCATCAGATCCCATGATACCAGGTGAGGTTGTGTTGGTACTGACAACAGTGAATGTCTGATCAGCATCTAAGGCAAATTGTGTGGTTACTAACTTCTTGTCACCCATATTGTTATGACTTGGCTTTGTTCTAAATACACAAAACAAACATTCAAACCCAAATGAATAAGCTGACAAAAGAGTTGCATTTGAAGCATTACCCCCTGAGTCAGAGACAGTGTAATATAATATAGGCTATAGATCAAAAGAAAATTGAAATGGGAAGTGGTTGGGAGTGCTATTGCCCCTCTTTTTTGCCAACAATGAAAAACTGCTGAGATCAGTATTCTAGAATTTGTAGAGCACGAAGTGTTATTAATTACAAACGAGTAGATGACTTATTCTCTTGCAGGGATTCATTTTCTGTTTCACCCCAAAAATGTTGCTATTGTCTGATATAATTTATTCTTCTATGGAAAACCCATATATTTGGTAAATTTGATGCAAAGCAGAAATGACAACTCCTCAGTCCAAAAAAAGAACAGGACTTTTACTAGGTCTAAGTCTAAAACACTGGGAAAAAAGACTTACATTATTGGAGGAAGGCCAATTTTCTTGTAGTGTTTCCATCTTTCCACAAAGTCAGGTGAAAGTTTGACTTTGCCTGCATGAAACTGGAGGACTTTATAAAGAAATGGATCATGTCGGCAGGTATTCAACAACTGGCGTTCTCCAGCCTTGTTGTAACTAAGGAAACCAAGGGTCACTGCTGCAGATGCCTGGACTGTTTCAAAAGGTGATATGAGAAGTTTGGCCAGGAGATCTATGGTACCAATGGAGATGATAGCCGCAGGCACTCCTGCCCTTGTATGAGCAAGCCCTCCAAGGAAGTTTGCTGCTAGTGTCTGGATATCTTCAGACTGACATTCAAGCAAAGATACAAGGAGCTTGACACCAGTTGCACAGGTTAATGACTGATCTTCATCTGGGATGATTCGCGATAGGATGATGATTTGAAAAGCAGCATGTGCAGCTTGCCATAAGTCCTTTGATTCCAAAAATGGAAGAAATGAATGGTACCTTACTCCTCCAGACACTGCAATGGCTTTTTGGTTTGCAACATTATTATAAGCAAAGAGAGCGAGTGCTGCACCAGAAAGGAGTGCAACCTCTTCATCTTCATCATACAAAAGCCGTAAAATATGAAGGAAGCTAAACTCCCTGTGTTCTAAAACTTCTGTCATGATGTCACTGTTACCAAGGGAAACACTTCCTAAAGTGTATGCTGCCTCAACCTTAATTATTTCCTCTCGAGCGTGTACCATGAATCTTATCAAGAACTTAATTCCTCCTTCATTAGACACAGCCTTTTGGTTTATCAAGTGCGGCCTGAAACCAACACATAAACACAATGACCTCAGAGTTCGTAAAACACTCAGTACAATAAAACCTGGAGTGGAGGCCTTGGTGAGGAGTCGCACTAATGGCATTACTCCATTAGCTTCTGCTATCTCATCTCTTTTCTTGTGCACACCATTGGCAAGCACTCCCAGAGCTTCTGATCCAATAAAGTGTAGGCTTTGGGAAAGATTTTCAGATAGAAATTCTATTAGCATATTAACACCAATCTCATTCGCAATAGAGCGTCTCTGTGTGTTCTTGTTCCCTGCTATGGCCCATAAAGCACTTGCTGTTAATTTCCTTAAATCGACTTGTCGAGATCGCTTCAGTAGTCTCATCAACATCATGACGCATCCAAGGTCAGTTACAATTGTTTGATTATTTTCATTTTTCTCGCACAAAGCTTGGATTGCTTCTACCATGGCAAACTGACACTCACGAGATTTTATCTTCATCAACTCCATGAGAGGTGGTATGCCACCTTCATTAATGAACCCATCTTGATTAGCACTGTGCGTCTTGACAATCATGCTTATCGTCCTAGCAACTGTTGCTAACACATGCTTGTTCTTGACTTCTGCTAACAAATTCCCAAAGGATTTCATGGTAGTTTTGTTGTTTCCAATTAAGGTCTGGATCTCAGAATTGGAATCCGCCAAATTTTTTATTGTTCTCAAAATACAATCAACAACTTCTTCATCATCATTATTCTGCAATAAGTTCACTAAGGCATCAACACCATTATTACTGGCAATAGTTGCCTTATTCTTCTCATTAAAGGCGAGTTCACCGAGAATTTTAGAAGCCCGCATATACAAAGGTCTTTGGTTTTCTTTGAGTTGAGAAATGATAACTGGTATTCCTATCTCTCCCAACTGTTGCTTCGCAGGTGGGTATTTCACGATGTTCAGAAGAATAGAAAGACCATGAGTCTTGGGCTCTTCATTTGGAAACGATTTCTTCAAGAGGTGTACCACTGCTTTGACCCCATCAATATTGACAAAAGACTCGTAATTTTTTTCTTTTTCGTCAAGGGTAAGTTCAACTAACGCTTTAGCGGAAGCAGTTTCCATATCTTGGAGAGCAAGTCCCTTTATCAGCTCTTCCCAAACGGATAAACTTTCATGATTAAGTTCGAGAAAGTACTCCAAAATGTGAATATGGCCATGCAAAGCAGCTAACAGCACAGCGCCTTGAGAATGTCGATTTGTGACCTTCAAGTTGGCTCCCAATTCGACCAAAAGTTGTACAGTATCGAGGACACCGCTTGTACAAGACAAAAGAAATGGCGTGCTTTGCAGGCCATCTTGAGTCTCGAGCTCAAGCTGATCGTCCTTGCTCTTTACAAATCTAGACACGCTCTTATGGTAGCCATTAAAGGCCGCATGGTGAATGTGGGCCCAGCCATTTTCGTCGAACTCTTCCATAAGGATGACAAAACCTATAAAGAAGTACTGTTATGTCGACACGTCTGTTAAGTGTTCATTTCTTCAAGTCATCTTGGAAACGAACGATCGATCTGGCGACTGATTTGACACTTTTAAGTCTTTCGAGAAGTGTAATTTCCACGGATTTCGTAATATCTTAGCATGTTTTAGATAAAGTCTTATTACAGTATACACCCTTCGTTGCTACGGGACTATGAGCCAACAACTAGTGAGCCAACATCAGATCTAATGTGGACGGTGTCAAATCTCTAACTCGAAACTATAAATAAAAGGTTCAAAACTATCAAGCTATCTAGTTTTAGAATTTTCAAAAGAATTTCTTATTCGTATTCCCAATTAACCGTAAGAATTGCACTATATAGTTTGGTAAAATTTAATTGTCCTTGGCGGTAAACTCTGTTTACTTTGCTTTGGATCATGAACTAATTAAAATTCAGGGTCATGTAATATGATTGGCTGAAATTAATGACATTTTAGTTTTGTTGGTCAAAACACTTTCACTTTTGTTTACTTTACACTGAGGCAACGGAGAAAATAAACTTTATTTTCCCTCAAAACATTAGAATAACAACAAATTATGCATAGTTAGGGAAAGTTTGCAACATTCTGGTTGAATTGCAGTTGAATGGTCTACTGCAGTGAAATGGTTTCCTTTGATTTTACATTATAAGATAATTTCCAAAGAATTAAGCTGCATTAACCGATAGTATTTAATAATTACATGAATTTATTGAAAAAAAAAATTTGACGAATATCTTCAAATCAGTTTGCTTCAGAGTATAGCTGAAAACTAGAGGAATAAGGGGAAAACTTATTTGGAATCTACGACCACGAGTATCTTACCTGTTTGCACTAAGAAAAAAACAAATAGGAAAGCATTTTAGATACCAGGTATAAGATATTTACATTTTAATTTAGTGATTTTGCACTTAAAATTTAATTAAAGTCGGGGAATATTCGTTTATTAGCTCAGTCGTCATGCACTCGGGTATTTTCCGTAAAATTGCCCGAATGTTTTCCGGAAATTTGCGTGAGGCATGAAACTAGTCATGTGATTGGTCTATCCTCAAGCCCATTTAGTATATAAACCTTGGCGCCAATTTTTTACTTTCTCTTGCTGCTTTATTCCTTTGATCTCGCGGTATTATATGCAGCTTTCTAACCCTAAGGACATCTATCGAACTCATTGATAGTACTTTGAATGACTTTCATTGCACACTGAGCGTTGTTTTGGCCTGCTTTCATCGCACGGGGAAGTCATTCCATACAAGCAGGTCCTGCGAAGGAATTCCTTGTGAGAGGAGAAGCAAGATCGCTTGAAGCTCCTCACTGGTGGCTGATTTTGAAAGCGAAAGAGAGCTCAGTCGTAAGTTTTCTTACATGCTGGGTTCAAGGCCTTGTCCCTGTTTCCTAGCTTTCTGTTCAGTCGTTGTGAGCTATGGCTAAGAGTAAACATGTGAACAGCTCGCAGAGATCTTCCCAAAGACGTCATATGGGACAGGTCAAGCGAAACGTTCATACATTTTAACCTTTAAATCCAATCCCTTATTTCTTAAATCATTCATTATTAAGTTACTTTGTTTTAATATTTTGAATGACATCTTCAATCATCTTCCTAGTTCTCGTCCAATTTCATATGTTCTTTTGATTTTTGACAAGCTTCAAGGAGGCCAAGCTACACGTGGGTAATGAACGTGACGTCAGGTCATAAGGGACCAATCTTCCCCCAGGGGGGAAGGGTTGGTATTTTCCCTCCTCATTTGAAATTGCTAATCATGGTAGCATTTCTGGAATAGTTTTAAATTATTTAAATTTGAAGGTGAAATAAAAACTTTTTGGGGGGAATTATATTGTCTTCCATATATCTATCTTCAAAAATTGAAAATATTCAAGGGTGTGCAAACTTGTGGTGCAAACCACTTTGTTTTCTATTGCTGTATTCAAGATATTTAGCACTAATAAAATATCACTTTTTTGTGGGATATTGCTAGTTCTATCAGTGTTTCATTTAAGATCCTTTGTAGAGTCATTTCATCATTAAAGAAATGTAAAAAATATTTAGCATCTTATATTACAAAAAGGTTAATATTTACCAGTCATCCCCCTGAAATTTACTGCATTATCTTGAAATGTAACTATACCTGTGCATGAAGTGAGAACAACATTGACTTTGCAATGAAAGAGACCTTTTTTAACTCTTTCTTTATCATTGTAAGGTCACCACCATTCTCACTTCATGCACGGGTGCAGTTGCCTTTCAAGATGGTAACAGGAACTGTTGAAGGAGACTGAGTGAAATGTGCTTGTAACTTTAAAAGTATCTATTTCTAAACTATGTAGTCAGTAAGATAGCTATGAATGCATAGAGTTATAGTTTTGCTCCCAATATTCTGCTCCAGTAGAGTGCATACAATCTGTGAAACAATAAAAATAAAAGAAAAAAAATTAATTAAACAAAAGAATTTGCTTGAAATTGTGCTATTTAGTATTACTAAAGTTTCACCGTTATATTGTTTGCACCCTATGCTATCATTACAATAAGTTTTCTGTTTTGTTTCATGAATACCATGGTGTGCTCTTTAGTGTTCTTTATAAAAATTATTTATAAGCCTGAAGCGAGATGACGTTTAATCCCAGTCTCTAGACCATAATCCTTTTCACACTGCTGTTGTACTTTAATTTCGACTATTGTTCCTGTATTCTCCAAGGAAACAAAAATTTATATAATATGAAAGGATTTTAAAAACTATTATGGTATAGAGTCGGGGGTAAAATGTCATCTCGTTTTGGGCTTATAGAGGTTTTTTTGCACCATCACCTGACTGCAGCTGTGAGATGACAGGAACAATACAATTGTTTTACATAATAAAGAATTTCATTCCAACAACCAGCAACCCAAGCTGTATTATTGTCATGAGCAAGTAATGGTGCAAAACCTCTGTCACTTCTTTAAATTTCTTCATTGAGTTTCACTTGAGATCATTTCCTGTCTCATGTAGAATGTCAGATGAATGGCAATTTTTCAATAGAATTCTTTCTGGCTGACAGCACATAGTGATCAGTGTTTGGCCACAATTATGGGCTGACACTGAGATTCAAAGACGAAAGTCCACTGATCATAATAATAAAGTGCATTGAGACAAAGTGAAATGTGCTATATAGAAGTACAGTTTTTTATTATTTTTTAGATTTTACATTTTTGTCATTTAAACTTTCATAATCCTTAGAGAAGATTCTGGGAAATGTAAAGTTATGATCATAGGGTTCTTTATTGGAAAATTACTACCTCAGGATAAGGCTGGTGCCATGAGGTATTTTTGAGAGGGGGAGGGGTTCTTCAATGTATTATACTGCATACAAAATTACTTCAAACATGTAGAAAAATTTAATCTTGGGATTAAACATAAAAATTTAAATCCCAAAGATCTTGCAATGATAAAGATCTGTTGTTTTTTTTTTGTTAAAACAACTGACAAATATCCACGTCTCCATCATTGCAACTAAAGGCCACCATTGTCTTTTGTCAATGTTGATGCACAGGACTGACCCCTGGATTTGCCTTTGCAAGATTAAGAATAAGTGACTGGTGGACAAAAAAGTGCTCTAGCATCTATGTGTATTTGCCCTATTACTGCATTTTAACCATAGATTGATATAATTCTATAACAAACATATGGAGGTATGAAATACATAAATTAACCCAGGAAAGTTAGTTAAATATTTCAGACAACCAGAAAAATACAATTATTTTTTATGGATCTCTTTTGTCTTCAGTGGTAGTGGGATCCCTACGGTCCATTGGAATAGCCCACTTCCGAGATAAGCCTCGCATGTCACGCACAAAGGTTTCATCATATGAGGCTACGTGCTAAATTAAATCTATTCCCACCGCCTGTTACGAATGACTGAGCATTTAGCACGTAGCCATACTGAAACTTTTCTTGAAGATCTCAGGCTCCCATCATGCACTGGGGTCATATGCAGACGAAGCAGCATGGCTGCTATTTTGAGGGTGTAACTTACGGATGTTTGCAGGAAACATCGCATTTTGTACGGTAAGAAAAGCTTATGATCATCTTAAGCAGAGAAACTAATGAATTTATCAGTTTCTAGTAATTTTACATACGATGTAAAGCCATCTTGTTCAGTCAAAAGATCGAAGTTTTGGACTCATTCAATGATAGACTTGATTTAGATTATCGGCAAATTCGGATAAAGAAAATTAAAGGCACAAATCCTACGCTATTCAATAAGGCCTGCGATTCGTTGCTGTGATGAGAACTTATGCAATTTGGGTTAAGATGGTGTAGTATTTCTTCGAGTAAAGACACGACAACAGTCAACCTCGTTCACAGGGCTCTCTCGGCCCGACTCCAAAACAAAATGGCGGTCGTCGACGACTTTGCTCGTGGTCACTTTCTTCAGGTTGTGGCGAAAAGAACCTGGACCTAGGCCATGGCCCAACCTATGACCCTATGTAGGGTCCACCTTTTCCCCCCTTAATTTCATCTAAATATCAATCGTTTTCACAGTATTAATTTGCAGAAGCCCTCTGAATGAATCTTAGCCGACAATGGCAGCCGCGACAGCTTTTTTAGGACCACAGGAAGCTTAAAGTACTATAAGCCTGAAGCGAGATGACGTTTTACCCCCGTCTCTAGACCATAATCCTTTTCACACTGCTTTTATTCTTTAATTATGACTATTGTTCATGTATTCTCTAAGGAATCAAAAAATTTTAATATGAAAGAATTTGAAAAAATATTATGGTATAGCGTCGGGCGTACAACGTCATCTCGCTTCAGGCTTATTGGTAAGTAAGTATTTATTTAGCTTTTATTGAGGACATACTACCACAATAATCAGTGTTTGCTTCTTACAAAATTTGCATGAGACAATAATTATGTCTTGTGTGAGGAGATTTTCTTTTCCAGCAAGAAGTCTCTTTACAACAAATTTCTCAAAGATTTCCAAAGAAAACACTGACTCATTTTCTTTAGTGGCTTTCAAGATCTTTAAATATTCATCAATTACAAAGTTTGTTAGGTAGTGCTCTTTGGTCGTAATGTGACCACCAATTAAAGACTCCAGATTACTATGGAATATTATACCTCTACCTTTAAATTTGAGTTGGCCATCGAGGACACCATTCACCAAGCAGGCCCTGTGTAGTGGCAAATTATAAAAGTGGGAATAATTACTGCTCAATTTTGCAGATAAGTATTGCGGAAGGCCAAGCTCTATTTCAATGAAGGTGTTTAAATGGTTTTGGCAAATGTGATGTGACATAGTTGTTCCATAAAATGTGGACAATCTTGTCAAGTGTGGGAATAATGCTTACAATGTATTTACTTTTAAATTGTGAGCTAGGGCCATCAGGAAAATAAATATGCTATTGTGACATATTGATGCCTTTGTTTGACAAATCGTTTAAGAACTGTAAACATAAACACTGTTATGTATGTCATTTCATGTGCCATTTCACTGGACAATGACGTGACTCATAGGCAATGACTTTGGACTCTTTCTTTGTCCAGGCAGTAACTGTGAATAATGTGATCTGCTCTTGGTTCCAGTATGTCAACTGGATTTTGTTTGGTACTTGCAGGAATAGTTATCTGTGTAACGTTCTCAACACAATGTTTGTTGTGTATCGGATGTCTATTTTATTGGAAGGAATCATATGAATCAATAGATGGTTACATTTAATTGATGATCACGTGTAGCATTATTATCTCAGATAAAGTTACATCATCAAAATGATGTCAATCTGCAAAGTCAATTTGCACAACAGCCTCTCCCTGCTGCAAATTTGCTTTTTCTCTTCAAAGTAGATGATTGCTGTCTTTTGAAAAAGACTTGCCTCTAAGATTAGTGAGAGCTTTGACTTCAACGGTGGAAACACATCTATGATGGTGCCTTTCTTGCATACATGTACTTTTCTTATCTTTTTTACTACTTTCTTGGCCTTGGTTTTCCTTTTAATTGCATTTAAATTTGTACTCTCTTCAACTGGTACCATGTTATTGGATTACCCAAGGATGACTCACATTTTTCTTGAATGGTATCCTGCTACTTTGTGAAGGGCAGTTGCTCCACTTTCCTTGCATACATAATAATAAAAATGGGTCTTCATTGATACTGATTAAAATACAAATCAATATTTGCAAATATATATAAACATATAAAAATAAATAGAGTATAATATGTGTGAATATATTTATATATTTCACTATACTGAAAAAAAAGTATATATATATGTAACTATTTAACTGTCCTAAAAATATATATATGTCACCAATGGCTTCTAATATTGGACTTTATAAAGGACTTGGACTTCTTAACTGCAGTATCATGCTGATCAAGGGGACTGTTTGTGAAGTGTTGGAGAAAGATATTAAGGTTCTTCCAGAAGTATGATGGAAAGGCTTGACAGAGGATGGAATTCTAGCCATTTCCTTTACATCTTCTTTTGTACAGGCTTGGGTATGGCTTGTTGATTGGGGGCACTTGTACTTCTCCAAATCGGCATTAAGTTTTATTTCCACACATTCCTCTCAGGATAGCCTTGCTGGTTTTTTCACAAGCATTTCCATTTTCAAGTCATTCCAACAACCTTTTGGTATTGAAAACTGACCGTGGATAACACAGTGGGATATTGCTTCAAAGTACATCTCCTTTTTCCATCTCCTTTTTCTGTATCACTGAACTGCATTAACACAACTCCTAACTGGATACACTGAAAGACATTGTTATATATATAATATTGTTGGTCAATCGTTGGACACAGAGACATGCTCATTAGAGCATTTAAAGTAGTTTTTTTGCTTCAAATGTTTTCAACTTACTTGAGCAGTTTTTTAAAAAATATACTTTAGACAATTTTACTTGTTCAGCTGTATTTTAAGCTATTTTTATTGTTTTTTTTTAAGCTAATTGTGGCACTGAAAATGTAGTTTGAAGTGCGTGGGAAAAGCCCTTCAACTTGAACTTTGATTAGGTTTTTTGAAGAGGTTATTTTCGGTGTTAGGGTCGGTTTTATCACCTACAGCTGTTGTTTGCTGTGTTCTTTTAGCCAAGAAAAGAGCTAGTAGAGAGCTGGTAATTGGTAGAGTTAATCAGGTTTTCTGTTTGTTTCTACACAGCTTCTATCATTGATTTTAGAGCAAAGTCCAATGCTTGGACCATTTATTGTTCAATACATATGTTTATCAATTCGTTTGACCATTTGAAATTATTTTAATTCCCTCATCTGTTTCAAGGAAAAATGCTATAGAGCAGCCCAGGCTGGCTAGCAAATCTATCTGATTATGAATTATATAACATTGCCACAACTAATAAATTAGTGTTTGTAGTAATGCAGTGCTGTTATCTAGTATTAGTACCGGCTATTATCAAGTAATGGACCTTTTTACTTATATTCAAAGAATTGTTAGTCCTACCTTGGTGCCGTGCTATTGATGCTATCTTCCTTTTTAGGTGGGACTCAGCATTTGAGATGATATTGAGTTTGTCCTCCTCTTAAATAAAAAGCGCTTCTTAGCAGCCTAGGCTTCTTAACTTGTCGATCTGCTCAATAATAATATAAACACTAATGAATCAAGTAATAAACAAATTTATGGAGTAACGTAGTTGTGTACTCCAAACACCTCCAAGTTTGTTAAAAAACTCCACCCCACCTTGATTTTTAAACTAACTTCTCGGTGTTTGAATATCGGTTCAGTTTGACTGATTATCAAAAGAATTGTTTGTCCTACCTTGATGACGTGCCATTGATGATATCTTGTTAACCAATCAGAATTTGTCATTTGATATGATAGCGAGCTGCCCCTCCAATTCAAGAAAAAACGCTGCTGAGCAGTCTAAGGTGTTTAACTGGTCAATCTGTTTAGGGAAGAAATAACCACTCATGAACAAATACATGGAGCAACATAGTTGTGTACTCCAGTATTATAACAGGCTTTTATCAAGTACTGTAGGGTTAAACCTTATATGGTACTAGATGAAGATGTTCAGTAATTGACCTTTTTACAGTTTCTGCAGCCATCTTGAGTCATAGGATTCTGAGAAAGTTTTGGGAATTGACATAAAAAAGTCATTCAAGGAACAAGCTTAATGTAAACAAACTACTGAATTAGAAACTTAACTCTAGCTTGGATCTTCTTGGAATATCTTTTTGTTTTGTTTTGTTTTCTTCAACTTCTGCTGCTTCAATTACTTTCTTTCTCTGCCCTTTTTTATATTGCAGCCTATTTGGTGTGACAGATCTTTACCACACTTAGATGGTCTCTTTGGCTCTTTGGCCCTCTTTTTTGTCAAATGGCTTTGCCTGCTGTAAATGTAAGATGAACTTTAAGAGAATGACACAACAAGTGTCATTGTGTGCTTAAGATTCGGGTTTTAAAACTGGTCTGATTTGTTCTCGACGTAGGGTCGACAAATCATAGAAGGCATGGCCTAATAGCGCCAGGGCGTCCACTCCGTCATTTAGTGTAGCCTTTTTGAAACTTGTCTCAGTTTGAGATATTATGCACACATGGTAAGCACTGCCGCGGTGGTACGTTGTATAGTCTGTTGTAGGTTTTGCAACCTTAGATCGTCAGATCTTTTGTAGCTATCCAGCTGCCTCCATATTTCAGTATCCATGCGTGGATTCACCATTTCCGCGCAATTGTCCGGTGGACAGTGTCGGTCTAGTATGGCTGTTAGCTGTTCTTTCCCCACTCCTTTTCCCCATCGTTTTGTGGCCAGGTCGGCCAAGGATTGCTGAATTGGGGATCCCAGTTTGTCATCGTCCTGTATGGACATCTTGAGCTCCTTTAGGAGCTCATCATCCTCGGTGAGTGTGGGAACTGTATCGCCGGTGGCGTGTTCTTGTAGTAAACTCTTGACGTCGTTGACTTGGGCATTTACGCTGAGTATTCCATCTTCATCAGAGTCTGAGGAACTTGATGAGATAGGGCGGCGACGCTTATGCTTAGAGGTTTCTTGATTGCCCGGTGAGCTAGAATTCGCTCTAATCTGTTCTAGCATAGGCGGTTTGTCGCTAGATGGGCCGGCCTTTGGTAGGGGTTCGCAGATTTTCTGCATGAAACCGACCATAGACCCTAATCGTTCATTTATGGTAGCCATGGGGTACTCTGTGTTGGTCTTGGCCGGGTCATGGACTATATCCATGGGTTCCTTTGGTACGGCATCATGAGGTTGTGAATTGTTTTCAGACATAGTGAAAAAACTTGAAGAAAGGTTGATGAAAACCTGTTTTCAGACATAGTGAAAAAACTTGAAGAAAGGTTGATGAAAACCTGGTGAATATGTGACTTCTAGCCGGAGCTCGAAATTCGCGTGCTGTCTCGCAATAAGCAAAGCATGCAATGATTCAATAAGCTCGCGCGTGCTTCTCATGTTTCTCCGTAGTCTAAAATTCTAAGGCTATTTACAATAAAAATTACAATCAATATCTATGGATAGTAAGAAAAAGATGATTAATATGTATGGCAAAAATAATAATAATGGTAATGATATGGTAGTGGTAATGTAATGTGAAGTATAGAATATTAATACTAATATTGTACATATATAAAATAATAAAAAAGATAAATGCCTAAATGTCACTGGAATTGTGGCTTTCAAATATTTTGAAAAGGATTTGAAATAAGGAGTAACATTAGAATCTGTTCAATTTTTAAAAATCATTTTTCTTTTTTAAGTTCATTGCCAAACTTGTATGTAAAGCATATGTTTCAACTTTTCCTATGAATGCTGCAACTTCTCATTTGTTTTATGATCAAATTTATATGCTCAAATGAATATTTAAAAAAGGTATTTATTCATTCATTCATTCATTCATTCATTCATTCATTCATTCATTCATTCATTCATTCATTCATTCATTCATTCATTCATTCATTCATTCATTCATTCATTCATGCATTCAACATTTTTTCAACTTCACCTTTGTGCTAACCATAGCAATCAAAGCAGATGAAACCAAGGTAGTTTAGTAGTGTGTTGGCCCCTCTCATACCCTTATATGGTGGGCTGATCAACTGTTTTTAATTGCCAGAGAAGGAAGGAAAATAAACAAAAAAGTTACAAAAGGGAACATGTTCGTGGATTCAACAAAGAAAAAACCTCAGAAATCCAAAACAAGATCAATATTCAATAAAGACAAAGCCTTAATTATGTTATCTTGCCGCCAAGAATCCACTCAAGTTTTAATTTTCTTTAAAAAATCGACCAAAATTTTGAGGTGTTCTTATATGACAGATGAGGTCGAGTATTGTTGAGAAATTTCACAAGATACCTAAAAATTACTTTACTTACATATCTTATCGTTAATATTTTCTTTTGATTTTTATGGAGTATATAGACCTATAGTATCTATAAAACCTGCTTAAGTTTCAAAGCAAATAGCTAAAGTGTCTTAAAGTTATGGGATTTTTTGTGTAAGGATGCAAAAAACGCGGGTTTGCGCAAATTCGTAAATTTTTTGCTTCCGTGCGATCCAATGTAGTTTACTACGAAGTACACGGTTATCTGTCAACTCTTGTGTGAGCAAGTATCACTGTATAATGCACAATTCCTGAAAAACGTACGAAGACATTTTCAATATCAAAAGTGCTGTATTTTTTTCTTCTCGACACTTCTAAAGCGCAAATTTAGGACACAAATTACAAAAGGGAACATATAGAGTACTATGGAAAGAAAACATTTTTGGAAAACACAATACATTTTATTTAGGTTAATTTCTCATTAGTTTTGAAAGCTTACCTTAAAACCTGAATAAAACTGAAAACAGTCATTTTTATAAACACACATTGATCACCTGGTTACAAGAGGAGAACATGTTCTTAACTGGCTAAGAATAATATCTTAGCTGTTGATACCAAGCTATACATGCGAAAGCAGGTCTAGACCGATGTTTCAACTTTGAACGTATAATAGGCTCTTAAAAGGCGTTTACCAAGTCTTTAAGTAACACAACAAGTTCTCTATTAACGTCAACCGAACAGTGTCAATATGAAACTAGCTAAGAATGACTATTTATGTACGCAGTTTAGACCTAATATTTCATCTTTGAACGTACATACTAAGCTTTAAAAAAGGTTTTTACCAATGTAACACAAGAAGTTCTCTATAAATGTCAACAGTGTCAATATGCATGCTCTTTAGATTCTCTTTTGCCAATGCGAACGATCATATCATTTCTTTGTCTTCTGACCTTTTCTTAGTTTTGGCACTTACTTCATCTTTCTCTTTGTATTAAGCGAAGACTTTGTTAATCGTCGACGCTCTGTTCGGATCTTGTCACATATTTGAAGAGTAGTGAACCCACCCAGAAAGGTGACTCTTGGCTTCTGGATCTTCTTCGATGCGCTTCATCACTGAAGATTTTTCAATGGCAGCAGTAGTTGTGACGAGATCGTGAAACAGATTTACTATAGTAGTGGTCTGCACATCTGAAAAGGCTCCTCCCTTGCGAGAGCTCCTTGAGAAAAGAGAAAGTGACCGCGCCAATTCGATGTCATTCATCAGACGCTCTACTCTGTCGTTTACGGTTTTCACTTCACTTGGAAGCTGAATACAGTTGTCATCACCGACGAACTTGATAAACAATGAGCGGACTTTGTCACGCACTTTGGTATCTCTTATCGTCTTTAGAATGTCATTGTCTTTAATTCTGTCTCTCGTCTCTTCTAGAGAGATGCTTCTTTCCTCTATATTTTTGTTAAAGACTCTAACGAGCTCATCTTCTTCTGCTTTTGTCCAAGCATGTCGATCAACCGGCAAGGTAGGTGTTTTCTCTTTCAAATCTGCATACGCGCTTACATTTTCTTGTGCCATTTCTTCCTCCTTCTCCTTACAATCACTTTCTGTTCGTTCGCTTCACCAGTATTGGATTGGCAGCTCTTGCCATTAAGCGTATCTCTAGCTGATTTCCCTTTCCAGATATCTTGTAAGCTCTCTGATGTTTTGGCGGCATTTTTCTGCTTTTGTCTGATGAGGTAATACTTCTCGGCTGTCTTCTGGTTGTGACTCATTAGATCAGCAAGTTTGCCTTTAAGATGAGAATGGTTTTCATGAACGACAGAAACAGCTGCTTTCCTGAAGGAAGCGGCATTTACCCTTTCTTTACGATTACCTGTACACTTCTGCCACAAAGAGTTAATTTGTGTTGAGACCATAGATGAAGACATCGCTTTTCCAGACAAATTTAGGAAAACGTGCTCATCCTTTCGACTTTAAGCTCCAGGAATATGGTTGCGCATGTGCATCACAAAGACAAAAACCCATTTGTTTAGTGTTTCACTTAGTACCACTGTGGCTGGACCATGGCTTTTTAAGGTCTTGTGATTGAAGAATGTCACCACATATTATCCTTTTCTTTCTTGGCCTTACTCAGCTCTCCCATGGTCATACCAGACAATGGCACAGCACGACATGCGTTGTTAATACAAAGACTTGTTATGAGGAAGTCACGAACAAGGCAATACTCTGATTGAGTCGGTGGGATATTACCAGTAGAACCAATGCTTCTTCCTAAGATTGATACTGCTTTACGTGCATTATCTGATTTTTCAAATGTCTGAATATCTGCAGGTGTTATTAGCTTCTCGAGATCCTCTATTTGCTTTTCCCAGCGACGTTTTGCAATAGGGCCATTGTATGAACTCATCCATTCATTAACCTGCTCTCTGACCTTCTGAGCATGTTCTTGATTTTGTACTATTTCACTTGGATTCTCCATCTCCAAGATAGCTTTTGCATGTACCAGGTTTTCTTTTCTTCTCCAAGGGAGTTAGCCATTTGTCACGAAGGTTTTTCATATCTGAAGAAAGAGATGCTTCTCGATGTCTGATAGTATTTTATTCTACAACGATGATACAATTATATCAAATCTAAGCTAAATAATAGCACTTAAAGTAAATCATATATAGATAAATGTGAAGTAAACGATTACACATATAATATATGTGAAAACTTACATGAATAAAGATATACTGATGCTGAATAGTCTTGTATTATAATTCTGTCCTAAAACGTAATCTTAACGTAAACAAGATTGCCGCTCCTACTGAGCCGGTCAGCGGTATCTAACTCGTGTCCAGCCCCTAGTGGCCAGTAGAGAACTCTTCATCCCCCCCAGTCCTGGAATCTCTGACTGGGCAGTAAGAGTTACTGGACTCAGTTTCTAACCCAGGTGCCTGTCTCGGGTTCATAGCGCCGTGGTGTCCTTCTATCATGTGTAGGGCGTCTGTATGGAGGTGCCTGGGTCAACGGGTTTTCTGGGGGACTGACGTCTGGTTGTGGTCCCTCGGTGGCTGGTGATTGGGGGAGTGTGGGGACGATGAGTTGAGGAACGTTTGGGGATGTGGCACATGGTTCATCTTGTGGTAGCTCACAGTCCTCTTCATGTGGTTCCTTGTCTGTGGGTATCAGTATGTGCTCCTGCTCCTGGCTTCTTCCTAGGGACGGCGGCGGGGAGGCTGCCTGCTGCGGGACTGTCGGGTGGACTGGTGTGTAAGCTCTAAGGAATCGACGATTGCGCAGTGTCAGCCTTCCCGATCCATCTACTTTCACTCTGTATTGATCGTTCTTCAAGGATTCAACTACAAGGCCAGATCGGTTCCAATTAGTTGTGTTTGGGCCGTGCTGGTTTTGGACGAAGACTCTGTCGCCAGGGGTTAGTGGGCGAAGTGGTCTCGAGTGGATTCTCAAGGACTTGGTTGTGCGGGACATCCTTGTGCGCAGGGCTTCTTCCTTCGCTATCCAAGCCTGACGCCATAGTGGTCGGACGTTGGGGTTTGAGAACTTTTCTAGTCGACTTACAAAGGTAAGTGAGTCTCGTAGTGGCCAAATATTATTTGTGCGGGTGATAAGTTGCAGTCGCGGTCGGGCGTGTTTCTCAGCTGTAGGATTGCATACAAGAAGCGGTCCTGGTCGAGGTTCCCGGTTGGACCAGTGTTGGACATTAAAAGTCTCTTTGCTGCCTTAACAGCAACCTCCGCTCTCCCATTGGACTGGGGGAAGCTTACTGAGGACACGCGGTGTCGCACGTTCCAGGAGCGGAGGAAGTTTTGAGTGTTACCTGCTGTGTACTCTAGGCCACCATCACTCCCAAGTTCCTCTGGGATGCCGAACGAAGCGAAGAATCTGCGTAAATGATGGACCAGGCCTGCTGATCCTCCTAGAGCGGTGCCAGCTGTTGAGCGTAGAACCTCTACCCAACCTGAGAGGCGGTCTTCAACGACAAGGTAGTGGCAACCCCCGTGGTCGAAGAAGTTTGCAAAGATCGCTTCGAAGGGGGTGGATGGTGGTGGCGAAGGTAGAGGGGGTGTGGCCGCTTGTGACGGGGCATTGCGGTTGCAGTCGGTACATCTTTCTCTGGTGTCCTGAATGTCCTTTTATAGCCCAGGCCAGTAGACGATGGCACGGGCACGCTGTTCCATCGTGGAGGCCCCTTGGTGGGCAGTGTGGAGGTGCTGGAGGATCCCTTGGCGTAGGGAGGAGGGAACAATGACGCGGTCGTTGTACAGCAGGACACCTTCTTGGATATAGATGGATTAGCTGATTGGGGAGAGACTGGTTAAGGTAGGGTCTTTGCTGTCTATGTTGTCGTTTTGCTCGAGGAGACGGAGAGCGTGGAAGAGGGATTCATCTTTACTATTTACAATAAAAATTACAATCAATATCTATGGATAGTAAGAAAAAGATGATTAATATGTAATGAAAAATATAGAAAATTAATAGTTATATTGTACATATAAAAAACAAGTTATAAAAACGATACACGTTCTAAATGTCACTGTAAGCTCGTTTGAATAAGAATGTTTTTAATTTTAATTTAAATTCAGAAAAGGTGATACTAGTCCTGATATGCAAAGGTAAAATGGTGCAGAAGCTGAGAACGCCTTGCCTTCTAATCAAATATAAACCACGTAGTTGTGGCTCTCACATATTTTGAAAAGGATTATGATCTGTCCATTTTTAGAAATCATTTTCCTTTTTTGAGTTCATTGCCAAACTTGTATGTAAAGGATATGTTTCAACTTTTCCTATGAATGCTGCAACTTCTCATTATTGGTTTTATGATCAAATTTATATGCTCAAATGGATATATTTTTAAAAAGGTACTGGATTTTGCGGGGTCTCGGTTTTCCATATTGAATGAAATGTAAAATTACATCAGATATTCGACTATTTATTATTAGTATGATTATGCAAAATTTAGTACGAACTTTTTACGGAAAAATTAAAACCTTAAACTACTATAAACTTTTATGACTTCCCTCAACCAATGAAAAACTCAAGAAGAGCTAGAGCAAATAAAATTTCTACCAATCAGCGCGCGCCTTACATGTAAAATTGAATAATTATAATTCATAATGCGAAATTTCGATGTTGTAGACTTTTACTTTTTCATGGAATCCAAAGTCCAATAACGATATTCAAGTCCAAATAAAACTTTTAAGGTTTGGTTGTTTGTTTTTTACATTTCAGAGCATGTGATGATTTTTTATGATTCTTTCATGTATGAATATTCTAGCATGTTCGTCATAAAAGAATAATTCTTAAGAAAAAGTCATTTAATCTGAAATGGGCAATTTGCATACGATGCTAAAAAGGTCTATTATGAATGTAATTTTTGGTAATCTTTAATACGATCATATACCTGTTCAATTCGAAAATAAATGATTTCTTTGAAATGGCCGGCTGGGCGTATTTATAAATGGAACTTTACTCACGTTATGGTGGGACCTGAAACTGATAACTAAAGTAATCAAGTGAAAACTTGCTATTCTGAAATGTAAATACGGAAAAAAACATCATGGAGTAAGTTTAAAACTAAATGCTGGAAGTTCCGATTTTCTAGTTAAACTAGTCGTGGAAATATTTTCAATGTTTCCAAAGTGCTTTTATTGTTTTTTTTGTCAACAAACCCAGACAAGTCTTGCTTTTAAATTATGCTTAACTGTCCACAGGACTTCATCAACTGGAAAACGGACCATTGTATCTTCAACTCAACGGTCGAGAAGTCCCTGCTAATTAAAGCCTCTACTTGAAACGATTTACTAATACTCATTATTAATTCACGAGGACATGAACGTGATAGGCTGACGTGATAGGCTGAGTATCAGGCTCTCTCCGGGAGGGGGGAAGGTGGAGGGGAAAGAGAGAGAGAGAAAAGGCCTGAGCCCCTCAAAGCCCCCTAGAAGGCCTGATGCTCAGGCTACTGACGTGGACTCATACCTAAAACCAATCCTTTTCAAAATCAAGTTATCGTGGAATTGTAAGTTGAACACCGTAGTGAAAATAGAAACTAGTTAGTTTCTATTTTCACTACGGTGTTCAACTTACAATTCCACGATAACTCGTTTCATTAGAAACTCCGACGCAGTCCACGCTAGTGTTCACTAGCCATCATCTACATCTTTTCAAAATCACTTCATATTCAAATGTGAAAAAGACGTGGAAATTCATCATCATCATCGTCATAGTCTGTCATGGTTCAACCCAAGGGCATATCCAGGATTTTTCATAGAGGGGATCCTACACACCAAAAATGGTACGATTTGCTCTTTTTTATATTTTTGTGGCTTAGAAAGGGGGGTCACGGGCACCCTAGGACCCCCTCTTAATACGCCCCAGCAACCACAGCCGAACTAACGATAACAAAAAATAGGTACCAACAAGGCCGATTCTGGATTTATTGGAATAAATACAATGCTGAATTAGAAACTTACTATTTCTTTAACTGTTTCTGTTATAACTTTTATCTTATCTTTGTTTTTTTTTATATTTTTCTCCGCCTTACTTCTTCTAAAATTTTCTTCTTCTGCCCTTTTCTTGTACTGCAGCCTTGATGACGTGCCAGTCTCTTCCACGCCTCGTTGGCTTTCAAACAAAGGGCTTTTTTTACATCCTTTTGTCGGATGGCTTTACCTGCTGTAAATGTAAGATGAAATTTAAGACCTTGAGCATAAACATAACAATGGACAGAACTAAGCTGAATAGACACTCCTCGAAAACAGAGGTGGTTTGAATGAAAGAATTAAAAATAAAAACACAAATACGCCGAACTGAGAGCATCTGGCGGAAAAAAAATTCATGGTGCAAAATATGAAGATTTACTTTTAATAGTCGAATTTGTATTTTTAATTCACATTTTATCAATGGGCAATGTCTTTTGCTTAAAGTGACATACCGTATTTAGGCAAGCTAAACATATTAAATAATTGTGAAAAATCATTTCAGTGCCTCTTGTAGTTTTTTCCTTCGGCACAGTTCGGTGCAAGTTTGTTCTGATTCGTGTATGAAACAAAATACTGGTCTTGTTCATCGTCTTCTAAATCACTTAAACGTAACTTAGAAAACACTACGATACATGCATTTTTGGCTGTCTTCACTGTAGGTTATTCGCTATTTCTTATGGCGTCTTCTCTGTTTTCAGCTTTTTCGTATACTGAAAATCATCCTGATTTGATCTTTTTCGATGTTCTCTTACATCAATTGTTAAAATTAATGTTTAATAGGAAAATTAAACTAGACTTACGTGGAAGCTGAAGTTTGATTGAGATTCTACAAGTCATCGGTCGGGAGCTAGGGAGTCACGTGAGATATGCGAGCGCACCTTCACATTCAGACTTTAAAATACTTACTGTAGGAGGGTAATCTCGAGTTTTTTGGGTTTCCTCGGTATTTCCCTCTGTATTGGGACTCATAGGATCTTTTGAAATAATTGCCTGACTGCTTTTGCTTCCAGCTATCCCTTCGGAACGTGTTTCGTTCTCTGTGTTCGCCCTCCGCTGTTTGTGTGATCCTGTTTGATGCTTTTATGTTGTGTAGTTGTTGTTGGAGTTCGTCTCCAAAAAGCAGGCTTGTAACAGGGATATTTTGTGAACATAGCCCAGCATATTCATTTTCAAGCTGGGTTTTATGGCATCTCTTCGTGTCATTGACAGTTCGTATTATGTGTGTCCCAAGATAGCTATCGCATCGGTATGTCCGATCATTTCATCGATGTCTAGCTCCTTCTTGCTGTCATTTCGAGCTTTCAGCAAAATATCGATGCACTTTGCTAGAATAGATCTGACCTTAGCGACAGTGTTTTATTGGCTCTCCTAAGGTCCTCTCGTTTAATATGGTGATTCATATCTGACCATATCTCTGGGTTAACTCTTGGTACCACCAGAATTTTTAGATTCCCGGGTCGGGCATGTTTTTTAAGCTTATCAGAAAGCTTTTCTGAATTTACTTTTTCCGACCATCGCTTGTTTACTATGTTAGCAAGCTTATTAGACACATCAGGTCCAATTTTTTCATCTGCATCAAGCTCATTCGCGATGCTATCTAGTAGGTCGTCTTTTGGGTCGTTTTTTCCCGCCCTTTTTGGTCTCTGGGCTTTCTTTCAGTAGCGAGTCGCTGTCTACATCGGAATTTTCCGATTCTATGCTTGAATCGATGTCTGAGTCAGACATTTGTACTTTCCTCCTCTTTGGTAAACTTTTATCCTGAGTTTCCGCCATTCTTTTCATGGCTTTGTGCATCGAAGTCATCGACTCCGCCATGATTTCCATGTTCTGGTTTACGCTTTCCAGTGTGTTTTCCAGCGTGTCGCTGGTATTCATTGGTGTCTTTCCCTCCTCAATCTCTTCTTCCTTTGAGGATTCTTCTTCTCCGAGCAGCTCAATTTCTTCTTTTTCATTTTCTGTTCGTTTTTCCTCCAGTTCGGTCTGTTGGCGTTTTCGCGCCATTTTCTTTCATCCGAATGCAATGAAGGGTGGCAAGCAACTGAATGTGAAGGTGCGCTCGCATATCTCACGTGACTTACTAGCGACATAGACCGATGACGTAGTAGAGTCCGTCTATGAAGAACACATGATACTTTAATTATTTCAACTTTTTACCGGTTATGAGGCATTTTTCTCGTCGGAAACTAAGAACATTTTCTGCTCGCATTAAAGTCACTCAACTCTGAGCAATCAGGAATCGCATGCTAACAATAAAAAATAGCTAAAAATAGATTTTCAAGAAACTTTCATGGTTACAGACCCATGTATGGGAGATGTGCTCTCTTACTTAATATTCTCTTGGTTTATAATCAAATTCATTTGCTCAAATCATTATTCTAAAAAAAGATTATTAGAAGATTTTGCAGGGTCTCATATTTCCAGGCCCCAAAAAATAGATCTTACTACTGGAGTATGAAAACGTGTGAGCTCAATCGTTATGAGGTATTCAGTCCTTGGCCGAAGGGGAGTTGCTCCATCACACACTATTTAGCATTGGTTTTGTATCTTAGCCTGAAGATCCACGAGGTTTTATTAATAAAGTCAGTCTCTCTCGTTGTCAACCTCAGCTTCTTCTTTAAAGATTAAGTTTAAGAATTTGATTCAAACTACTCTTCTATGATATACACTATTTTGATACTGGGTGAATTAGTTTGTGTAGTAGGAGGTGCGAGAAAGAGAAAAGTTATACCAATTACTAACCTTCAATTTCCATTCTGATCTTTCAAGTCTATGTAATAACCTCAGACAAAATAAACTCTAGGATCGAGAAAAATGAAGTCAAGAACTAAGGGTTATATATACAGTAGGTAGACAATCAAATAGTTTTAGATGCAATAGATATATTCAGATAACAAAAACCTTACCTTATGAGTAACAATATGTTATGTGATATATACACCTAATTTTAAATGGTTTTGGAATAAGCGGTATGTCATTAAAAGACCAAAGTGAATTATGCGCCATGCATCTAAACATGAATAATGAAGGTGCTTAGAATGGCCTTCATTAAATACCTTAATGTGTCTTTTCTAGACAGCCGTTAAACAAAGAAATGATACGCTAGGGAATGACACTTGGTCTGAAATGGGAAAACAGTGGATTAGGTCTATTGGCAGAATCTTACACTTTCGCAATGTCCGCGACTACCTTAGTCGCCCACTAGGGCTACAGGTTCATGTTGAAGTGCATATATTGTATAGTAGAGTATTGTTTTATATTGTATGAATTGTGTTGTCTTTCTATTGTTTCTGGAACACGAACTTGTAACCCCCACTTGGCTCAGTGCACTCGAAACATTCTTGCTTTGCTCGCGGTATAAAACACTCCCGCGTTAGGCAAGTCTAGTGTAAAATTGCGTCAAAATAGCCGGAATGGTTGGTTTCTTTTTGTTATTCTCTTCGTTAATGAGCATTCGGTTAATATGAATATGGATACAACTAAACAATTAAACCTATTCTCTAGAGAAAGACTCGTGGTTTGAAATGGGCAAAATATTACACCCAAGTGGATTAAGTCCATCCAGTTATTACAGTCTTCGAGAACTTACTTCCGGACATCGTACAAATACGTTCTTATTCTATAAAGACTTAAACCAGCTATTTATAGACCCCTTGCATGTGAAGTCGAAGCAGCTCAATCTGGGAGTCAAAACAAAAGAATTCAGTTAAGTCCTAAGAATTGGAAACTACATTTTTGTCCCTCAGATTGAGCTGCATTTCAAAGTGCTGCAAGGGGTCTATATCAGTAACTGGAATCTCAATGTTCGATGTGGGATGATGTCTAGCACTGAGCATGCTCACGTAGTAGCTTTACCTTCGGTTTAATTATATCAAACGAATCAAGGAAAGATCGATGCAGGTTGCATCCGATTCAAAAAAAATTAAAAAATAGACTCCTAAACTAGAGAAGTATATTTAACAATTATTGGCTGAAACACAGAGCATGAGGGGAATAATTGTTTTAGTATAATTTTAGGCTTGTTGTATAAGAGAAAAGTAAAATTTCAGGATAAACAAGTTTTAGTATTATTTCAAATCTGGAAAACTTTGAAAACCTCATAATCACCGTTCTAGCGGTGCATATCGCCTCAGAATCACGTACATGTCGCTCGACCAATCACAGCTCGATAAACTCTATATTAAAGTCTAAAATTATACTAACAAATTAACATAAGAAGCATACCAGACCGGAAACAAATATTACAACAAACCACGCGTCATTCGTTTTAACATAAGATTCTTTGTTTCAGTTGTGTCCATATACATGTGTCTCGTCATGCGCAAGCGATAACCTCAACAAATGAGACTGGAATGCAACGTGACCTGAGATGCGTAAAGGCTTCTGCCCAAGCTGAATAATTTATTGAGGCTTATTTTGCGCATAAAAAATGTCCTCGTTATCACACCTCTGTATTCACCACCATCGGGTCTCACTGGTGAAGGTCTATTTTGGTTATTAAACATTAAATTTCGATGACAGACTCCTACTCTTTTCATATTTTTGATTATTTCAAAAAGTTCTAGGGCTTCTGGACATCTATTACCTTTTTTATTGATATTACGTGTCAAAATGATCATGAGGAAATATGTAATGCAAACAATTCATAAAAATACAATATGGACAACGCCAAGAGCAAAACCAGGTCAAACCATCTTACATTTTTAAGATTCGCCGATTTATTTTTCTTCAGGCTTCATCTTGGCGGAATTTTCTTGATCGGAACACTAGAAGGTCTTCCAATCTCAAGACATTGGCATTGACATTGGTTTTGTTCAAATCGCATACTTTCAGCCGAGGGGGAATGAAAGCGATATAGCGGTAATGACCAGGCTCTCGAACGCGGTCTAATGGAGTCCTGATCACGTGGTTCTGTTAAAAAGGGATTTTTGGCGTTACTTTTATTTGCTGGATTTTTCATCCATAGTGAAATCTCTCCCTTAGTTGGCCTTGCGAAACTTGCAGTTGGTCGTTGAGGAATCTTGCGTAGCAGAACTGACGATTCTCTCTGTCTTCGAGACAAGTAGCGAATGAGTTTGTTTATTTCTAAGTGCTCCTGTTTCTCCTGCACAGGGCAATATTCATCAGCCCAAAGCAAATCAATCGAATCTTCTGCTAAAGGAATCAAATGATTTTTTGGGAAATCACTAGTGGCATTTTTGGCGAGAGTTTCGCCACTCTCATTTTCAGTCTTTGGCTTTGACTGGGATTCCTGTGAAGATGAAATTGACGGAGGAGTTTGAATCTTGTGCTCGACTTTAACTCTTATTTTATCGTCTTCAAATGGCGGCTTTTTGGACTTGATTTGCACCTTGGTGACGAATGTCCTTGGTTTAGTCTCGAGTTCACTAGTACTCTTACCATACTTTTGTCGTATCTTTGACCTTTTATTGTCGACGTCCTTCTTATGTACCTCCATTTTACTGCATGCAAGCAGTCTGGTTTTGGGAACATCATTTGGACAAGCAGCTGAAGCGTCGCTCTTTGAAGGCTGTCGTTTTGTGGAATTTATTTCATTGACGTTTGCCATATTTTGGCATCAATGTTGGATGGATGTTGAAATATTGGCTGGTATTTAAGAAACTCATTTATTATAACCTCAATTCAGAAAGTCTTTTTTCTCTGTCGAAAAAGAAGAAGAAAATCGATAATTTGAATTAATTTTTTGACTCGAGATTATTTTCCATAATCATGGATTGTACTGTTATTTGTGCTGGGAAAATGGAATTTCATCATATGGGAAATGGAAAATAGAAATGGGATTTAGGTAGGTCACAGGCAATGGAAAATGGGATGTCTTAATGACAGTAGGATGTTTCAAGGCTAAATGGGAATGGAATGGAACTCACTTCAACAACATGATGATACGAAAGATAAGATTCGTACTGATACTAGTACTCTTTGACAACGAACAGATACGACTAATAATATACTATATACTTATCAACTGTCTTATTTTTTGTCTATCCAATTCAAGAGGATTTTTTCTATTTATAATGCCATCGACTTCGATTAAATTAATACTATGAACATTAAAATCAGAACGAAACCTATCTAGTTTGATTTGCAACGTTGTGAGTGCGCAAGCGAAAGAGTTCATTCATGTCTCATGTTTCATTACTTTAAAGCCTTTTTAAAAATCTCTTGGATTTGAAAGAAACACAGCAGGAAAATACAAACTTTCTTTAAAAGAAAAAACCGACTCTTTCCGCGATGTACATTAGACTATTATTTCTTTCTTGTATTTTTCTATATCATGATCTAGGATAATTTTAAAAGGGGTCCAGTATGTTCTATCATATAATAAGGATTAACATATGCATAGAATAAAGTGTCTATTCTGGTTTCCTGGCAACTGGAACCTGTAAAATTTTAAACATCAAAATAAATAAACACGAAACAGATACTTTAGAAAAATATAACATTTCATTGACAGAGTGTTTGAACATTATTATCTTTATCGGCTTTATCTTGAATATAATTTTAAGTCTCTTTTTACATTACTTTCAAAATTTTTGATATGTCATCCACTTACAATGAACACCTAAAATCTAATCGATCAGCTCGAGGATAAATATACTTTTTTCAGAGTGGCAGAAAAATATTTCTAATGCGGGTTTTTAAGTTTGGAATTCCTCTTCACTGCAATCTTAAAAATATTTTCACGCTAGAAACGTTTTTGTGACATCATATATTTAAAAAGACGTTTGTGGAAAATAATTTACTTCAGTTTACAAAAAATGAAAGTCACCGTAAATGTCATATTCAAACTTAAATCCGTCAACAAATTAAACACAAAATACCAACAGAATTACGCATTCTTCATCTCAAATCCTTCTGCAAACATTTGTCTTGTAATACTCACATTTTTTATCCACAATCGTTCATAATTCCGCGAGGTAATTTTGATGTGTTACTTGCGGAATCTAGCGGATGGATAGAGTGTAGAGCGCACTGATGAGACAGCTGCCTTAAAGTTATGAATTTATGAATTATACAAATGCGGCCGGGAAAGTAAGTCTTTTTACGAATGATTAATAGGTTTTGGCTGGTGACAAAAGGATCGTATAAACAAGCGAACCTCTTGTTGTGAGCGGTTCAAAAACCGACTGCGGAATAGGTTTCTTTTACATATAGAAAAATATAAATAAAAATGATAATCAGTAATTGCGTGAGTGTCGACTGGACCCAATATATGCTTCAACATGTGAAATAGAGCTACTCCATTCAGTCATAGAGTCGAAAAATACTTTCAAATGTCGATTAAGCGTTCTCTTCAATCCTTGTGATTTTAAACAGAGTTTAACGAATAAATAGAATGTTTCGCAAGTGACATCGTTATTTTTTTTTTAAATGCAGAGGTCTGAGTTCAATGCAGAATCGTTTCTCGCTGGTAGAGACTGACTTGGAAATACTTACAAATATCGATTAAGTGTTATACAGTATTTATATCATTAGTATTTAACGAATAAATGCAATGTTTTTGGGCATGTGTCATCGTTTTAATGATTTCAATAAAACAGAGATCTGAGTTAAACCATAGTTAACTATGGTTAAACTCATCACACGTAGATAACCACATTTAAACGCAGAATCTCTTCTTGCTTCTTGCTGGTAGAGACAGAATTTTGTAGCAGTGGACAAGAATTTATGCGATCATCGCTTTGAGAAAATTAATTTCCTATAAGAAAAATATCAACCAATTGTTTATTTCCTGGGAAGTTAAGAGTCTGTAGACCAACGGAGGTTTGAAAACACAACAATTTAGAATGGGTTTATTTATGTTTACAGTACGCACGGAAGAGATTATTTTTTCCCGGACTCTCAGCACGCGGGATTATTACTTTCGTTTCTTAATAACATGTAGAAATTGAACACTTGGAAAATGGCGGTTCTAGGCAGACTTCGGTAAGATATATGCTGACGATATATTAGAGGGACGTTAAAAGAGCCAGTGAACCTGATTAATTCTTCAAACTTTATTAATAACCCGAAACAACCTTTGGGCTGATCAAAGTCGGGGCGGCTATCTCACAGATCGAATTTGAATTTAGACTGTTGCGAAACGGAGGAAGAAAAATCGGATCACCCAGAGTAATAACCTCGGAACTCTGCTCGCATTATCGGCTCTCATATTGCTAAGCCGTTTGTACCAAATGTCTTGCTACAGCATCAGAGTAGTTCGCCAATTAAAATTTCACTGTATATGTAAGATAGGCGAATCGACCATATTGGTGTCTCTGCTCTCACGGGGAAAGCTAAATAAATAAATAAAGTGAAATAAACATTTGAGACCACTTGCAAATTTCTTGAAATTTACTGTTTTATCCAGTTATCTGAAGCACTTCAGATTCAGAATCAGAATCTGCTGTAAGCCATGAAATTCTTGATGTGAAAACGCGAACGTATTCTATAGAATGGAGAGAGGAGAGGAGGGGGGGGGGGGGGGGGGGGGGGGGGGGGGGGGGCGCAAAAAGAAAGAATGGGAGACAAGGTAATATGGAATAATTATTTTTATGAATTATTCCAATGTACAATTTCAAAAGTGTACTTTCAGTTTGGAAGGAACACTTCAGTTAGGAAGTTATTTTATTTGTGCTCTTGAATAATAAGCCCTTACATAGTTTAAGAATCGCATGCTCTGGCATAATCTATTTTTGGCGCATGCGCAATTTTCCGGAAGTGAAATATAATCAATGAAAAACATGCTTTAAAACTGCTTTAAAACAGAGTCCTGTGTTTATTTACCATCAAAATAAAAATTAGAAATCGGGATCATATGTTTTTAATTTTTGGCAAGTCTTTGAACGCTTGCTACCACTTTAACTCTTTACTACCACTACCAGACTCCATTGCACACTGTCTTTTGTTCTGTTAATTAGCACCAATTGTCTCACTATTCCCATGAGGAACTACAAATTTGAATAAGAAAGAAAATTCACGAAGCATTTTGGTAGTGGTAGTAAAATGACGCCATAATGCAAATGGCCTATTAATTGTCTGAGTCTGGATGTCTATTTTAATTTTTATTTCTGGATTTGTAGTTATTTTTATATTCCTGAACCAAACGCCTCGAAGTAAATTATGACAATTTTAACATAATTTCATATTTTTTCGCATCGCTGTATTTTGCTTTTTTGTTTAACAAGAAATAACGTCTTCTAGCAAGTTCAATTTTTCTCCTGCGGATCTTATAAACAATTTTGATTGTTCTTCGCCTAAGGGGAAAAAAATAAACATATCGTCATTTAGTCTGCCATGATTAGGAAAAATGTTAAAAATAGCAATCGTATTCCCAGGCTCAACATTTATTTTACGCTGATTGGGGTAGGGAAACAGTATGGGGATTTACCCTCTCACAAACTCTACTTCCCTCTCCTACGCACACTCGGGATTATGGTTTATCAATTAAATATCTGTCCTCATTTTCGATTCATGTTTAGTCAATATATATTCTGTCTGGAATCTAAACAGGGCGAGTTAAAAAGTGTGTTAATTGGCACTCCTCCCTCCCTCTCTCCCTTCTCCCTCTCTCCTTCCTCCATTCCTCCCTCCCTCCTCACTCCTTTCTCCCTCCCTCCTCCACAGACTAATGATTATTATCCGACATCATTTTCGATTCATATTAAGTCAATATATATTCTGTCTGGAATCTAAACAGGGCGAGTTAAAATGTGTGTTAATTGGCACTCCTCCCTCTCTCCCTCCCTCTCTCCCTCCCTCCCTCTCTCCCTCCCTCTCTCCCTCCCTCCCCCACAGACTAATGATTAATATCAGTCATCATTTTCGATTGATATTTAGTCAATATATATTCTGTCTGGAATCTAAACAAGGTGAGTAAGATATCGTTAATCTTGATCCTATTTTCTTATCCTTCAGTATTTCCCCTCATCGTTATAATCCTCCTTCACCATCAACACTCTCTAATATGCCTTATTTTCAAATTGTACATGGCTTACTATCACACTTTCATTTTAAAACGTTTTTCACTTTTCATCGCGTTATTATTCGCCACGTTCATTACTCTTTTCTATTTGGCACGTGGCAGGCGTCGCGGATTGTTTAATTTTAACCAATAATTTTGCAAATATTAATATTTAGCGGTTTCTCGGGTACCATAATTCATCATCATCACTTCTATCTAGCACTATTGCTAGCCATTAGAGATTTTATGTTGTAGCTATCAATGATACCATAAGGCATAGTTAGTAATTCGAATTGTTTACAAAAATAATTATAAGAAATAAAATTATGTTTGGGATGCCGACAATATGCTTATTATACTTCATTCTATAAATAATAATGTCAAGGATTATTAATGGTTATGACTTTGCTATTTATAGAAGAAAAAAGAAGGGAAGAACAGAGAGAATAAGAGAACAGAAAATGAAGAGAAGAGAAAATAAGGGGACGAAAAGGGGAGGAAAGAAGGATAAGAGTGGAGAAAAGAAGAGAAAAGAAGGAAGAAAAGATAAGAGGAAAGTAGGATAAAAAAAAAAGAACTATAGAGAAGGGACGGACAAAAGCAAAGAGACGGAAAATGAATCTAGACGGAAAAGATTGAAAATCTCACTTCTTCATATTTTTATATTACTTTCATTTCAAGAATTAAGTGTGACACTTCTTAAGTGCAGTTAAATTTCTTATCAATATTATTTGAGATAATTGCATTCGTTGCTCTAGCAAATAAAACGTTGCTTTAGAAAACGTCATATAATCCTCCCACAGACAGCCCGTGGGCTAAACGTCTCCAATCATATGACCCGTTGTCATAACAACAGGTGTTGCATCAGCCTTTGTTATGGAGTGAAAGTGAGACTGGTTCGTAGTAATGACTTGATTGTTTTACTATTCGGTACCGGTTCGCGTTTGGAAATCACGAGTCACATGATTATTTGGCAACAAACTAGAGAATATGGAATAGACGTTCAACCACAACAAACCGTCGTATACTACTACAAGAGCGAAATTAGGGAATCTTTTACTCAGGACGATTTTTTTTCCCTCCGGAATCTCTTCTTGAAAACTACTCAAATTTGGTAAGTTAAATGAGTGATTTTCTTCCTTTGTCGGCTTAGTAGTACTTCAGTTTAGCTATCGAAGTCTTATTTTACTATATTTTGTTACATGTGTATCACATTTCAAAGGACACTTAAATTTTAGTATCCAGCTCTAAAAATTGTTATCACAAATTGATAAGTTGTGCCTTTTCTATCGGTTTTACAACGCGTAAAATTATCAAAAATACAATATTTTCGGACTGACACGGAAATAATAAGTACTATGAAATTCACAATTGGATTCATACACGTCTTGTTCGCTTTAATGACAATCTTCAAGAAAATGAAACAGCAGTTTAATAAGAAGATAGGTGAGGTACGGAAACTGAGAGAAATCCGAAGAAAAACTTCTGTGGATGGAAACATTTTTATTTACATGTTAAACCGGGTGGTTTTAAGTAAGAAAAGACGCACAAGACGTACTGCTAAGATGGTGGTTTGTTTATATGTGTTCAGGATTTAACGCGCGAATTTAAGACCTGCCTACCACAAAAACGCTCACTTCTACGAAACCACACGAAACGAATACTAAAGAAATACTTAACAGCACTAGGAAATCGCTTTTTGGCTTTTAAAGGAAATTATCATCTTACTTGTAATATTTAAAACACCGGGATGAGGTTTTTATTAGACGATTAAAAGTCTGTAAATGAGCCGTCAAAATTATTTTCATATTTGAAGTCTTTTGAAAATGAAATTCTCCCCAGGAGGTCAAGTTTTTCCGTATTTTATCACGGAAAACATCAGGAATAATCTAGCTTGAATAACTTATTCTCACCCACACTTTTTACGATACCTAGGTGATGTACATAGGCTACCATCGTGTAGAATGCTTTACCAGGATTGGATAGAGCGTATTTGTGACTATTTATTTCGTCATACGCATATCAACTTGTTTCAAGAGAGTTTGTGTACACACAAAATCCCATAAGTTGCTAGTAAAGTTTTGTTCGTGGTTATATAAATCGAAAAAAAAAAGACAAAAAGAAACCGCATGATCTAAATGATAAATACTTTGTTTGAAATTTAAAAGAATTGATTGAGAATATGCTGTGATTAGAAAGTGGAATTCGTTAAACGAGGAAATGATTTAAAAAAAATAAATAAATAAAACAGTAAAAATAAAACTGAAATTCTGTAATAAGATTAAAATAAGTAAAGTATTCCGTGATTTATGTTGGAGGGGCAGACGTTTTGGACAATTGCCATCTAACTGAATAAATAGATAGATAAATAACTAAATGAAAGGATTGTCATCACGAACGTAAGTGGGCGAGTTGATACGACACTTTTAAAATTATTACTGAATCATCACGAAAATGGGACTTCCTAGAAGAAAGACAAACATATTATAAGGGAATACTGAATCTTCAATATTTTTGACGAAAATCAATAACAGTCACATATGCCATGGTTTGATTGCGTTAAAAACGTTACAATTGACAAAGAAAATTTCCCTGAGGATGGCCGAGTAGGCCGAAAGCTCGGATCATATTTATTAAATCTATGGTTGATAAAACTATTATGAATTTAACAACAATCAACAAGGAACTATTTGGTTTAATAACAGTCTATGTATCGTATTGAAGGCAGCAATAGTAAATATTTCTCTTGCCAACGTAAGTGAAATTAGACTGAGCAGGGCGGTCACTCGTGGGGATTCCGTCCAATTTTCTTTCTCGCATAGCGATAGTCTTGCTGTTGTGAGTTCGTTGGAAACTTGATAATAACACTTGTTTAAGTTAAGGGAGGGGAGGGGGAAGTGTGTGTTGGGAGGAGGGGGCCCTGTAACTTATATGCACAATTGTATATGACGTTTTCCAAGGTGACAAGAATATCGGCTATCGGTTCCATGATCGAATTGAAATTTATAGGTTGTTTTTGAGGAAGGAGAAGAACTGGAGAACCCAGACAAAAACCCTCGAAACACAGGAGAGAAATTACGAATTAAACAATTTTAGTCATGCATATTTTAGGATCACAACAACGACACAGCTGTGAGGGGTTCCTCATTAACAGCGCACAACATTGCGTTTCTCAATGAATGAGTGGAATGCGCTTTACAGATAGAGTATGCGATTCTCATAATATAAAAACGGCTTTCTGTGAGTTGTCACTCAGGCTATTGCATGGATATTATTATCATTGTATTAATCAGCATGTTCAGGTCGGAAATGAAGTGTTTAGATCCTGCACAGAATTTAGCATACAATTCATCTACGTACATGCAAGATAAGTACATAGATAGGGTCAACGTTTTGGTATGTCATCACCTATTTCCATCAAATAAAAAGCTAGAAACCCCCTCGATTGTCTATTTGTCCCGACGCAAAATCACTTCCTCTATTAGTGTCGTTAAGTCTGCGCGAGCCACACAGGATTGCTAGCATCGGTTTGGTGATGGTCAGGCACAAGTGTATCTATGCTATGTTTAATTCATGATCGCCCCGAAGAGAAAAAATTGAGATAAAAAACATTGACGTACAGCAGCGGTCGTGCATCTTCGTGGTGGTCTATTGCAGCAGTTTTCGCACGAGTGGAAAACGATATGGGAATTATTAGCCATGCTGTAGCCGTACCGTATGTTACTGTAACTATGACTACGGGCATGCTATTGGATGAATTACTGAACGACAATGGGAAGTCGTTTCAATGTTACGGCTGTCGTAGCGTGTATGTCAGCTGCAAATAAGAACCGTACGATTCTCATGCACTTATACGAAAACCATTCTAACGGGTCTCAGTGTGCCCAAGATTACATTTTTCCTTATTCCTTTACCACAATACATTGTCTTTGTCATTGCGTTTCATTAATAGGATTGTGGTAAAGCTTCAAGCGTAAAGCCACTCTGTCTGAAGGGGGCTTATCGTTTTCCAGAACCTTTTCAGGATTTTGCTGACAAGCGGTTCGCCAAAGAGTCTTGTGGCGACACTAACCTTTCTAAGGCAGCATTCAACTTTGATCTCAAAAAAGCTGATCAATCTATTTCCGACAAACTTCACTGAATTTTCCCTTTATTTATTGGCTTTTTTTGTACCACTGAAAATAGAATACATATTTTTCATTCCAGTAAAGAACCAATAAGATAGCTATATTATTTTTCCCTCCACGAAGTGTTAATGGACCGCACGCGCGCGCGGACATTTCGCGCCTTTTTACCATTAATAAAAAGCGTAGGCGCAGCTCAATGTTGTCACTTTGTTTGTTTCCTTGTTATCTAACGAAAACCATTAACTCACTTCAAAAATTTTCGGCAAATCTTCAAAAGTGCAGCTTAATAAATTAGAATATTAATGTAAAGTCGGTCAGCTTAGAAATCAAGGAAGGGAAATGTGGACAGGTAAATGACAAACGCGTACGGGAAATAAGTCACTTCTTAGTTATTGATTTTTTGTCAAGATAAACCCGTAGAATTTATCTTGTCAGTGTCAAAAAATAAATTAGTGCAGGAAAGCTGATGCTGACCGAGAAAAACGCAGGGATGGCACCTAAATAGTAAAACTAGTTACATCTGTTATGAATGTCTTTGGTCTTGTTTAAGTTTTCGTCTCGTCTTGTGTTGCCAATAAGAACTAAGCTAGCACACCGCAGACTTTATATTCAAACTGGAAAAGTAGTCTTTCAATCGCTTTCAAGAAATAAGATCGCTATCGTCTTAATTTCCTTTTATAAATCCTTTTTCCTGATCCAAGTAAGCATAGAAGGAAAAAGGCAAAAACTCGAAAAGAGGAAACCTGGGAGCGAACGGATGTAAAAAGAGAAGGACAGAAAATGGAAAAGAAAGAAGAAAAATTAAGATAGGATTACCGAAGAAGGAAGGAAAGAAGGAAGAAAGAAAGAAATAGCAGCCTTATGCTCGTTTTCGATATTCTGAACTTAAAGCTATCAAAAATAGACAAAACACAAAACTATGACATTTTGCTAAACTTGACGGTGTGCACAATTTTCCGGCATAACTTTTTCTACGTTAAACTTAGTAAGCAACAACATGCAACAAAAAAATTAACAAACTTCCTTATTGAAATGGCTGTACATATGACTCAAGGAGACTCCTCACAGCTCCTTCAGGTCGAAAAAGAACAATCATCTCGCAGTAGGATTTGGCGTGCAATATTAGCACTGTCTATGATCGAACACTAAATAAATGATTCGTTTCCTGTCGTCGGAAATAACAAACACCAATACGTCAGACAAATCAAATGGTTTGTATTGTGCATCATCCTATTTTCGGATCCTCCGAGCGACTATTGACTTGTTTATGTCTTGTACGGCGGGAAACCAGAGACATTCTTCAACAAAACACAGGAAAGCATTGAACAACAATGGCGCATTGAACAACAATGGCGTTGCTTTTGATAACCTTGTGGTTAGCTAGGAATGTTATGGTATGTCAGGTATTACACGGACCAACTAAAAAGCATGCTTATAATCACCCAGAATAAACTGTATATCAGATATCTTCAGTTCCAAAGTTTCATAACATTATTTCCCCCTTTCATCAATGCTGATCACTTGACTTCTTGGAGCTTGACATAAATCTTAAGTAAACCATTGAAAACGTCGAAAAATCCTGGAACAGACGACTTCTTAAGATCTTTAAAGAGCGTTTTTGACAAATTTAAAAGCATTTAGTAATTACTAAGTATCAAACTAAAATATTTCCGGTTCAAGCCACCGTTTGACTTCAATGGAATTCAGTAACATTCTGTATAATTGCTATATAGTATTTCTATAGTATTTTGCGATCACATATTGACAACTCTCTGGTCGTTTGCCAGGTACGATGTCGTTGTTTCCTTGCGAGGTCGAACTTAAATACTGCATAGTTAATAAACATAGTAAAGTAGAAATGATGCGTTCGGTGTGTATATAATGAATCAGAGAAATAAGAGAAAAATATCATATGCCCTTGGCAGGATTTGAACCCACGTCTTCGGTATTCTAGTCCGATGTGTTAACCACTACACTACAAGGACCAACCACGCTGGTAACGCAGCCAGAATATGAAATGTAGGGTATTCGTGAGGATCCCAGAGCGATATTTTTTCTCTATAGGTAAGTTGAACACCGTAAATGTACGCAGATAATAGACATAGTAAAGTAGAAATGATGCGTTCGGTGTGTATATAATGAATCAGAGAAATAAGAGAAAAATATCATATGCCCTTGGCAGGATTTGAACCCACGTCTTCGGTATTCTAGTCCGATGTGTTAACCACTACACTACAAGGACCAACCACGCTGGTAACGCAGCCAGAATATGAAATGTAGGGTATTCGTGAGGATCCCAGAGCGATATTTTTTCTCTATAGGTAAGTTGAACACCGTAAATGTACGCAGATAATAGACATAGTAAAGTAGAAATGATGCGTTCGGTGTGTATATAATGAATCAGAGAAATAAGAGAAAAATATCATATGCCCTTGGCAGGATTTGAACCCACGTCTTCGGTATTCTAGTCCGATGTGTTAACCACTACACTACAAGGACCAACCACGCTGGTAACGCAGCCAGAATATGAAATGTAGGGTATTCGTGAGGATCCCAGAGCGATATTTTTTCTCTATAGGTAAGTTGAACACCGTAAATGTACGCAGATAATAGACATAGTAAAGTAGAAATGATGCGTTCGGTGTGTATATAATGAATCAGAGAAATAAGAGAAAAATATCATATGCCCTTGGCAGGATTTGAACCCACGTCTTCGGTATTCTAGTCCGATGTGTTAACCACTACACTACAAGGACCAACCACGCTGGTAACGCAGCCAGAATATGAAATGTAGGGTATTCGTGAGGATCCCAGAGCGATATTTTTTCTCTATAGGTAAGTTGAACACCGTAAATGTACGCAGATAATAGACATAGTAAAGTAGAAATGATGCGTTCGGTGTGTATATAATGAATCAGAGAAATAAGAGAAAAATATCATATGCCCTTGGCAGGATTTGAACCCACGTCTTCGGTATTCTAGTCCGATGTGTTAACCACTACACTACAAGGACCAACCACGCTGGTAACGCAGCCAGAATATGAAATGTAGGGTATTCGTGAGGATCCCAGAGCGATATTTTTTCTCTATAGGTAAGTTGAACACCGTAAATGTACGCAGATAATAGACATAGTAAAGTAGAAATGATGCGTTCGGTGTGTATATAATGAATCAGAGAAATAAGAGAAAAATATCATATGCCCTTGGCAGGATTTGAACCCACGTCTTCGGTATTCTAGTCCGATGTGTTAACCACTACACTACAAGGACCAACCACGCTGGTAACGCAGCCAGAATATGAAATGTAGGGTATTCGTGAGGATCCCAGAGCGATATTTTTTCTCTATAGGTAAGTTGAACACCGTAAATGTACGCAGATAATAGACATAGTAAAGTAGAAATGATGCGTTCGGTGTGTATATAATGAATCAGAGAAATAAGAGAAAAATATCATATGCCCTTGGCAGGATTTGAACCCACGTCTTCGGTATTCTAGTCCGATGAGTTAACCACTACACTACAAGGACCAACCACGCTGGTAACGCATCATTTCTACTTTACTATGTCTATTATCTGCGTACATTTACGGTGTTCAACTTACCTATAGAGAAAAAATATCGCTCTGGGATCCTCACGAATACCCTACATTTCATATTCTGGCTGCGTTACCAGCGTGGTTGGTCCTTGTAGTGTAGTGGTTAACACATCGGACTAGAATACCGAAGACGTGGGTTCAAATCCTGCCAAGGGCATATGATATTTTTCTCTTATTTCTCTGATTCATTATATACACACCGAACGCATCATTTCTACTTTACTATGTCTATTATCTGCGTACATTTACGGTGTTCAACTTACCTATAGAGAAAAAATATCGCTCTGGGATCCTCACGAATACCCTACATTTCATATTCTGGCTGCGTTACCAGCGTGGTTGGTCCTTGTAGTGTAGTGGTTAACACATCGGACTAGAATACCGAAGACGTGGGTTCAAATCCTGCCAAGGGCATATGATATTTTTCTCTTATTTCTCTGATTCATAGTTAATAAAGGAGAGTTCATCTTTATTAGCTATGAATACTGGTATGGATAAATATATTAAGTGAGCCGATAATTTTTCACAAATAATGTGTGATTTTTAAGGCAAGGAGGACTGAGGTCAGGCTACAGTACACTCCCGGGAGTACACTTTCCTAAACATATGATAGCAATATTTTAGAGCGGTTTTCGTATGTTCGTTAGAGGGATCAGTTCTTCGCCCGTGAAATAATAGTCAACGTAATACATGAGTAGATACTAACTCCATTGTTCAGTTTCCTTTGCTTTAATTGGACTGTTAATCACTAATTTATATACAACTTTGTTTCACATAAAATCCCTCAGCATGCCGAGTAACTCACCTAATCACAACGCGTTGTCGCGGCTACTGCATGGCTAAAGTACGGCTATCGGTTTTCCCGTATCATTTCCCATTCATATGGAAACCGCTCTGCCTCAACTGAAAAAGAAGTGAGTAGCTTAAAACTCGGTGTGAGTCTTAATGCAACGACTAATTAACTATTAAAGCGAGCTAGCGAATTATCCAAGTTAATGACTGATATTTGTTCACGGTATTGTACATATATAGTACGCCATAGTGTTCGTACTGTACTACTAGCAGTACATTTAATCGGATTATACTTCTAAGCTTGGCTAGTCATATCAAGTAATAGGATAGATTACTGTACATTCAATATTTACGATAAGTGAATATTGGGGAATGATAACCGAAACGAAGTTGAGGTTATTATTCCCGATATTCACTGAGCCTGAGGTGAATAATTGTTTTAGTATAAAGAGAAGAAGACAAAAGACGCATTTCGAGCTAGGTTAAAAAAAAGAAGATAAAAGGCAAATTTCAAACTAGACAGCAACAAAGCGGCTGGCCGCCATCTTGTATTATCGATGGAGGTGATTATCATGTGATAATCTGAGTTTCTCGACCAATCAGCGCGCGAGATTTTCAATAATCACCTGTGTATTTATACTAAAGTATTTTAGTATAGTATAATTTTAGATTTGAATATAGAGTTTCTCGAGCTGTGATTGGTCGAGCGACCGGTGGTTCTCAGACGATATTCACCTCTGGAACGGTGATTATGATGCTTTTCAAAGTTTCCTCTGATTGGAAGTAACACTAAAACGTATTTTATATTGCTATTTGTTAAAAAATCATCAGTAATTCATTAATATTGTACCTTTTTAACAGTGGTCATTGGATCTATTATATTGCTCATCAGATTTCATCAATGGTGTGAAGATACTTTAATGATTTCACAAATTAATTTTGCTAGTATTACACATAGTTAATTGCCTAATTAATTGCAAACAAATTAGTAGCATCAAGATATATATCCTGTGTATATCGGTTTGTTTGCATAATGCTGATCTAATTGGATCATTGCTGTTTGCATAATCAGGCATAATCATGTAAAACATTACAAACATGTTGAATTTAAAACAAAACTGTGTTGGTATTTACTCCACGTATGTAGTTACTGGACATATATTTCCTGTTAAACCCATTCATCTCAATTGATAACTTAATTCCTGTTGAACTCTCAATAGCGGGATCCTTTATCATTGGTCAAAGGTAGATCTAAATCGAAACAATAAGCAATCATCGAAAAAAAAAGAAAAAAAAAAAAAAAAAAAAAAAGAACAAAAAGGCATAAGGAAGATTAAGAAAAGTTCGTTAAAACAAACCAAGGAAATGTGTATGAAGCAAAACGGTGCGGACAAGCAGTGAAGGCAAAAAAGCAGGTTAGATTTTTCTACAAAACGGTAAAAGACTAGGGCCCTTAAGTGGAAGTTCCGATCCCATTTCCCCAGCCCCCATTTTGACCAATCCCATAGTCCCAGCCTATGTTTTTCTCAAATTCCAATCCCATTCCCACTTTTCATTCTTTTTTGTTTGTGAATCCCATTCGTTGTGCGTAAAATTCCCATTTTCCCAGCCCAGAAAACTCACTCCCTCTTTTCTACGTATTATAAGCTTTCTAGAACCTTGTTCGTCAAGTCAACTGATAGGAGTAAAGATGCGATGTATTTAAGATACCAATCTTTCGTTTAGCCTATTAATACTTGTACAATATCGCGGCAATGAGGTTCCAGAAAAGAATCACTAGTTGTCAAGTACATTTTAATTGGCTCGGGTTGGAGGGAACTGACAAGCGATAAGCCCTCCAAAAGGGCATCGGTCACCTTCCATACTTGAAGTCTAAACATATCTGCTCTTTATATAAACTGCGTGGTCTCTTAATTTAGTCTCTAATGAATCATCCGTGGTCTGTCTTAAAACGATAAGGCACTGACTCCATGCAAATGAAGCTATTACAAGAAATTTGATCAGAAATTTGATAGTTATCCAGGAAAAAAATGCACATGACAGTGTACAAGTCATAACCTTTTATACTATTTTCTACTTCAATGAACCGATCAAAAATTGATGACTAATGCCGTTAGTTCTGGAGACTGGACGTGACGGCACCGTAGAGCATTGCCTGACTGATCCTACAAAGTCCAAAAAGATGAATAATTAAATTAAATATAATTGACTTTAGACTTAGAGACAAAGAGGCTGAAATTGGTTAGATAATAGAATTGTATGAAATAGAATATGTTCATACACTCGATTGATTTCAAGCTAATTTAGCAAAGCCTATAGAAATACTGTGCCAATGCTTTGTGATCCATTCTCAATTAATATCCACAAAAAACAAGGTCAATTACTAACAAAATGTATTCTAATCAACTCTTAGAAAACCTAGGGAGTACAAATCTTTTTTTTAATTTGTAATAATTCTGTAAAGCCATCTCACGTGTAAAACCGGAAGCCACGCTGTCAGGTCTATATGGCGTCTATAAATCCTCGCCCTGATATTTAAGACTAAAACTAGCTCCAATATCTTTCTTACCGGCGAAAGATTTACTTTAGCAAGACTTTTATTTACTATGCAATTAAAAGGCGGTAATTATAGGGTGTCTTTTAAAAAAAAGGTTTTTTTCAGTTTTCGTGCGCTTCACGCGGGCTGGGCAGAAACTTCATTATGCTAATGATGTGTAGGTCACGTGATCTAATTTTCACGCTAATCCGTGTGTTCGGAAATCCTGTGTTGTTCCCGCAGACCGTGGATCCGCTTGGCCCTTCTCGTAGAAAAAAAAACTGATTTCCTTGGAATTCCACTACTTCTGGTCTTCATTCCCTAGTGTGTGTTGGCTTGTACTCCATGTTTTACCCGTAAAGAAGACAATTCAGGCCTTGGTTTGAAGCGCGTCGTCCATTGAAGATGACAGAACAACTAGAAGCAACTGAAGGCAATCTAATACAGCACATTATCAACGACTTAAAGGTACAAACATCTGACCCTCTTGTCTTCCTGAATAATCTTTTAGTCCTTTCTTATTTGTTTCTCATTCGGGTTTCTCTGTTTACAGTCCAGTGGGCCGGTTTGGGATGATTTTGTAGCCAAGGCTGGCAAACTCCACTCTGCTTTGAGGTGAGTAAAAAAAATCTTCGTCCGTTTGTGTTGTATTCGCCGGTAAGAAGTAAACATAGCTTCATAGGAAAACGCTCTTAAGATTCCTCTATCGTTTTCCGAGCTTTTAGTCTTTAAAAGCTAGTAAACGTGTTGTTTGTTGTCTCTAGAGCGACGGCCTCCGCGGCAGATACATTCCTGGACGCTTTTCAACGTGTGGCAGATGTAGCCAACAGCTCAAGAGGTTTGTTGGATTTTCAATACTTTATATTATATTTACTACAACGATTTTCGCTTCCCTAAGAAACTCAGCAAATCTTTTTTAGAGCCTGTTTGCTATTTGTGAAGGAAATTCCTTTGATAGTAACTACTATGTTTTTGTTTTTAGTGTTTAATTTGTTAAAGAATTGAAGCAAAACACTTGATCTTCATTGAAACGAATCGATCGGCTTTCGCGCGAACTCGCGAAAACGATTCTTTGAAAATATAAATACCCGATCCGTTGTTTTTGAATAACTAAAATTATCACTCCTTCATAGACTTCAAATTTTTGCTTTAGTTTTTAGCATAACGCTCATATATCGACAAGAAATTGGATATTTTATTTGAGATATGAGCGCGTTGAAAATTCTCTCGTAAGACGCGTCGTTTTCTTGCATGACTTGTCAAAAAACAACGGCAATTTTTTTCCATTAAAAAACCCGTAAGAATCAACCATTACCACGCATGTACTATTTTGTACTACTAAAAAGACATACAAAAACTATGTACACTATACTTGTTTTAATCTGTCAGTGAGTTTTTTTTATCTCGAGAATCCGTAGAGTAGGTTGAAGTTTGCGTGTCACAGGTCGACGCTTGATTTTCGATGGAGTTCAGTTTCCATTCGAACGTGCTTCTCTCGCTTTTAATACTCAAACCATCAAGCAAGATCTCTTTGTTTAAGTAATTATCAGTGATCCTTCTATGTCTCTCCAACAGAGACCCACTCAGTCTTCATTCTCATATCACTCCTTGATCAGTTATACACATGTATGGAAATGTCATGTCAAAAAGTTTTTGATTGGATTTTTGTATGTTCATTACACTGAAATCAACATTGAATTTAATTTTTTAATTTCTGCGCTTCGATCTGTCTGAAGCTTGTTTTCTACTTATGTATAAAACTAAATCAATCCCTTTGTTAGGATTCAGTCAGTATCAAATAAATATACGCGTAGTTCCAAGAGGGGTGAGTGCATTGCATCTCATCCATATAATCAAAATGTAAATGTTTACGTCTTAACTTTTTAAAATATTAACACGAAAAGATCTGAAAAATATATTCAAATTTCGACTACCAAGAGGAGGGATGGGATATTCTTCGAAATATCGTGATTTTTGCGGAGGATTTGTGTGTAGCAGTAGCAAACATGGATTTTACCACGTTCCTACTTCAGGTATGCAAATTCTTTCATCAATATTGATTCGAAGATTGCTGTGGTTGTCATATTTCAGCTGTATTCTCAACCACATGGCCTCTGTGCTGCGGTTTGTAGTAAAATGATTTTCAACCCTTCTAAGAATCTAATCCAATTTTCTAACCAACCCTAAAGATCTAGTCAGTATGGAACCACAAAACCCCTCAGATTTGGGCTTTTGTACTTTAGTTGTGGCATTTTCAAGAAACTCTGGTCAAAACTCATCCATCCACACCCTAGTACAGATGGCTTCTGTTTGATATTGAAAGACAGTTCATAGGTCATCCTTTTGTTCCCTTATGCAAGAGTCTTAGCTTTATAAATAATAGGCATGAGATCATTCGGCTTTCAATATATTGCTGACACTATTGTGCTTTCAACTTTTCGAGGGTAAATATTTTTGGTATACCGTTGATTTGATCTTTTACATTATTTTTGAGAGTATGATAAAAAATATAGTGTAATTGAAATAGGAAAAAGATGGGTTTTATTTTATAGTCCTTCGAATTTCAATTTCGTATATTATTTTGTAGTTTTTCTTCAATATTTCCATATTTTAAGAAATTGGATTAATGTAATGACACCTTTTTTGCTTACATTTTATTTTATTTCCAATTAAAAATTGCTTTCATTTATTATGTTTTTGTCATGAAAACATCAAATAGAAACATTGAACAACCAAAGGAGAAGGGAGAAGTCATGATGATTATATTAACTCTGGGTTAATTTTTTGAGCAACAAATTCAAGAGAATGTTAAAATGGGTAAAAAAGTTATTTTTATTCTAAGCTTGAAATTATTATATATCTGTGTTTCCAAAAATCTTAGCATAAAAGGTAGTTTTCTTGTAAATACAAGAATTAAGATAAGCTCCTTTTTAATTTTTTACAAATCCAAAATAACTCCTCCTTTTGCCTCAAATGTCAGGGCATAATAAAATGGAACATGTAGTCGTGAGTCCACTTTTTCTGTTATCAGCATTTCTGATAAGCTAAATGTGCATCCCAACATGAGTGAACTGAGAGTATTATCATAGTATAGCTGTTATATAATCCTTCTCTTTCATGGAAGGTCATGGTCAGAAATGCTTTTACTCCATGGGTGGGAATGATTTTAAAGGAATTAATGTCTGATAGGCTAATAAATCTTACTAGTAGTTGTATGTATTCAGTAAAGAGATATTGTCCATTGTTGACTATATTTTGACCTTACAACTTCAGTTTTAAAAATATTAACATGATGGATAAAAAAAGTTTCTATTTCAACACCATCATGATTATTTCCATCTATTAAAGTCAGGGTTTTCTTTTATCAGTTTTCCCCCCCAAGACACTTTAAATTTTGATCAATAACTCATTCTCTATATCATTCTTATCTTTAAAGTGATTTGTTGAAAGCTTTCTCTCTAACATGTCACATTTTTCTCAAAAACAGAGTTGTATGTTTTCTTTTTATATTTTTCTTTTGTTGTTATTGATTTCTCTTATTCTAAGAGGCATCTTTTACATTATAATTTTAAATGTCTAGACATAATTGTCTGTTGTAAGGTTGTTGAATTAGTCCCAGTAAAAGATTCATACTTCCAAAATTATCTTCTTCTATGGTGTCCAAAGGTCACAAGGACCTTCAAAATACAACTGTGCAGTAACAGACTTTACTCATGCTGTCTAAAATCCCTAAGTTGAGTAATGCACATACTATCTTGGATCTCTGTTGGAGGGAATTTTTGTTTACTGTGTATATTTTTATCATAAATGAGTCACAGGAAACAGATATTGTACCCCCTACTTAGCACATAATTAGACTATACATATAAATTGAGGTTTTTGGTGTTTAATTGACTCTTATCAGTACAGTGAAGGCAATGTTTTGGTATACATACAATGTTACACAGTTTGCAAAAACTAAAACTTGGTTCTCAATTATTAGCTTAGTTTTTTAGTTCTTATTGTGTTTTGAAATTCTAGTTTTTCTTTGGGTTCTTGCTGCAGTTTAAATGTTTTTTTCCTGTTGTTTATTTGGTCTATGACAGTGTTTGATTTGCTGTTTTTGTTAGACATTGTTTTTAATTTTTTCCATCCTTAAAACAAGAATGCAACAGATAACAAAAACATGTTGAGCACAAATAGAAAACAGGCTACTTAGAGCAGCTAAAATAAAGTATCCCTCATGAATTTTAATATTTTTTTCATCTGGAACTAAAATCTCACTTCTCTGGCATTATCTTGCTCATATAGCCTGATAACTAGTAATCCTGTTTACTTTACCTAATGCTTTTTTTCTCCTCTTGAACACCAAGTCATTGGATTACATCATCATTAAGAATATCTCATTAAATTGTATCATACTGCAAAGCTACTTTGTTCAATGTGTAAACATTCACAAAAACAAATAGTTAAATAACTCATTAAGGAACCAAGAGATAAAAAATGTTATTTTTTCTTCTCTCTCTGCAGCTTTATATCATGTGTTCGCCATTTTTAATATTTTTAAAGTTTAGATTTAAGGCTACAATTTGGAAAAAAATGTCTGAATTTAAAAAATCATTAATTTTCCCTAGGTTTCACTAATAGTCAATGGCTAACAAACCTTTGACCCTCATTTTGTAATCAAATCATTCAAAATATTTGGAAAGTAATTGAATTTTGAAAACACAAAAAACATGTTTGGGAAAAAACTTTAAGCACAGAAGAGATTGACCAGCAATACACATGGCTTTAGGATCAGTATCTAATAAAAGAAGTGTGTGTCAAATTACATGGATTAAGTCATGATATTGTTTTACTTATATTGTATTAAGTAACATGATCCAGTTTTAAGAACCTCTTTTCTTCCATTAAGACCATAATCCATATTAGCTATCCATAATGATAAGAGTTTAAAAAAAATCTTATGGAGTTGTGAGACCCCACTGGAGGTTTAATACAGGGAAATGGGATATTAAAAGAAAATGGAATACTGAAACTGAGTAACAGGAATATGGAAAGGAGTTGACAGTCCGCATTTGCACTATTCTGTACTTCCAGAAAATTTCCATACCCACCATAGTGGGAATTTTTAAAAACAATCCTCCACCTCTCTGGAATTTCCCATTTTCTTCCATAAAAATGTGGTAGATTTGTTCTTCACCAAAGAAATCTCTATGACATAGCATGCGGTAGCCATGTTATAACTATTTATATTCGATTAACTGCTTGTAACAGACGAAGGACTAACGTCCGAAACGTCAGTTTTCTATTTTCACTACGGTGTAAAACTTATCAATCTACGATAACTGCTTGTAACATGTTAAGGTATTTAGGCATCTCTCAGGTCCTAAGCATCTTTAACAAGCTCCAGTATTTTGACAGCTAGCCCTAATATTATTTGATGATAGTGGATTGAGTCTTGATTTTTTTCAATGAATCTTCTTGAAATGAAATTGAGTGACTTCTAAGGCAATGCCATTTTACATGTATAATTTATACCCACTAAATAATCATTAACTGACATTAATTATTTATAAAGCTTAAGAGTGTTTGTCTGGATTTGATTACAAGTTACAGCCACAATTTTGAATAAGTATTATGACTTGCTTTTTGAAAATGTTTCTTAACACACAGATATTATTTTTAGGCTCATCAAGGGACATTGGTGCCTCCTTGACCAAGATGGTGTTGAGACACAAGTGTATTGAGGGAAAACTCAAGGCATTGATAGGGTAAGATGACTTGTTTATCTTTAAAATAAGGTAATTCATTTACAAACTTGCAAGTTTTGAGAGAATTTTATTTATCTCAGTCCTGTAGAAGCAGCTGATACTTGTTTTCTTCATATCTCGGCATATGGGTTCTCCAGATTTCTCCCTCAGCAAAACCTAAGCTAAACCAAGTCCAATTCAATCTGTGAATAGCCTTGCCTTGACATTGATCAGCCCAGAGGCTGTTTCAGGGTGTTGATAAAAAATTAACATTATTTGAAGGCTGCAGTTTAAATAGTTTTTTTCCCCCACCAGGTTACTCTATGATTCCTTAATAAGTCCTTTACAATCCAGCCTGGATGAATGGAAGAGAGGAGTTAATCAATTGGATAGAGACCATGCTAAAGGTATTACAAACTGGTTTTAATGGTAACTCAGATTAGGTTTTAAATATATAGGATTATTGTAGATAAAGTTAAGGGTTTGAACCCTGAGGTTGGTATGATCTTCAGAAAGAGTGTTATTAGCAGTGATTGACGTCATGCAAGAGAGAGGATTAAATATTGTGAAGGGCTTGAACCCAGAGGTTGGTATGATCTTCAAAAACAGTATTGTTAGTGATGACTGACATCCAACAAAAGAGAGGATTAGTAAAGTAAAGGGTATGAACCCTGAGGACCAGCTGTATAATGAGTGTTGCTTCTGATCGTCCAGGTGAGAGTAGTGGTGGTGGTGACTGACATTCAAGAAAGTGAATTGAATACAATAAAGAGCTTGTACTCAGGATTATATTTTTATAGGCAGTGAGTGTGATTGTGCAGGTGTAAAAAAATAAATAATAACGATAATAAAAAAATGGTAGTGATGGTGACTGACATCAGGTGAGAGAGAGGATTGAATGAACTGGTTTGAGCCCAGCATTGTATGATGAGTGTTGAGAATAATGAATAAATTGAAGGGTTTTCCAGGATTCTATAAGTATTGAATGTATGTTATTATCCAGATGAGAATAGTTTCCAGAAACTCACCTTCTTCTTTTCCCCAGATTCTTATTTAACAAAATGGAAAATGAATGAGATTTTTCCTTTCCTTTTTCTCAGAATACAAAAAATGCAAGCAGGAAATGAAGAAGATCACAACTGAGACTACAAAATGGCAGAAGAAAGTTAAAAAGGGTATTATCAAATTTGTTTTACTCGTAATAATATTTTCCTATTGATGAATGCTATATTTTCTGCTTTGCAGGCAAAACAGAAAATCAGGAACGTCTGGATGCAGCTGTTAAGGTAACAGAAGAGTACCATAACATTCTTTGCTTTCTTTGATGTTTTCTTATATTGCACTTTTTTGTTTTTGCACTATGGTGCTGCTATGTCATTATACAGTGAGCTGCTAGTATAAATTACTAATTCGTACTTGTGCAATTTTTACTTATTTCAGACCACATGTCATTCACTTGAAAATAAGATTTTTTTCTTTGAGTTGTATCCATATCTATGTGTCTTATTGTGCACAACTATTAAGCAAAGTAATAATACTCTAGAAAATGCCACGTGGACTGAAATGGAAAAACATTGCACCAAGGTGAATTAGGTCTGTTGACCCTTGTGTACAATGTTCAATATATTCTATGTTCCTACAGCAAGCCAATATCCAACTGGCTGCATTTGAAGACCAGGAAAAGAAGTACTTGAGGAAGGTGTTGATAGAGGAGCGTTCAAGATACTGTACTATGGCGTCCTGTGTCAAGACTGTTGTGGTGAGTACACGCACTACCTCTTCCTTTTTTCTGAGATAATAAACATTGTGCATTCTGTACACACCATGCCTTATATGGTGTTTGTACCTAAGCTAGACTAGAAACTCGTAAAGCTATGCTTTGGGCTGATATATATTGAACGGCGTAAAAGTGCAAGGTTAGAACAAGTGACCTTAAAAGCCCTTTTGGCTTTCGTTCTGTTTGGAGTGAAGTCACTAGCTAAGACAAAAATCTGTAAACCGTGGTTGGACATCAAAATTTTGGCTGCCTTTCTTATGATTCAGGGCTCGGTTGTATAAAAGGTGGATAGCGCTATACGATTGGAATAGGATAAATCCACATCCAGTGGATAAGTAAAAGCTGTTATCCAATAAATTTATCAATTGGATAAGTAGCTGCTGTTTTCCATTGGATAAGATTTATCCTTCGGATAGCGCTATCCACCTTTCGTACAACCGGGCCCAGGTAATGAGTTTACATATTTGGTTTAGGAGAAGAATGTTAAATGTTCGACGTCGATACTGCCATTTTGTCAAGAAAAATCATCTCACAATACATTGCGCGTAGCGATAAAAACGCACGTGACCTAAGTTACTCCTAAAGACTTCATTCTTTCTATACATTCAGTATAAATAACAACTCCACTCACGCTTATTGCGCATATTGTTATTGTCTCCTGTGCTAATTATAATTGTCGTTTAGTCTATGCTTATCATTTGTTGTTGTGTCATGTTGTACAGGAGCAAGAGGTGTCCATGCTAAGTGAAATAGAGCATCTGGAGTCTCTGTTGGAAGACATCGTGAAACAAACCTATAATCCTGCTGCCCTTCCTGTGGTCGGCGAGGACCTGGTACGAAACCTACGGCTGTCAGACCACTCCTCAGGGTCCTGGGACGATGAACAGGTATGTATATGATCTTGAGAAACTGTTTCCTTAGAAGCTGTTTATAGGAAGCCTTCCTATGATACGGCTACCTCTTATTTGATGAAGGCCTCGTCACGGTACAGCTGGTATTCTTTTTGGCAAAATGTTACTCTATGTAATTCTAATATAAACCATTTCGGTCTGACAGTTTTAAGTAAAATAAGATGAAAACGGTTCCTAATATGGGAAACATCGTTATAATTCCAAGTTTTGAATCAAAGACGAAGAGATGTAGAAATATTGTATTTTCACATCTCGTCATCTTTGATCCAAAACTTGGATTTATAAGTATTTCTACATCTCGTCGTCTTTAATCCAAAACTTGGGATTTATAACGATGCTTTCCATACTCGGAACCGTTTTTATGTTATTGTAGAGGGGTCCATTCAAACCAACATTGTCGCAGAATACGTTGTTCGTTTGAAGAAGTGTTCGCAGTGGGAAACTGATTTGCGCCATGTGCACCATACGATATGACGTTACATTGTTATGGCTTCCCATTGTCTTCCAGTCATCCAATCAAACGCAAAGTTACGGTTACGGCAAGATACTCATATGAAAACCGCTCTATTTCAAAATTGAATAAATAGACGTATAAGAATTCGAAGTTTGTTTAAATCTATCAATTTTATGATAAACGTTCTAAACCTTGGAAAGATTTAATACGTTTCTCATTTTCATAGACGCCTCCGCCAAGCCCCACGAACTCCGCAGTACGTACTCCCGCCCACCCAACAGCGCTCCAACTATCTACTAGTCCAGTCCATAGCAACATCCGAGATCCACCGACAACTCCACCTCCTCCTCCCCCATCAGAAAAGGATGCCTATTACGATGCGTTTAGTCGTCACTATTCTTTCTCGGCCAAACACTCAAGTAACAAGGGACGGGTTCAACGTCCAAAGCTTATTCCCGCAACTCCACAGGCGTCTCCCAAGAAGCATCATACCAGCATGAGGTCATCTAGTATTAGTATTTCCTCCAATTCGTCGTATTCATCGATGTCTTCTCTCGGTTCATCGCTTGGGTCACCGTCAACAGAGTCACTGCCCCACCCACCGCCACCTTTACCGGCCCAGCACGCAGCAGGATCTGTGGATCATCTTCCTCCTCCACCTTTCCCTGGAGTGCCTGCTGCCCAAGATCAAGGTAACGTTTTTATATCTTATCTTATCATGTCTTGATCGGTTAAGGCCTCTTAAAGGTTTTGAATAAAGGGTTATTTGTGGGACTGGGTGATGTTTCATTTCTGCTCTCCTGGTTGGTTGCAGCACTCAATAAACTGACCTTGTGATTTGTTAACTAAGAGTGCTCCCTGTTAGAGTGCATACCGCATATCCGTGAAAAAAATAACTAACAAAATTGTATAAATTGGTGCAAAGTTATGTAGGTCTACAGTCAACTGATGTCTACTGAACTAACTAATTGGTGCGAATTTGTATATTTATATTGTCTACAGCTAGCCATCCTCAGAATGATCGTTCATCTTGGATGACGGCAGATTCTGGCTGCTGTTCCTCATCATCAGGCGAGAGATCTCCATCAACATCAATGGGTCAGGTTTACTGCCCTACCGTTCCAGAGTACCCTCCAGAAGAGACCACCATTTCCGGACACCAGTATGCCACGCCCTTCGCGACGTCTTCACGAAATCGATGCATGAGTGAGTCTGCCTCTTCTAACCTACAGGGGAGGGTGCATCGTAAAAGTGATAGCGAGGCGTCCTCGCAGAGCAGCTATTATTCCGGCGGAAGTGACGTCACAAGCATCGTATCTAGTGACTCGGGGTACTTTGGTCAAGGGCACCCACATCCAGAATGGCACCAGGACAACTCGGCCCCAACCTCCACTTCACCCCCAAAACAACGAAGCGCCTTCAATAGAAGTCAAAGTGTATCTGGACGGCCGAGTGCGGCACAGGCAGCCCAACTAGCAGTATTGGCTAGCCACGCAGCACGAAGCAGGAGTGCTCCCATGCCTCCTGTAAGAAAGTCTTCAGTACCACCACCCTGTCCTGAGAGGTTTGCTTCACTGTTGAAAGAAGAACAGGCAAATGAAGTTGCCCAGGAAGAGAACGGTGAAAAGCCAAGCTTGCTTCTAAAGCAAATCCAAATGCAGAGACAAGCGATTAAATCCAAGTCGAAACCCACCACTGGAGCTGTCAATCAAAGCTGATCGTCAATCAAAACTTATCAGCTCTTGTTAAACTTTGGACTGCACAGAAGCCATATTGTTTGAGTTGTGTTAGAATTTGACATGGACGATGAGATACTTTGGATAACTCAACATCAATATGGTACACGTCCACAACTTTGTGATGTTTTATTGGCATTGAAACTGGATATGAATAGACATGATGACACACGTGTTTTAAAATAGATGCCGCATTGGCTTGAGTTTGAGTCTATTGGATTTTCCTTTATAAATCGTTATCGTGGTCCAACTTCGTTGGCGCTGCATCGTCTTATAAAGTCATATATGTATGAAAATTACGCTATGTTACTATGGAAACCTCCCACATAATATGGATGAAAACCAAGGGAATCTACCATGATGTCCTTCAATGGGGTTGCCCTAAATGCGAACAAGTTTCCAAAAATCAGTACTGGAATCTACTTGAAAGAGAGTATTGTCGTTAAAATGGGGAAATAATGCGTTATGTTAGTACCGAAAGACGTTATCAAACAACGAACAAGTTTCCACAAAGTATGCTTGAAAGAGAGTACTAACTCCAATATGGTCTGTGACAATTTCTTTGCCAGTAGCGAAAGACGTTCGTTTTCACTTACTGGTCATGTGACTCGACTTCAGTCTGCATATAATGTAAGTAACATATGGAAGAGACAGGTTCTTTGAAAGACATGATTAATAAAGCAAGAGAAAGGATATGAAATCGTTGCTTGAACCTTCAGTGGGGATTTAGGTTGTTTTGAAGAAACCAAGAAATATTTGTTTAGATGAACTATATTCATATTGACAGTATTGTTACGTTGAATGTGCTTTTGATCAAAGCGAAAGCGCTCTGATCCCCGTGCTTTAACGTCTGCATATAAGTAACATATGGAAGAGACAGGTTCTTTGAAAGACATGATGAACAAAGCAAGAGAGAGGATATGGAATCGTTGCTTGAACCTTCAGTGGGGATTTAGGTTGTTTTGAAGGAACCAAGAAATCTTTGTTTAGCTGAACTATATTCATATCGACAGTATTAGTACGTTGAATGTTCTATTGATCAAGACGAAAGCGCTCTGATCCCCGTGCTTTAACTTAACGTTAGAGGTTCGGTGAAAGTGCAGTAGATTCCAGAATCATCAAGGCTAGAAAATGGCACCTTTTAAAGGAAGGGATTTTTCATAGCTCATCAATACAGTGGGAGAAAGTGCATGTGTAATTTTCAATATTTTTTAGTATAAGTTAAATACTTTCTTCTACTTTGACACAATGGAATTTTAAAATCCCGGTCGTGTTACTGAAAATGGTAAACGTTCTGATATGTTTTGTTATTTTTTTTGTTATTGTTCCTCTTGTCCATCAATTGTCCATTGTCTGACGTACATTATCATAAATTTGTATACAAAGAAAACGATATTTCATAGCTTATTTGAGAGTATAGCATTAAAAAGTGGTTTAAAAAAAGGATCGACTTTGATAGAAAATATTTAAAAGTTATAGACTAAAAAGTATCGTATGAAAGAAAGTATATTAGGGTTTTTCAATTCAGTTCTCAGGCTTCGCGTTTTTCGGCCAGAGGAATACGAGCTCAAGTAGAGGTGTGGGTAAGATTTCAGGGTTCGTGAAGTAATCTTGTTTTTCTAGTAATGCAGTTAAGCTTATGCCGATTTTAAATAAGTAATATAATTCCTATTCATTAAATTCAATCTTAACCACATTTGCATTCCCCATAATGTCAGTCTTCATCATAATATTTGCGATTCAGTTTTTCCTGCTTACCTCCCAAACCGCAATGTACTATGGGGAATGTAAAGTGGTGTCTAAGAACCGTTTATATGAAGGTAAGGTGACTATACTGTTATGGCTTACTCTTGTTTTGGGGTCGTTTAGCAAGAAAAATAAGATACTTGCCCCCACCACTATAGTCATCTATGCATGCCTAGTTAATGTCCGTAAATTAGGCATAATTGTTTAACTTGAAACTGTTTTTCCCGACCAATGGTTCAGTCGAGAGAATGTAAAATCTGGATGACACTGGTGAATACCTTGCTCCACCAAAAGCCACAACGGAAAGCAGGCAGAGGGTAGAAAGAGACCTCTGCTAAATCTGCAATATTTAACGATTTGCTTCTTTATTCCCGGAACAGTTAATGTTTTCACCAGTGTCTTTTTGAAAAGGTTTCTTTACTTTATGTGATCTCATTTATTTATTCTCAGAACAGGTTCTTTATTAGGTCTGCTTTGTTGCAAGATTAGCTGCTTGGTATATTAATGCTGAAATTTATGTAACTGTAAAGAGATTGTTGAGAAATGAGTATATTAATGAAAAGAGAATTAGAAATAAATGGAAATTTCGAATTGATTTAGTCCGGTTTCGATTTATTTTTCTCGCACACTTTCTTTCTTTTTTTTTTTTCTTCACTTTCTTTTTCCATCCGTGTTCTCTTTGTATTGAACTTTTTTTTCATTTCCTTTTATTCTTTAGCGGTAAAACTCATCGTGGTAAAACCAAGAGAAAATGAACTAAGAGAAGGGATAATTGTTAAGTAACCATCATGTGCACAGTTTGATGCTATTTTTAAACCATTTGTTTTTCTGCACGCGCACCTATACTGCTCGCCAAAAGAAAATGAACTAAGAGAAGGAATCCCCCCTATATAGCCTTGTAACCATCATGTGCACAGTTTGATGCTATTTTTAAAGCATTTGTTTTTCTGCACGCGCATTTACTGCGCGCGCTCTAGCTGTTTGCTTAACGTAAGAAAGCACAAAAAACGTTAGGAAACAGCGTAGCGCGCGCAGAATTCGAAAATCAAATAAATGCTATCATTGGATGATATTTTTAGAATACATTCTAAAAATAGCATCAAAGTGTGCACTTGATGGGGCACCGGGATTCCTTCTCTTAGTTCATATTTTCTTGTGCTCGCTCTATACGCTGTTTGCTTACGTTTTTGTGGTTTTTCCCTTATTTTGACTCTGCCAGACTGCCCTGAATATGAATGTGCACCAAGCAAGGGAGCACCGCAAATGCGACAGGAAATTGAAGTAGTAATTTGTTCAACTTTCTGGAGTATTTTTACATTTATGTTTTAATTAAAAACTTTCGACCTACATTGTCATCTTTAGGGGAGATTTGAACATTTGAACATGAGAAAAGCACAAGAAAACGTTAGCAAACAGCGTAGAGGGCGCAGAAAATCAAACGAACAATAAATGATATCATTGGATGATATTTTAAGAATAGATTCTAATAATAGCATCAAAGTGTGTACATGAAGGTGCACTTGGATTCCTTCTCTTAGTTCATATTCTCTTGGTAAAACTCATCAGCGAATACGTAAAAAAGACATGCCTGTGTGAAGGAAGTCAAAAGCATTCGTTTTCCCTTGTCCAAACTGGCTATACCCCAAATGTCTCCACTCTCGAAACCGTTTTCGATCGTTTAAATATGGTTTGAACGCAAGGTGAAAAGCGCGCCGAAGGTGAGTGCCAGCGGGCCCAAGGTTTAATTTAATACTGAGGCAAGCCTTGATGGTCGTAACATAAATACTGTTTATCTCAGGATACAAAAGATGCAGCAGTTTGAAACTCTACGCGGATTCATTTCGTAAAGAGGACAGACAAACAAACAAGCAAACAAGCGGAAAACATTATATAGCATCACCCATAATTCCTTGCGCCGTCACACCATTCGAATCCACCGCCTTTCTTGCCAGCGGTGTGTCAATACTTTTATGCGCAGGATGGGTAAAGCCCGCGCAAGTTTAAAACTCCTCGGTGCGTCTTTCTCACAACTTCCTGAACCTTGATTTGCTGGCTTTCTACTGCTGAAATACTAGCTTAAAACTACCGTAAGTTCTTTATAAGCTTACAAGGCACCGTTATCTACTGTAGCTTGGCATTTGTGGACCGAATGACGCAACATTTTAAACACAAAGTAAGTAAGTAAGTTTAATACGAGGCTAGGGTTTGGCCGTTTTGTTCCTTCTAGTGAATTATAAATGTATTCTTTATATATTCCAAAATAACCTAAAGGTCTACTCGTTGGGGGAAATTAGGAGCTATGAAATTAAGCCGAACTGTACATGTTCAGAGTAACAGCACTTTCGTGTTAAAATGAACTATTCCTTGAGTGCAAATTGTGACATAGTTCATAAACAGGCAGCCCAATTTGGTTCCTTTTCGTGGTTTCCGTTGCCTTCGGTTTACTGAAATACTATTTCACACAAAATTATTCTGTTGAAAAATAAGTATTATTTTGATACCTCAGCATATTAATTTTTATTGGGCTATTACAATTTTGCTTGTGATTAAGGATAAGGAATGGAAGGCAGCTGTGAGACGGATGGTATGTGAGCAGAGTCTACTTTTAACTCCTCTTCAGATGAGAGAGTAGAGGAGTTAAAAGGAGACTCTGCTCGCAGGGTAGATGGATGATATCCTCTTTCTCAAAGTTCAATCGTACATAAATTACATGAGTAATGATTCAGTCATACACATCCTTTATTGGACGGACAGCTGCAAACTATTGAGCCTCATAAATTGATGGTAATAGAAACCTCAATGCTGCTGACGACTCTGATAATCAAACACCAGGCAAGGTTCGAGTCTGCCATGCAGCCGCTATTAGTGTTGTCACACAACTCTCACTCCACAAAGTACTTTTAGTACAACTGAGGGATTTGGTGTGCCATGACGACACTACTGAGTGGCCGAGTAGGAGACTTCATTTAGCAAGGTCCTGAAGGTGTCTCAGATTTATGAGGCCCTGAAATAAACTCTTGATTAATCTAATTCAGATGAGGGCTAACTTACAGACTAAATTGGAATAGATAGGCCTTTTGCATTTCCAGGTCATGTGACCCTACCCCCTTGAATCAAGCAGTTGTGCCAAAAAGAGGGGAAAGTACGTCTTTTATAGGGGGGAGGGGGAGGGCTGGGGTTTGAGAGTGGAGGGTAAAAATTTAAACTATTGTGAAGGGTCAAACCTTTTTTATTTTGACAAAAGCTAGAGAAGGGTTTAATTTAATAGGAGGGTCAGTAATTTCTTAGTGAGTGTAAGAGAGGAGGGCTACAACTAGAGGGGGGAGAGGAAAAGAATAACTTCCCCTGTTGTGACTACTCTAGTAATAACTAAAAAAAGTATTCATTAATTTTTGTAAAAAAGTAATGCCTTTGGATTTTATTGATACCCTGAAAATGACCTCTGATCAAAGGTGGCAAAAGTTCAGGGCATGGCTAAGTTACGGATCAAATTGGAATTTAGCTGTTAGGTTTTGAAGGGGAGGAAAACCATAGAAAACCAAAGATACATCTGCTGTATGATGACGAGTACAGAAATTGACTACATCTTTGATTCCATATTCCTTTTTCTCTGTCTTAAACAACAATCAATTAATAAATAACCAGAGACCAACCGTAGTTTCTTAAATATAAATTTTATTTTAGACCTGAAATTTTCCTCTTTAATATTATTTCTTTGAAAAAAAACACAGCAAACAGCATTATGTATAATAGGTGAATAAGAAGGAAACTTAACACTGAGGAAAAAGGTTGTACATGTACATAGAGACCTTAGTCTTTTATTGAGTAAAAAAGTGGAATTCAGTGGATGAAAAGCCACTCTGTGGAAATGCCATTGTTAAAACACATTCATGATTTATAAAAAGAGATTTTTAAGATTTTCATATGGTGTTTTAGTTTCCTTCATATTGACTTAACATACCTAACTACATGTAATCCTAACCAGTAACTACTCAATAAGCATCACCACATTACTGACAGTATCTAACATACAAATTCCCTTTTGTATTGTGGATATCAGTTAGAGCAGGCATTTTGTTCATTAAGGAGGTGAATCCAAAGATAGATTGCTTTAAATTTTACATGTAAAAATCCCTGAAGTTCTGTGGTAACACCATGAAATGAAAAATCTTGATCTACTGTAATATTAACTTGAGGATATTTTCCTCACTTATATCACTCAAGAAGTCGAGGTGAAGTATATATTCCCAAACGTGTGTCACGTATCATTTTATAAAAAAATAGCAAAATTTCTATATTTCTTTTGATAATAATTATAGTCCATGTGTATTCACATCATTATAAATAAATCTTTTGTTGTTAGGAAACTCATTTTATGATTTACCACAAAAAAGCACATAGGAATATAGATTCAACTGAACAACAAATAAACAAATGCTTGCAAAAAAAAACCAAATAAAACAACAAATCCAAACCAATGCCAAACCAATGCCAAAAAGTAGCTTGAAAACCAACATAATTATAGTTATGTTGGGGTGCACAATAATGGCTTTCCATTTTCTTTTTTAAGTTCTATTTTCTGGTCACCCAAAATTTTCACAGTCAAAGGTTGCCCTGGTGCTGTTGCTTAGGTGTCAGCTTTGTAGGTGAACTGTTAGGTGATTGCTGTTCTGATGGGTCCTGCCTTGGTGATTGCTTGCCTGAAGAAGGGTTGCCTGATTGACTTGAGGGATGACTTGACATGCTAATAGACCGTTCTCTAGATTCAGTCTCACAACATGATGCGGTACTTGTAAAACTGTCATTTGTTTCATTGCCGGATGAGCGTGTATTAGGCACTGAGTCCACAGATTGTCGTCTCACATGTGTTTGTTTATGCAAGTTTATACGGCGTAAGGAAAAAAGTCTTTGGGTTTGGCATTTGACACATTCGAGTATTTCTCGTCCTTGACGTGTTAGAAAGTGAAATTCTCCTTCTCCACTTTTACAGTTGCTGCAGATAATGATGCCATATGTTTTAATTATTGATTATTTATTACTTTATTACCGATATTTTTGTGAACAAAAAACGATAATCTTTCTAAGTTACACTTAACCTTTCTTATGCAAGCAAAAATTTCAAGAAAACAAAGTTGATGAGAAAAAAGACCCTGCTGAATGGCATTTTATTTCTGTCATCAAATAGGTGAAAAATGAATTGTCCTTATGCATAAGGGTAACACTTAATAAACAGTAGTTAACAAACCAGGCTGTAGCCCTCATCCCATGATCAAATCTGAATCTAGACGTTGATTTTTGTTGGGGGTGGGAGGAAAACTGGAAAATTCAGATTAAAACCCTCAAAGCACAGGAGAGAACCAACTAAAAATTCTACTCATATATGTAAAGCCTGGCAATTGAACCCAAGACCACAATAGTAGTGACTCTTTTTTCATACGAATGACATTATGCTTATCATAGCTCTATTAAACATTCTGAGGTTGAAGAAAATACTGGATTGAATTGGCATGGCAATGCACTGTGGGGCATTTTAGGAGACACCTCTTCAAGATGGGGCCTATTTCATTCTCTATAACAGCCCCAAAATGCCAACTCCACCCAGTGTTCTCCTCAGCCTCAGAATGGCTTATAAATTTACAGTAATAGGTTAACTAACCTTGCAGCTTTTATGACAAGAACTTTATCAATATCCTGTAAATGGGACAATCTTTGTAGTCTAAAGCTAGGCAGATATTCCAACTCCCACTGCATAACTTCTGACCCTGTTTTCATGCTGTGTAGACATAAGTATTCTTTTCGAACTGTGATGAGATAATCCCCTGATAAACCAATTTTTTCAGAGTCTGAAGTTTGTATAACAGATATTTCATAAAGACCTGCAACAGAAGTAGAATTTTCAAGTTATTTAACATGCACTAGATTTTCTGGTTAAATTTTGTCCAATAGAGTGTTTTCATGTGAGGTCACAGCAACCATGTTGGTGTACCAAAACAATACAGGTTGTATTAAACTCAAGAAATTGAACTCTGTCTCAAATCAAAAGTTGTGCAGGAGATGCTGTTGATTGGCACACCAATATGAAATTATCCATACCCATCCAATAGAAGAATTTGGAATTTCCAAGGAGTTTGGGGGTCTGAGAAAGAACAAAATTACAGAGTTTGTTTGAAAGAAAATTGGAATTTCAGGGGACTTCAGGGTCTTCAAAAAATTGCTCTGTGAGGGAGGGTATGGATAATTTCTGGAACTACACATTAGCAGGGCCGTAACCAGGACTTTTATAGGGAGGGTACACACCCAATAAAATCTGACTTTGATCATTTTTTTAAATTACCAACTCAGTGGCATAAGGAGATGGATGAGAAGACCTTCTTTTATGGGGGAGGGGGAGGGGGAGGGGTGCAAAGGGGGGGGGGGGATGCCAATAACAACAACAAAAAAAGGGGATGAATGAGTAGACCTTAAGCTTTTATGAGGCGGGATGCACATGCACCCTGTACTCCCCCCTGGTTACAGCCCTGATTAGGTATTAATTTGTGGTATACATACCATATATATCTCCCCCTGGTACCGAAGGGAACATCTTAGGTTCAGGTAATACCAGTTCCTTTATAAGTCTAACCCATTCATGCGTGTTGAGTTCATTATATCCACACAAAAATAACTTCACTTCACGTGCTGCAACATGAAAAGCATATTCATGAGTCCTAGAGTGAGCATGATTAATACTTGTGACTCCATCTAATGGAATGACTGTCTTGTGTTTGCCATCTGTGCAGGCTTTTTCACTGTGGTAATACTCAAGTCGGGTTTTCCCTCTCTTGGATCTTCTTCTTAAAACAAACCATTTTCTTTTCCAAGCCTGAAAAATGAACCATTAATGCATTTATTCATGCCAGGTACACTTTATAAAAAAATATTAATATTATAAAAAATAACAAGTTAATAATATTTAATATTATTGATAATTATTTATAAAGAAATTTAATGTGAACTCATACTATGGTCAATGTAATGTGTTCAGTATGAGAAGGTAAACGTTTGATGATGCTCATCATATCAGTAATGTGTTGTATTTAAATGTGGTGTGCCTCCAGTATTTGATGATGAATAATGATGATGATGACAATGGTCATAATGAATGATGATATGAGCCACCTACAGCTAGAAAATAATGGTTTGAAACAGTATTTCATGTCAAAAAACTCATTAATAATTCATGAGGGAAACACAATAGAAATCACTACCGTGAAGGAGGTTTTATATCTGATATAGATTCGTCTTAATTTGCATAAACTTTAACTCAGATTTTCTCTGTCAAACTTGGTTCATTTCGTAAAGAATTTGGTACAATATGAGAACTTACATCATGAGTTTTTTGAGCCATTTAATAAACATCCAGATTGTGTTTTATCAGGTCTAAAATCACTCAGCTACACCTCATGTTTTATACCCAATAAAACACTCCTGCTGTAAGATGTTTTTAATTGGCACATTTCAATCAGCCAATAAAAAACTTAGAGTGTCGTTATCTACTCCAAATGGTGGTCAATTAAAAACTGACCACATGTGCTGTCAGTCAAATTTTGTCAAACAGGATAAATTCTATTAAAATTCAGCGATAAAATTTCCCCAATAGGAAGAAAATGATGTCTCTGTTACAATTTGGAAAATTGGCAAAATCTCAGAATTGAAATGTGGCTTAATAAAGCATTTACCGTTTTTTGATACAACTCAGACTTCTAAATCTATTATTGTTGTGTGTGTGTGTTTTTCTTTTGTTGAAAAAAATCCAGAACAATTTGCCAACTAAAAAACGACAAACAATAAAAAAATTCCCTACCAAACAGTTTTCTAGTTATGAATACCAGCTTATGCTTATTTAAAATTTTAATATTTTGTTTCATCATCCATGTACAATGAAAATTTTTATGTAATTCTGGCAATTTCATTCAAACCAAGTCTTTCACTTTATTTTTCCATATGCCTTGTCAAACCTGAATTACGTTAATTGGATGGGCTGATATATAATTACAGGGAACTTACTGCCATTAGTTCTGGTCAGTAGTTAATGATATTGTAAGCACAGTATAGGGGATTGATTTCACTTAGGAAACAATGCTTATGCCTTAGGCTATAAAAATTACTCCTCAAATTCATAAACAATAGAGTAGATTGATGGAGTGATAGTTATGTAACAAACAAAGTGTGCTATTATATATCAAATATTTCTTCAACCATAAGGAATATATTATTCTAGCTTTTCCGTAATAAGCACCCATTTCCAGGCATTACAATGGCATTCCTTGTTATAACTGATATTATGTGTGCAAAATTACATAGTGTTCACAAGCTTAGTTCTGTTATCATGCACATGCTTTACTAATGGTAGATAACTTTGGTGGTAAACTTTCACCACTGTCTCTGTTTTGTTTAAGAATGTCTATTGCTTGTGATATGCCATGACTCTAGCCACTCTCTCTAATTTTACTTTTCTTTTTTTTCAATGATCTTGGTGTCTGTACTACATCCATAAAACAGTATTACCTTTGCATATATGTTATAATGAACCAAAGAAATGGGTTCTTTAGTTCCGATCACCTTTGATTCATCCCACTCATAAATCAACTGTATACTCTTATAGAGGTGGTTACAATACGACCTGAGTTCCAGCCCTGCATTTTGAGACCTTTTGCTCAACTGAGCTCCAAGAGTACAGTAGAATAGCTTTTTTTGAGACCTTTTGCTCAACTGAGCTCCAAGAGTACAGTAGAGTAACTTTTTCACATGCTCCAGATATTGAATGAAAAAAATATAAAAAGAGCATGAGTTTTCAAAATGATTGTGTGTCTTTATGAGTGTCAAATTTGTGCCAATGACGATGTAGATATAAGCTGTTGTCACCTACATAATTATAAGTATATGAATACTCCATGTGTATATATAGTTTTCAATTATTATAACTTTTTCATATTTATATGTTATATGCACAATAAAGTTGTTTTGCGATGAATCAAAATAAGGAAAAAATACTTTCTTAACAAAAAGAATCCTTAGTAAATACTGGTTTGCATGGAATATAAGGCCTTTCGAAGTATCGCTCAGTAGTAATAGGATAAAATAGCTACATGCCCTGAAGGGAAAACAGCACAACCACGCCGTTCAAGACAACATAGCTGTCAAAACTAGCTACATTTCCCGGCCCCGAATTCCTTTCTTCTGGGAGATTAATTTCTTTCGTTCTAAGAGAGTTACAAAGTTTCAGAAATATCGTGGTTTCTCGAATTACTTTAGCAATGATTAGCAAAGAAATAAAGGCACACAGCATTAGTAATCTTTGAAACTGCGATACATGCGACCCCCACGTTGCTGAGCAAACTGCTGAGCAATATCGCTTTATTGTTCTAACGATTCGAGTATAATTCGGCAAGAAAATGAACAATCCAAAAGCTATAAAACTATTATTCTTTAGAACTAATGGTAATTGCCTTCAAATTCGTGAATGCTTTGGCTCCCATATGTCAAAAATAATAAATCGACGCTACGTATAGCTAGAATGTCAGGGGAATAATTGTTTACCGACGAGTTTCTAAATATAGAACTGAAATATATATCGAATTTCGATAATGTTTTAGATTTTACACGCAAAGGCGCGGAAATCGAATCTATGTATGAGATTCTCTACATTTATTAGCTTATTGGTAAAAACAAAAGGATTTTAAAGGTCTATTATTGTTTTTATTATTATTTTTCTCGAAACTTAATTGCAAAGCGTAAAACTGATTACCTACAAACATCGATTTCATTTAAAAGAAATGATTACAATGTGAATCAGAAATTCTGTATTGAATTTAAGGAAAAAAAGACAACAGTGAGATTTAAAAAATAAGATGAATCCATCCTAGAATCGCTAAGGCATAGTGCCAAAACAGAGAAAAACAATGTCTTTAGTTGTTTACGAAAGGCCACGCCGTACTCACTCCAATTCGAAATTCTTTCGTTTACGCCTAAAATCTCAAAGACTTTTACTTATTTTATAACAACCTTTAGCTCTTAATACTTATATTCTATAAATCTATAATAAGATTGCTGAAAAGTCAAGGAAGATGAAAGTTATTCGAGCAAGAAGATGAATGTTTATCACACGTTCACAAGCAAGAGATTTTACGTGAGAGGAATAAATTATCGCTGGCTAATTTTCATCAATGGATTTGAATCCTATCACAAGTAGTAGTGAAATAAAACTACATTTTATTTCGAGGACTTACCTTTTGAGCTACTTTACGTTCTTTTCTCGGCAGTTTCATATCTAAATATCCACATTTCACTAGGTCTTCGTAGGTCGCCATGTCGGGTCTCATCGACCAACAACACTACGGTATCCTTCCAGTAAACACATAGATCCGCTTTAAAAACGCACTTCTTAATCAAAAACAAAGCTCAAACAATGATTCTTAGACTAGGAGAGACGTCTTTGACTAGTCTATTCGATGCTAATGGCTCAAATTTGTCCCGGAAAATGAGTTTTTGGATTCTCTGTGGGAGCGTGTTGTTTATCGAAGCCAAGTATTCAACTTGTTTGATTCACATGCTGTTAACAGCAATAGGGGGATAGAACCAGACTCCCCGACCGAGCTTTCCTGTCAGACGGCAGATTTGTTCAGATGGGACAGACTGAATAATATTTCATAAAGTCACAGCCAGCCTCAATTGAAATAAAATATATGATGATAAATAATATAATAAAATAAAGAATATAATAAGAATAGACGAAATAGGATTTTTTTTATACCTCTTAGGGGTGGGGTGGAAGGGTAAATTAATCATCTAATTAATTATTTACATTATCTGAGTAATATTTCATAAGTTGTTTTGCTATTGTTCAATTTAAATGCGATTTATTTTTAAAATGTTTCGTTTTGTTGTTGTCGTTTTTTCTCACTTTTTTTGCCTGCCTGCCTGCCTGCCTGCCTGCCTGCCTGCCTGCCTGCCTGCCTGCCTGCCTGCCTGCCTGCCTGCCTGCCTGCCTGCCTGCCTGCCTGCCTGCCTGCCTGCCTGCCTGCCTGCCTGCCTGCCTGCCTGCCTGCCTGCCTGCCTGCCTGCCTGCCTGCCTGCCTGCCTGCCTGCCTGCCTGCCTGCCTGCCTGCCTGCCTGCCTGCCTGCCTGCCTGCCTGCCTGCCTGCCTGCCTGCCTGCCTGCCTGCCTGCCTGCCTGCCTGCCTGCCTGCCTGCCTGCCTGCCTGCCTGCCTGCCTGCCTGCCTGCCTGCCCTGCCTGCCTTGACATGATTCCCCCCCTATATACTCCGACCCTCGGAGCTGATTTAAATCACCAGACAATATTGCTAATGTTAATAATTTTATTTATTTAGCGCTATTATGCACAAATTGTCCAAAGAGCGCCTAGTTCTTTAAGGCTCGTCAAAAATTTCGTGCTAACATCTTTCATTTATGTAGGTGCAAGATAAAAATCATGGCATAATAGCGAGCAACCGTGTTACGTATGTGTTGGATCAGTGAGCCAGTCTAAAAGTTCCTAGGAAAGAAACTAAACGAAAGGAAAAGGAAAGGGATGAAAGGAAATGAAAAACATCAAGAACGCAGTTTTGGTAAGTACCTGGTCCAAAAATATTTATTATTTATACGTGAGATTTATAAATTAAAATATAGACTTTTGTCGTCCGTCCTTACTTATTAGACTCTTAGTCATATGGATACTGGGTGATTGACCTTTGCTGCTATAGTTAATCTTTTGTTTTTGCTTTTGGTGTCACCTGGTGAAAGAAAGCAAAAGCCGTTCCCTAGCACTATTCGGACATCCTTACTTCATGTCAACTTGACCCAAGGCACCAGTCATAATTTAGCTGTTAAGCAAGTACTCGGGCTTCCTGTGGATATATCGCTTGCGTCTTGCATAAGTCGTCCCTTTTCAAGTGAGACGCATGGGAAATCTATGCCTTTTATAGCACTTGATTCAAATTTTATCACAGGAGTAAGTCTACATTAACTCAGTTATCCGTTTAGTTAGACCAAAATATACTACGAACTTACAGAAGTCAATATTCATCAGCTCTATAGAGTACAAATACTATAAGTGTGCAACATAAATACCACTAAATAATGCTAATCCTATTGTTTTTATATTGTTTAATTAGCACTATTTACTACTAAATAGTGCAAAGTGTTGCACACTTTTAGTGTTTGTACTCTATTGATGCAAGAGAATATTAAGTACTTCATATTCTCTTGATTGATGTTTTTTTTTAGAAATTTAAAAATTACATTACCTGTTAGCACTTAGTTCTACGTAGTTAAGGCTCTGGAGGCCCAGGTTTTGTTGTCGTTTTTTCTCACTTTCTTAGTTTTTTCTTACTTACTTATTTACTTTCTTTCTTTCCGCTTTCTTTCCTGCTTGCCTGCCTGCCAGCGTTTGCTGGCTATCCTACTTCTCTTCGTGGAATGATACGGGATTTAGAACAATTTTCGGTTAGTTTGCGTTTAAACAATAGATTGTTGAATATTGTTTTGATGTGACGTCATAGGAGTAGGGCAATTCGTCTTGCATCTGCTTTTCTCTAATGTGTCGTATAGGAAATATGTCTTCCATAGTACTTGTCTGAAATTTAGTCACAAGAAGTCCGACTAAACGCAGTCATCGTCTGGTTGGGAAGAAAATACTACAAACAACAAAAGTCAATGCTAATCAACTCTTTATTGTATGATGTTTCAAATTAATGAACTCATTGGATTATATTAGCCTCACTTTTACGTAATTAAATCTACGAAGGGTTTCCATGTGACGTGTTTCTTTTTACTTGGTGCAAACTGCGCATGTCAGTTCTCTTCCCTCAACATATGGATGACAAGGAAGAGAGCCACACCTTCCTTCCACGGGATACAACAAGGCACCATCGAGGTTGGCATGGGTTCCTGGTACACCCTCTGCATCTTGATCAACACATATAAATTTTGATTTTGCTTTATGGTTGTACCGTTCAGTCATCAGGTATCCATGGTACTCTCTTGTCCATCCCGCGGGACACTCGTAAGTCGCAGGGATCATCGTCTTGGCACTTCGTGCTTGAACGTAACATACAACACATGGAGCCTCGTGATTGTGAAGGCGGTCATTGGTGAATGGATTGAAAATGTTCACTTCGTATTCTGTACCATACATGTATCCAGCGTCCTGGTGACCATCTTTGTATCTTCCATATTTGGGGGTCTCAGGAAGACACACGTAATTAGCACCTCCGCCTGAATGAAGATAGTTCTCGCCTCCGATACGACCTGTGAACAAACATAAACCATGACTGACTTCTCAGTAATAAATGGAAGTGAGAAACTTATTTTTAAAATTATTTTTGCATTCCTTTTTTTACCTTTGTGAACAAGAGAGGCACCGGAAGGACAGGAGGTTCTTCCCCATCTTACGTACTGCACTCCACCACTCTTGGGTCCTGGTGGACCCCTTACACCTTGGTTTCCTGGCTCTCCTTTCAGACCTGGTGCACCTAGAGACACGAAGAAAACTTATCATATATTTTTTAAACACACCATTATAGAATAACGATTCATTTTGAATATATTTAATCCGTTTATTTGAGAACGATTCAAAGCCTTTAGGTGACTCCAACATAATTGCGAGTGAAATTAGCAATTTTTTAACTCGCTTGTATTACTTCCCTCGGATATTTCTGAATTTAGCGGATGTAGTAGCTTAAACGTCTATGCATATATGCATCTATTCTTTTTGGAGAAAATCCATCAAAGGCATTATTTTTATGCTCAGTTTTTCGGCGCCTATTTTATTGCGCAACTACCTGCAATTCATAGTTTTTAGAATTTTAAAATAAAGTTTAGAATACAACGTTAAAAGCCTAAATGTTTGAATTACTACATATACTTAATTCAGAATTATCTGAGTGTTTTTGACGGGATACAAGCGAGTTAAATAAAATCGCTAAATTCACTCGCAATTATGGTGGTCACCTTTAGGCATCGAGAGCCGCGAAGCATGCAGGAGAAATTCAGTTGATATGAACGACATTGTTACCTGGTCTTCCTGGTAAACCATAGTTACGACCATCTCTTCCTGTAGAAGATATAATGAGAATGAGAAGAAATATGGCGTTGGGAATGAGATTATGACTGAAATTGAAACTGGGAATGAGAAGGATTGTAGGAATAGCGACCTCAGTGAACAGGGTGATCCTCAGTGAACTAATAGAGATTTTTTATGTTTTTATTTAAATCAATATTTATACAGGCCCATCTAGTTTAGCAAAGCTAGTTTAAATAGAGTGCTGATATAACATAATAGTAAATTTACAGTAACATGAATATAATATACATCTATCAGTTAGACTTGACATATAGATTAAATTCATTCCCCTTCTTTAAACCATAATTTCAAAGGACTGCGCTGATTCCTATAAAAGCCCCCCCCCCCCATCCTCCCGTATTCCAATTCATACCCCTTCCCCACCACCCGACCTCCCCCCCCCCCAAATGATGCTTTACTTTACCTGGTTTCCCAGGTAACCCATCACGACCATCCCTGCCTAATAAATAAAACAGAATATATCATCAGTACAATATAATAACGTGGTGAAGCTGAATACTGTATTATGGAAGATGGCAAAGCAACACTAGAATAATCGTAACAAAGAATTGGATTGTTTAAATGAAACAAGATATGTTAGAACACTGATTGACTATAACCTGATAACCAGTAAATTAAGTGCTCCAGTGTTCTAACTTCTAATAAACAAGATTTTTAGGTTGAAATTGCTCCTAAAGCCTAATACAACGGTTGAAAGATGAAATATTTCTTCATTCGTTGCTTCTTTAAGTTATAAAGGTGTTTATGCTCCAAATAAATGTTCTTAATGATTGACAAATGTTATTAATAGAGGCTAGCACAAATATGCTTTCCACGACGACCGTCTTTACCTCGCAGTAATATTGTTCGGCTTGATTCAATTGCGTTCATTCTGTAAAAGAGAAAATTTGAAAATCTAGTTTATTCAATGAGGATATCGATTCTTTATTGCTATGATCTTGAGAACCTAAATGTGCTAGCCATGGGGTTTTTAAAAAAAGGTGGGCCTTTTGGACTGAGGATTGAAGGTTCATTTTACTGGAAGTACAAGCGCAGAAATTTGCAGTTCTTTTCTAAATTGTTTTCAATTATTTCTTTAAGTTGCATAGAAATAAAGCTATATTAAATATTTATATTTTTGAAAATTGTTGAGTTGCAAGCATTCCCAATAGAGTCAAAAGACAAAAGCATGGCGGCCATTGTGGTGCTGTTAACAATTAATGCGAATCAGTGAGAAATCTTTTAGCACCAACATGGCCGCGATGACGTAGCGTACAATCGAAAAATAGGAAAAACATATTTAATGAAAGAACAAAGTCATTTCAAACTCTTACGAAAATTACAAGATGATAATAATTATATGAAAAGCATCAATATATAAAATTAAAATATCTAAAAACAATTATATCATCAATTAAATGAAAATGCTGCAAAATCTGCGACAAGAAATTATAGACTCCTATCAAAAACTAAAGCTCATTGATTAAAAAACGAGCTGTTACAGTTAGTTGAACATTCGTCAAACCTTTTTTGAATGTCTACCAGGACCTTAGCCATATCAGCCAGTGTTGTTGGTGTTTGGATTGGAACTGTTGCTCTTTTCTCGACGCCTTGTTCTTGTTCCTCAGTTGCTGTTGCAACAATAAGAAGCAAAACGAGACCTACTGCTACGACAAGCAGTACAGCTTTAGAAAAGATTCTACTTCCAGCAGACGACATATTTTACTGAATCGAACGAATCAAGAAATGACATAGTTAATCTTTTCTTTCGTCTTCAAGTAAAGTTTCATCATGCGAATTGTTAATTACGATAACAAGAAATTTCATGAAACGAATTGTTATTGTTAGTCTTTGGAACCCTTCTTCAAAGAAAGTAGCACCCTTCACCCGTTGACTGTCAGTGATTTTACTAATGGTTTAAGGCGAAATATTTCTGATTATATAATAACTGTGATAATTCTCGCGTTCTGAATGGTTGGCGGCACGAGTTTTATGAGAGCACACGGCACGCGCCGTCAATTCTTTCGTCTTCAAGTAAAGTTTCATCTTTCGAATTGCTATTTACGATAACAAGAAATTTCATGAAAACGAATTTTCATTGTTAGTATTTGCAACCCTGCAGCTAAGGAAAAAAAAAGTTGCTTTGTTCATAACTCAAATAAACAAATGATCAGTTGAACAACTATCGGCGATTTTAACGTCATAAAGATATCTATCTGACGCCGATAGCCTTTTGTTTCCGTGAAGTGATCTTCAAAGGGAGCAGCACCCTTTTCTTCCTCTCTCTATTCTCCACCTCAGTGCTTGTTTTAGTAAGGGTACATGGAGCTAAAGCTAAAAATGATGAAAAATAAGTCGACACATTTCGGGGTATATATTAAGTAAAAAATAACAGGGGATCCAATGAGGGATCTCTTAATCTTTAGCCGAAACAACATCATTTTCATTTATGTTTTCGTTTATTATGAATCCATCCATAAGAACTTCAAACGCTATCGAAAAGTAACTTTCAGTTTTATTTAGAAAGAACTTTTTGACTGATCTAAGTAAGGACATAGCCAACATTCAAATTGAATCGGATGCGTTTCGAACACTCCAGAGATGAGACATGTGCGCTAACGTTAGACCACATTTGGTTACTTGACTGAAATGATAAATTGAAATGATGAATTAGAGGACACAGCACGAACATGCGCTTTCTGTTATGCTGTTCGTATAGAAAAGAATAACTATTTTCGTGCTTCTCCCAAGGTATTGAAATGGAACAAGCTTGATTTAAATAACATTCATCATAATGTTTTGAGAGTTAAATACACTTAATCATATAAGATTGGCTTTGTGAATATCCGCTTTGCTTAGGGGAGGGGTAGGGGAGGAATTAACAAATTGGCATCATATGTGTCTGTCCTCTTATTGACGATAAATTGCGTCATTATATTGTAAAAGTAGTGTGGATTCACGAGGTGTAGCCGAGTGGATCCGCATACTACTTTGACATTGTGATGACGAAAATTATCGTAAAAAAGGACAGACACATTAAAAACTGCTGTCTATTTGTTTTTTACCATAACAAATACGATAAAAACTTCTCATTTTAGCGATTAAAACAACCAACGGAAAGAGTGCGCACGCTGGTTGACGTTAGCTTTATCTGTCTGTCCTCTAACTGATGATAAAAATAACCAACCAGGGCACGAGAAATTTCTAAGTTATCGTAAAATGGTTATTTGATTATTTATAAGTGACAAATATTTCGTGTTAACATGTTCTCATTTATGTTGGCGCACGATAAAAATCATGGCAAAAAAGACGAATGAACGGTGTGGCGTATATGTGGTAGATCAGTGAGCCAATCTAAATAGCCTATATACTGAATCTCATGGAAGTCAAACCAACAACGGGAAAAAATTGAAATGCGCACTGTGCTGCAGAAATTTAAATCTCGTACCCAGAGCCTCTCGTACCCAAGTCAATGCTAATTAACTCTTTATTGTATGCTGTTTCAAATTAATGAACTTATTGGATTACATTGGCCGTTAGCACTTAATTCAACATAGTTAAGCTATGAAAAGTTTCCATACATTTATTTTTATTTGGTACACACTGCGCATGTCAGTTCTTGTCCCTCAACGTATGGACGACAAGGCAGAGAACCACACACACCTTCTACAGGATACAGCAGGGCACCATTACGATTGGCATGGGTTCCTGGTACAATGTCTGCATCATTGTCGACACAGATATACTCGGTCGGGTGGGGATGTCTATGGTGTTCGGACATCAGGTATCCATTGTACTCTCTTGTCCATTCCGCGGGACACTCGTAAGTCGCAGGGATCATCATCTTGGCACTTTGCGTTTTAACATAACAGACTGCACAAACAGCTTCATGATCATGGAGGTAACTTTTTGTGAATGGACTGAAAACAGTAAATTCGTATTCTGACCCATACATGTACCCAGCTGGCTGATGACCTGGCCTGTATCTTCCATATTTGGGGTTCTCAGGGAGGCACACGTAATTGGTACCTCCTCCCGTATGAAGATGATCTTCTCCACCGATACGACCTATACATTACGAGAATTCATCTTAGCTAACTCGAATTTCACTAAGAAAGCTCAGTAGATATAGCAATAAAGTTGGACATTGCGTTTAGAAAACTCTTGCTATTTATTCTCGATGTTTTAATGTTTCTTTAAATATTTCGGTTTCGCTTTTACTGTGTTAGTCAAGGTTGACTCCATCTCGGGTAACAAACTAATTTCTTTTACCTTTGTAAACAAGGGTAGCATTGTTAGGGCAGGTGGTTCTTCCCCATCGTACGTACTGTACTCCTCCACTCTTGGGTCCTGGTGGACCTCTTACACCTTGGAGTCCTGGCTCTCCTTTTGATCCTGGGGGACGTAATAACGATACAGGCAAATAAGCTTGATAGGAAATATATATATATATATAAAAAGGCGCGATGTATTCGAAAATATGAAAATGCTAAAAGGAGTCTTTTTTATACCTTTTGGTCCTGGTAGTCCATTGATGCCACGATGGCCATCTTTGCTGTCCCGACCGTCTCGGCCATCGCGTCCATCTTTGCCTATAGAAGATCAATGATTGAACTCGGACATTTTTGGAAGGAAAATAGATTCAAGTGCTATGTACCTTTTGTTCCTGGTAGTCCATCTTTGCCATCACGGCCATCTTTACCTAGAATGCAGCGAAAAAATAAGACGTTTTATGAAAAATATATTTCATAACAACTTCAATGAAAATATACAATAAAAGATTTAATGCTTCGCAACAGAAAAAGTAAGATTTTTTTTTCTCATTTCATTATTATACTTATAGGCATATACAAAAGAAACAGGGCTCTGTGGCGTTGATGTTATGGATGGCCTATAAACCAAGAGGGGTTTACCGGCTTAGGAGGGAGGAGGGAGGATATACAAAAAAAATAAATTCGCATTTTAAAAGGCTATTCAAATTTAACATGTTAAAGAGGAACGTGTACGAAAATCGAAAAATGACGCTTGAAAACTTTAGAATCAGTACTTCAGCATCAGGGAAAATGAGACGTTTCGTTTACCTCGCAGTAATATGGTTCGCCTTGATTCAAGTATGTTTACTCTGTAAGAGGAAAAAAAGATTAGCTAGAAAATACACACTGTGTTTGAGAGTGGTTACAAAAGATATTTGAAACTTTTTTCGTTCACGATTCTTGGATTTCAAAATTCAGTCAAAACTCTAGGGATTATTAGAGGATTTCATTTTTTATAGTTCCACTTTAAATATATTTGATTCATACCTTTTTTTAATGTCCATCAAGATATTGATAACATCAGATAGAGTTGTTGGCCCCGCTGCTTTTTTCTCGACCCCTTGTTCTTGTTCTTCGGTTGCTGTTACAACAACAACAAGCAATGCAAGACTTACTGCTACTATAAGCAGTGCCGCTTTAGGCAACATTGTGTGTTTAGAGATGTTCACTAACTTTTGAATATTTTTTCAAGATAAGCAAATGCACTCGAATGCTTTGCCGAGATCTTAATTTTATCAATTAGTACATCAAGTCACAAAAACAAGAAACTTCTTGTTAAGCAAATAATATCGGTTGGTTTATCCAACAATAGGATTATTTCCTTCTTTCCATTGTCATTTCATCCTCGTTTCATTTTTTTCTGCGCTATTTCTCTCTTCCCTACTTTCTTCCTTTCTTTCTCGCTTTCTTTCAAATAGTTTGATCATTATTAACCTTCGTTCTATTCTTTTATCTAAATTCAGTCCGTTTATTACTGAGTCCATGCGGTTGCAAAGTGTTAAGTTGGGCTATCAATAAGTTTCTTTCGTGTGAAGTTTTTTGTCAGTCCCATGACAGTCCACAACATATTTGGCTTCAATGTGAATAAACTTAAAATCAGTTATTGATTAATGAGTTTATGGCTGGAACTATTGAAATGGGTCTTCATCTCCGATTTATGGTTAGGGAATCTGATTTCCATTTAAGTTCAGTAGATGCTGAGCCCACGTAATTGCAGATTGCATTTGATAATCAAGTGGGAAGTTTAAAGTAAAGACACCTTATTTGGTTCTTGCAATCAATTAACTCATTTTAGATGAAACAAGAAAGTTCATGTTAAGTTTTTAGGAAGAAAACATCATATTTATCGAACATGCTGTGTGCCGTGAAATCGTTAGCTTAAAACTTTCGCTTTGGCTGGAAAAAACTTGGGTTATCCAAAGAAATCGAGCACAGAAATTTTTTTGGGGCTAAAAAAATTGCTTTAAACTTATTTATTTTTCAGTGTGCAATTTGAGCTTCGACACAATGTCTGATTTAGGGTTATATCGCTATAAAAAAACAAAAGAGATGAGAAATCTGCATTCATTATTCCTTGATGACATTTCTCTTCGAAAAAAAAAAAGATAATAATAACAACATTGAACAGTAATATACAATGATAAAATAATGATTATTGCAGCATACTGGTTGCCGGATTGGTTTATCTTTGTTTTTTTCTCGTTTATTTATCAGTAAGTTTGTTAATTATCAGTTGCCTCTGACACTGCACTCATTATATTTTGTTTTGAATCTTTTATATTTTAGAATCTGATGCAGTACCCAAACGTCTGCAGAATAAAAGCGCTTTGTATTTATGCAGTTATTAGGGATTTCTTATATTACTATAATCCATTATGCTTTTTAAAAGGCGGTGTAGACCGTTAAACAAACTCAGGGCATGACCAACTGATATTCAAATAAAAAATTTAGCTTTAAATTTTTTTTTCTATAACCTTAGTCCATTAAAAATATAATGGTTTTGACAATGTTTGCCATGTTTTATTAAAATGTATATGACACGAAAAACTTTCATTGTTTAAAATGTACAGTTTTTAATAGTATTAAATATATCGTATTGAAATTTGTTTCAAAAGCTTATTTCTTGAGTTATGTGAGAAAATTAAGCCCAATTTGTGACGTCATTTTGTTGACACATACTTGGTAGTAATGCACTAAATATAAATTGTAATTCGTATAAAATAACAACAAAAGGCGTATTCTTTTGGGTTTCATTTGGTAGCTTACGTAGTACTCTCCAAATGTTGGGAAACTGAAAAGTATACTAGCTGAAATTAAGATTCTACATTCAAACATATTTCGTATATTTGCAACTAAATCTGGAGACTTGTAAACAAAATGACGTCACAACTTGTGCTAAATTTTCTTGAATTTCTAGAGAAATATGTTTTGAAACGTATTTAACCGTGATATTTTTATTAATGCCAATAAACTACACATTTTTAACATTTATTTTTTTTCGTTTCATATGCACTTTCACATTGGAGTCAATGATAATAAGGGGTAGCAACAGTTTTGTTGCAAGTCTCACCTATGGCGTGCATGTTGGGTGCAGGGCAAAATATCTGAGCTCAATTGATTAATCTTTTCTCATCTATTTAATGATGGGGAAGGATAATTTGACATGTCTTATTTTAACATGTTACTCTCCCTTTCATTTGCAGTAAACCTACAGATTTTCCAAGTCGAATATTGAAGACTGAGTGAAACAAACCAAGCTAAAAATGTTGACCGTCTTTTGTTGGTAAGTAGATCGTATGTTTATTTATATCTCCAAAATATGGGCGGAAAAGTGGTCGTGATAGCATAAAAACGAGGCAGAATTATGCCATTTTTCAATTTAAGAGGAACACATTCAGCCGGTTCCTTAAATATCAGGGCTGTCTGTATTATATCTTGCTATTATTTAAGCTAAGAATGTTGATCCCGATAAAAGAATGTTTGTTAAAAGCTATATTTGGAGTTTTACTTTTCAAGAAAAAAAAACAAAAAAAAAAACAAAAAAACAAAGCAAAACACACAAAATAAAATCAAATTAGAGGAGATGCTAGAAGAAAAACAAACATAAAACTCCAGCAAAAGATCATTCAGTGAAACTGTTACTTTCTTGCGTTTTTTGTTTCGGCCCTCAGGTCTAAAAAGACACTACATTCGGTTTGACGGCCCATAACAGTCTCCGTGCGTGTCATTTAGCTGTCAGAGTTTTGGACCTAATCCAATCACATGCAGTTTCAAGATCACGTGTATCGAAATAATTTATTGAAGAGTTATCCAAAAGCTTTAGTGCTTGTGCGATTTTAAGGCAATTGCCAGTCTTAGCTGCCTGTGGACATTAATATTAAAGCTGGTGAGTTTATCTATATGTAACTAACAGTTGATGCATATATATTTTAATTCTGAAGCAAGCTTCCGATAAGTCGTAGCTTCGTGCGCATCTGAGGACATGTATCAGTTATTATTTAAACTAGGTCCTAACAACAGTGCGTACTTTAAAGATAGAAGTCTGAAATTATCAGTTTTCATTTATTAAAACTCTGATTTAAAGTATTTAATTACTTGGATTCGATAATATTTTTGAAGCACCAAAAGATGTAAATATTGAAGCACCAAAAGATGTAAATTTTGAGTAGATTGGCGACGGTGCACAAGTCAAAGACAAGCCTTGTATCTTTTCGTTCAAAAATCTTTTCAAGCTACGGTAAAGAGCTTAAAACATTGACCATTACATGTCAAAGAGTACAATGAAGGTTTAAAAAGTACCCTACATTAAACATAGGGCGTACAGTAATTCTCATGTGCCAAAATATTCTGCACTTTGTACTCTGCTCTCTGCGATACTCGATCATTGTTTATATCTATTGTCGGGATCTCTCATTTGTTCGGCGAGACGTTATATGTAAGTACGTTTCTCTGATTTCCCCCAAAAACTACGCTGTTTCAAATCAAGAACCACTAAAATCTTCAAAAAACTTAATTACGATGTGTTTCGTTCAAGAGAATTTTATGACAATTGTTTCCATCGACAATTGTTTCCATCGAAATTTGTGTAAGACTTTGCAGTGTGGAAGCGTACCGTGAGAATTTCTAAACGCACTAATTGTTGGTGAAATGTTTTCTCCGCCCGTTAGCAACATCTGACATTCCCCCTAACAACCGCATGTGTTATAAAGAGGAAATACTACCTTCCAAAAACCATCCAGACCAAAATTCTTTTCACCATTCCCACACAATATTTAGATAACGGGCCGAAACATCGCTTTTGAAGCGATATAAGCTTGTTCCTCGTAACGCAGTAAAATACCATTGGGAGCATTCGATAAGTCCTGAACGAACTCAAAATTAAACAAGTAGTAGTCTTCAGTTAGTCTTCAGTCCATAAGTTCAAATCTTCATCTAATAAGATAAAGATTATAAAAAATGCTGTTGAAATCCGTATCGTACTTCGTTTAGTACAAGACATGTAATCAATAATTAATTTTTTAATGTTCACGAATACTGCCCAAATGATTGTATACGGTTTCAAACATATGGTTAAAAATATGATTATTTATGATTATTTATGGATTTATAATCATATTTTATTTATGGTTTTAAGCTCAGTCATATGGGGACTGCACCATTTATTCATATTTGATACTAGTATAATAGTTTCATATAAGGAATTTTTAAATGTTCTCGAACACTGCCCAAATGAATTGTATACGGTTTGTGTTTTTCATTAATATTCAAACAAACAAGACAATTCAATGCTCAGTGATTCTTTATTTCCTGTTGATCAGAAATCTATCCTAAGAATTTACAATCAATAGTTGAGTTAGACATATTGACCTTGGTTTCACTGGCTTGCGGTGGTTTCTATTTGGTGCACACTGCGCATGTCAGTTCACGTCCGGTAACATATGGATGACAAGGCAGAGAACCACATACACCTTCTACAGGATACAACAGGGCACCATTGAGATTGGCATGGGATCCTGGTACAGCCTCTGCGTCGTTGTCAACACAAATGTATTGGGTAGGATGTGGATGGTTATGATACGCAGACATCAGATATCCATGGTACTCTCTTGCCCATCCCGCGGGACACTCGTAAGTCGCAGGGATCATCATCTTGGCACTTCGTGTTGTAACGTAGCACACGGCGCATGGAGCTTCATGATCGTGAAGATGGCCTTTGGTGAATGGGTTGTAAGTGTTCACTTCGTATTCTGTACCGTACATGTATCCAGCGTTCTGGTGACCATTTTTGTACCTTCCGTATTTGGGGGTCTCAGGGAGACATACGTAATTAGCACCTCCACCTTTATGTGCGTGATTCTCTCCTCCGATACGACCTGGAAATTACGATAATTTATTTGAAAAGAGTATGGCTAACATGCACAAGTACAGTTTAAGTTTTTCTGAACGTTACCTCTATAGAGAAGAGAGGCACCGGAAGGGCAGGAGGTTCTTCCCCATCGTACGTACTGTACTCCACCACTCTTGGGTCCTGGTGGACCTCTCACACCATGACTTCCTCGCGCTCCTTTCAAACCTCGTGGACCTGGTGATAGAAGAATGTTGGTAATTTAATAGCCAAATACAAGATTTCATGCATCCTACTACTTTTACTACTCAGAATTGTTAAGATGCTTGACAAATTAACATCCAAACCTGCCAAAGTAGTAGTAATAATAATGATAATAAAAACAACGACGACAACAATATTTAATTGTGTAGCGCATATCTCTCTATGCTGTACAATAATAATAATAATAAAATAACATAAATAATACACCGAATCAAAATAGGGCGACCAACCCCCATACAGGCGAAAAAAAAATGATAGGGCATAAGAGATATTATAAAATGCTTCATTATACATTCTTAACGTACCTCGTGGTCCCGGGGATCCATCTCTACCATCTTGTCCTGTAAAATGAAACATTATTTCAATGTTAGTTGATTGAGTTGATGAAGTGACTTGTTTGAAGTAACAGAAGATAAGTGTTAGAACAACCCAGTTCAGTTGCGTGGAGGGTCGTGTTTGAAGCCTCGACAGGAACAACACTCAGGTTAGACCTACAGACCTACACGTTGCTCGGATGACCACGTCAATGATTGTCCCATTCCTAAATAGCTAGAGACGTTAAAGCCATTCTCAATCACACGCGCCGCTCTAGTGATTGTTTCTGTCGCGACGAAGAAGCTTTTGGTGGATATCATTCAAGGCGTTTCCATGACATTCTATAGGCACGTGCCCTTATAACTTTGTGTTTTGCGACAATGTTTTGGAAACGCCTTGTGATTGACGTCCATCAAAACCTTCTTCGTTCGCGACAGAAGCAATTGCTAGAGGGCGCGTGTGATTGAGAATGGCTGTAAAAGAGGACCACGAATTTATTAGTTGAATTACTATCAAGTGTCATTCTCTATAAACAAAGTTGAGTGATTGATCATTTATATTATAATAAGGAATAAACGATCAAATAGTTCTAAAATAGAATATTAGGCAATTAAAGTAACAAAGAACAAGATAGATCTCCACTCAAGATCAACTTTTGTTTTTCAAGTGGCCGTGGTAGTGATAATGTACCATACGAAATTTTAATGCGCTATTCATTTTGCAGTGCTTATTAACCAAGAGAACAACCACTTTTAAAACAGCTGTATATTGTACCACATTTTGTATTTTAGTTCAGGGTTTTGTCTTTCAGTTCTAGTGTCATATTTTTTCAAATTTTTTCAGTATGGGATACTAGGGAGACAATAAACAAATGAATTAAGTAATAAGAAAAAAATAAAGAAATAAATAAAATAAACATAAGCGAAAAATAAGATTTAGGCTCAACTTGAAAAACTATTTATCAACTTCTTACCTGGTTTTCCGGATAATCCATCGCGTCCATCTCTACCTGCAAATAAGACATGTTTTCTTAATTGCTCATATCGGTAAATTTAGATAGTGAGGGACTGGTTTTGGGGATTTTTTTCTTAGCTTACCTCTTATAACTTCCATATGCCTTGATTCAATTCGCTTGAATCTGAGGAAAAACAATACATGTAAGCTGGTAGGATGCTGATAGCGGGTAGTTATCTGATGCTGATTCTGTAACTAACAAACTAAGTCAACTCAGTCATGATATTTACCATTAGGGTCTTGTATCACAATGCAGTATATATATAAAAAAACGCACACACACACACACACACACAAAACAACATAGTAGTAAACACAACAACATAATTAGCAATGATGGCAACAAAGGGTACAGAAATAACAATATAAACAACAATAAAAGCAGCAGTGATGGCAAAAACAACAGGGCTTTGAGTATAATATAACTGACAAGTTGAAGTGTATTCTTCTAAGTACCAGTTAAATATGTTTTTATTTAACTACCTTTTCTCAAACTCCATCAAGACTTTTATAACATCAGCCAGCGTAGTTGGAGTCTTCATTCCCTGTCCCCTTTTCTCTACCGTTTGTTCCTGTCCATGGGCTGATAGCACTGTAAGGCTTACTGCCAGAAGCAGTGCTACTTTAAACCAACTTTTATTGTCAAACTGCATTTTGAACTTCAAACAAACTTCAGAGTATGTAGGTCATGAAGTGTAGTGAAGAAATGATCTGAGTATTAGATGGGTCGACTACTTGAGTATTCGTTGTTTGTGACACTATTTTTCAAACACCAAACAAGAATTTTCTTGCAGAGTAAACATTTTATGGAAATTGAATGGGCAGAACTGTGGTGAAATAATGATAGATGTGTTGATCATCACAGTGAATGAGCGATCTAAGCGAACGCTGTCTTTACAGCGTTCGCTTAGATCGCTTATTCACTGTGATGATCAACACATCTATCAAACATTTTATCACCCAAACTTACTTTCACAAAAGCAAAAATGAAAATATCAAGAACCGAATACTAGGAAAACAAGAAATCATTTCTTTTACGGAGGCGAAACGTTTTAGCTACTAATTAACTGACTCATAGCACATGCAATTCTGCGACCAGACACCTAGGCTTGCACACGAAGTCCATGAAATTGAGTTAACAATTGTGTTATATTAAAAAGACACTATTGTTTAATCCACGTATGACAACTTTTACTGAGGTATTTAAAAATCTCTAAGCTAAGGCCATCATAAGAAAGTTTTTTTCTTTTGGGCACATTTATGAACATTTCCAACGCGTACTCCCTTTAGGTTAAGATCATACCCCCTTCCCCAGGCTCGGCCGTCCAAATAGAGTGAATATTATTTCAAATGTCATGAATGAACTAAACATAACATCATGGCTTGATTATTCTTCCCCCAGGTAAAGGTATAGGTGAGACGTGCCTTGTGTTATTAACACATTAGAAAGTTAAGCATTTCGTTTACATCGTTTAAGGAGCGAAAAAAATCTTTACATTTTGTGAAAAGAATCGCAAAAATCTCCAACACACATATATATATATATATGGTGAAAGATAAAGCGAAATGCAGGGGAACAATAAGGTGGTCATGTCTACTGTTTGCTTAAAGTATAAACAGGATGTTTAATCTGTCTAATAATGCGATATTCGACGACGTCATAAAACAAGAAATTTCTGGTATAAGAAAACAGTGAGAAATCTTTGACAATTATGATTAATTAAGAAAGCTCGAAAGCACTTAATTCATACAAGCAATTTTATCTTTGTTGACATAATGTTTGATAAATATTAGTTGTATCAGACCAAAGACAAATGTGAAAAATATCAAAATTGTTTAGGCTTTCGCCTGTATGGTTGTAAAGAAAGCCGTTAAAGTGCTAGTCTTACGAAAATTACACCATCCCTGGAAATTGTACCATATAAAACTAAATATGTAATATAGTTTACTGTCCAATTTTTTTTTCGATACGAGACTGGGAAGATGTTGTATTTAGCCGATAAAGTGTGGCCGTTTGAGTCCGCCATTAAGCGATTGCATTCCAGGCAACTTAGTGATTCGAAGGAAGTGACGTCATACGCGCCACCCTTCAAAATCCCCGGCTTTTCACAATGTGTAATTGCAACCAAATTTCAACTATTTTGGTTTAAAAACAAGCCTTAATCCAAGTCATGCCTTCTTACAGAGATTGCTGTAGATTCAGTGTGGATAAAAAGGATGCCAGTTGCGCATATGACGTCACACTTAAATTAAAAATCGCTGCTCATAGAAATGGCGGATGAGCTTTTAACAATTTTCGGAAGTAGAATTCAGACGGGGAAAGTTTCTTTTTTGAACCAATTATTGTTTATTGGTGAACATTATAACCTATTTGAGCATATACAAAATCGGGGATTTTTTTGCGTCATTAATATTTTCGTAAGACTAGCACTTTAAGGTTATATAATAGCTAGCCAGCTCACTTACGAATTAAATTGTTTTGGGGGGGGGGGGGGGGGGGGGCAAACCAGACAAGCGAACATAACAAAATGCCAAGTTTAGGAATCGATCTCTTCAATCTTCTTCAGCTTCCAAATTATTTTATTCTGTAGTTCGTAATCCAAAAACTCCACTCATGTAAGACAACTAATGTCTTTACTTTGCTTACTCTATTTTATGAGCAGTAAAGAGAATATAATAGCACGTATATAGCTGGAAAAAAAGGCGCAAAAATCAGTAAAAAGTAAACCCATGCAACAAATGAATAATATTGAAATTAAATTTATACACCATTTAAAATTTTTTTAAAAACTTTACCTACCGTTTCCGGCGGTAATTTCAGTATTAGTTAACGGAAGTCACAGCGTCTTTTCGCGCGCCAAGTCTACAAGTATAAGTCATGGAGATCTCCATTATGTCACGAATGGCTTTTCTGTTATCCCAAAAAAAAACAATACCAAATTTCTCAAATTTTATGACTTTTGAAAAGACTAAAATGTGCACATTAAAAATTAAATAAATTCTTTGGACAACAAGACCCTTGGGGCAGGGTACACTGGTTTACCCGTCTACGACAGTTTACCTGGGTCTCTGATAGAAAAATTGCGCAGTAGTTCAAAGACGTCTGAATAAGCGTGGTGCAACATGATCTGCATGTGAAACGGTAATTGTTTTTGAAAAAAAATAAAGCGAAGAGAAGGCGGTTTCAATAACATAATTTTGGTTTCAAACCTTTTTCAACCCTTTGACTACAAAAAATGTAAGAAGAAAAATTTGGTTATTGAAAGAAATCGAACACAGAACTTTAATTTTCTTGTCACAAAGATACTTGCTTCAGAATCTATTGATTTTTCAGTTTGAAATTTGAGCTTCTACACCATGTCTGATTTAGGGCAATGTCACTATGAAAACAAACAAAAGAGATTTAAACAAATCCGAGGGGAAGGGGTGAGATGGGCTTTTGATTATTTAAAACTGACAAGTATTTCGTGCTAACATCTTTCATTTATGTAGGTGCCCGATAAAAATCATGTCAAAATGGCGAGCAACCGTGTGGTTTATTTGGTGGATCAGTGAGCCAATCTAAACAGTAACTGAATCAAAAGTTCATTGGAAACAAAGCAAACGAAAGAAAGAGATGAAAGGAAAGAGCAAGAGCAAGAGCTCAGTTTTGGTAAGTACGTCTAAAATAAGAGCAGTTTTCGTATGACTGTGAAAAGCTCATTGCGTTAAGCGTGCCGTGCAGTAACCGTGATGTTTTCTAGAATTTCAATTGGCTGATATTTTCTCGCGCAATGCTTGGTCTGGCTGTGCCGTGACTGTGACGTAGCCATGTCCGCGTCGTGTTTGTGCCGTGTTCTGGGTATTGGATTGGATAGAGAGTAAATTTTCGCGTAAAGTGATTGGTGTGGCGTATCCCTTGCCGTGTCACAACCGTGTTCGTGCCGTGAGCTTTTCACAGTCATACGAAAACTGCTCTGTTAATGAGAGAGAAAGGAAGAATGCCACGCATGCCGTGCTTTGTTTTGTAATGTGCAAGCACAATGTGCCGCGGAATTTCAAAAGTAGGCTCAATTCTCAGAATATTCTCCGATCAAGGCGAATTAACTGATTGTTAAAGGATTGTTAAGTTCATATTGCTTGCGAGTCTCATCTACTTTTCTTAAATGTTTCGTGGGGAAAAACGCTTTCTTCCACAGTACTTGTATCAAATTGTATCTCAGGATTTAAGTCCGAGTGAACGCAGTCATCGTCTAGTGGAACCCAAATATACTACGAACCAGTCTAGTACCCATAGTTACTCGGCCTCGTTCCTCCCCCGAAGAGGCTCTGGTAACAGCCGTGTTTTTGCCCGATGCTGATTGGTCCAAATAGCCGCGCATGCGTGAGCATCTCAAGTAATTTATGGTAAAAGTTGATTCGTGAGTGGGGAAATCTATTCGATGTTCAGAACATCTGAGGTTTAGAATACTTCACGCATAAGGACGGCGGACTTAATTTTCCGAACGCTCTTCTAAAAAGAATTTCAATATGGCGGATAAGAATGCAGTTTGGCCTTCAATGAATAATTTTAGGCAAAGAAATCCAAATATATCCTTTTTCTACTTGCCAGAGGATGCAAGGCAGTGTTCTGTGGGAAATTTCAGGTTTCTTTTTGAATATTTACTTCTCTGACCTTAAGTTTTGTGTGTGTGTGTGTGTGGTTTTTTTCGACTCGAAAACGTTTGTTTAGGTGTAAGGCCTTCAAGGTAATTTTTTTATTTCAAAATAATTTAAAAAATAGAGTTTCTACATCTTACTAACTAAACAAGATGTCACTGTTTGCAAATGACAGGGTAGATTTTAAGAAAACGTTTTCAATATTCATAAGAAGCATAAGAAGAAGGGGTTTGCAATTGAGCACTCATTTTCTTCAAACAAGCTGTGTGTTTCAGTTTAAATGTGACAAAAAAATGCTATATTTATATTGTGATTCTAAAAAGACAAGGCAAGTCAATGGTCAGTGATTCTTTATTACCTGTTGATTCTAAATCTAAGCCTAGAATTTACAATCGATCATTTAGTTAGACCACTTGGACTCGTTTCGGTTTCTATTTGGTACACACTGCGCATGTCAGTTCTCGTCCATCAACATATGGATGACAAGGAAGAGAGCCACACCTTCCTTCCACGGGATACAACAGGGCACCATTGAGACTGGCATGGGTTCCTGGTACACCCTCTGCTTCCTCATCAACACAGATAAAATCAGATGAATGTGCGTGTCCGTGATACGTAGTCATCAGGTATCCATGGTACTCTCGTGTCCATCCCGCGGGACACTCGTAAGTCGCAGGGATCATCATCTTGGTACTACTTGTTGTAACGTAACACACAGCACATGGAGCCTCATGGTCATGAAGGTGGTGCTTGGCAAGTGGATTGAAATCACTGACCTCGTATTCTGTACCGTAAATGTATCCAGCAGCTTGAAAACCATCTTTGTACCTTCCATATTTGGGGGTCTCAGGGAGACACAAGTAGTTGGAACCTCCTCCCGTATGAGTATAAAATTCCCCTCCAATCCGACCTGTGAAAACAGTGCTTATGGTGTAAAATGCTTGTTGGTGTCTAAATCAAAGGAATTACTTTTTATTACCTTTGTAAAGAAGAGTAGCATTGTAAGGACAGGTGGTTCTTCCCCATCGTACGTACTGTACTCCACCACTCTTGGGTCCTGGTGGTCCTCTCACACCTTGGTTGCCTGGCTCTCCTTTTGAACCTGGTGAACCTAGAAGGAGAACGTGTTTAAACGTCTTAAATTTCAAGGAATCATAATGTTCAAGTACTTTGTGTGATTTTGATCAAACTTACCTTTTGGCCCAGGTAATCCATCCTTACCATTGATACCGTCTTTACCTAAGAGATTGGTGAAAAAAAAAAGGATATTGGAGAAAATATGAAATATGCAATTGAAAACAGAAGCTGAATAGAAAATTCGGAATCAATTCATTAGGTACTTTCAATATGTTTTTCCCTCTCAGACTCTGTAAACTTAAGACTGAATGCGTTTCTGGAAAGAAATTGTCCAATTTGCTAGCCTATTATTTAGCTTAATTTATAAACTTCACATTTCTGCAGCAGGTCTAAAAATATTAAACAGCGAAAAGCTATTTTAGTTAACAAAATAGAGAAAGAAACCTGGTTTTCCTGGGAAACCGTCACGACCATCTCTACCTGAAAAGGTAAATTCAAATAAGTGTTAACGAGCAAATGTTTTTAGAGACAACAAATTCGTTGCCCTTGAAGTGGCTTTCAACTTTAACAAGGATTGAGTGCACTAACATCGATTTCAAAATGGTACCAGTCAAAAGTCCATTATTCTTTACTCACCTCGCAGTACTGCCAATTGCTTTGATTCAAAGCTTCTGAATCTGTTAGAAAACAAGATGGTTAATGCGCGAATAAACCCACTCCTGGCCACTGACATCCCACGTATACTAATATCTTGCCCCTTTCTTCGTTTAGTTATTTTTTTATATTTTTCTTTTTCTCAAAGAAAAAATATTCAAGATCATTTGAAGATTGGATCCACTCTACGCATAAGAATGGTTTTCTTCCTTCGTTCTTTCCATCCATCACTTGCTTATTAGTTTTTTCCATTCTTTGCTTTATTTCTTCCTACTTGCTTTGCCTTTCCTACCGCCGTTTGTTCATTCATTCATTCTGTCCTTCCCTTCATCATACTTTCTATCCTTTCTGCTTCCATTCCTTTAATTATTCTTTGTCTTCTCAGGTATCTTCCTTCCTTTCTCTCTCTTACATTTCCTTCCTCAGCAAGGAAATCCCAGTCCAAGTATCAAATCCCATGATAAAGCATATTCTCGCTAAATAACATTGCGATCCACTGTTTTTCAGTCATCTATTCTGTTCTTTTATTTGACTATATTTCCTTGCTTACCTTTGATCCAGTTCTACCAACAGTTTGTACATGTCTGCCAACGTTGCTGGAACTCTTTTTGCATCTGTTGCTCTTTTCTTGACACCCTGTTCTGGCACATCAAGAGTTTGTACAAGACAAAACATAACAAGACTTACTGCTACAAGGAGAAAACCTTTGTACCACATTCCACCATAAGACATGTTGAGCGTTTATGAAAGCAAAGAGTAACGATAGAAACTTTACTGTAGTTTTACTAATTGACCATAGAGACTAGTGAAAAGCTTCAAGATGCAATGTAAGATCAGCAGTATATACTTTTCCACAAAAAGCAAAAAAGAAAAAACAAGAAATAGAAACAAGAAATTTCTCGTAAACTGAGTAAACATTTTGTCATGCGAAAAGTGTTCAAAACCAAAATGCTTTTAGCAGTTTCTAAGTTCCATCTTCTTTCATTCTGTGTAGAAATAATTAAATATTAGCTTTCTTTCAGCCCACCATCAGGGATGGAAAGAGAAATTTTGAAAACGTTTATCCATGAAAATTCTTTCTAGTATGCCTTGAGATTGAATAGTTTCAGCATTAAAATTATCCTGCTTCCAGATCAAGCTTTTACTTATTACTTAATAATATCAAGAGTGCTCTAAAGCTCTTTCAACATCAAAAAGGTTCTTTAATTCAAGCGAAATATCGTTTTTTATTAGCGAATTATTAGGGAATATAATACATTTTACACATTTTTTTAAAGATAATATCAAACTGGTTCAATATGCCATGAATCTGACATTTATTTTGACTTGAAATCGTCTTGAGTTAGTCAAATGAAGGGTATAAGAGGGTATAGATCGTATTCATGTGACGTCACGGCATAATCGGACGCCATTTTGGAGCACATCTACCCACGTGTATCATATGTAAATTATGTAAACAAAACTCTCACAGCTAAATTTAAAATGACTTCTTTTCGAGATTCCTCAATTTCTTCAGCTAATAATGATGAAGAATTATCTGTTCCTCTTTCACAATATGCTAAAAAATTAGAAGGAAAGGTAAAACAGCGCTACATGGAGAAAATTGCGAAGATTGGAATCGATCCTGTCTTGATGGAGGGGAAACGTGTCGAGCCGGACTGCCTACCACCAGTCGAATCAACTGATTTACTTTGCTATCTAGTTTTAGAAACTAGTTTCTATACTCAGAAGCAATTTAAAGCTTTCAGGAGTCTTGGGGCATATAACCAAATGGTTTCAGGCTTTATAAGCGACGTAAAAGGGCACAAAATTGCAGACAAGTTTGTTGTGTTGGCCAAGGTGCGACATTCTCAACGAATGAATGACACATTGATTTCAGTATGGATTATTACAGAAAACGATGGAACAATAAACTGTGCTCACTGTTTGGGATGTAAGGCAGGATTAGCCGAATCTTGTTCCCATGTTGCAAGTGTTTTATTTTACCTTGAGGCTTGGACCAAGGTAAACGGAAAGCTTTCGTGCACTCAAATGAAGTGTTCGTGGATCATACCAGCCTTCGCGAACGATGTCGAGTATGCTAGAGTCAGCGATATCAACTTTAACTCAGCCAAAAAAATGAAAGCCTACCTAGATGAAAGTATAGACAGATTACCTGAACTATCTGAAACCAAAACAAACTCGAGAGAAAAACCTGACTGTAATGTTGAAGTGCCTGCGCCGAGAGAACCGGAAATGGCGAAGTTGTATCAAGAACTTAGTGAATGTCAGTCGAAGCCAGTCATACTCTCCCTAGTTTCTCCTTATGCTGAAAGCTACGTTCTTTCAAGCCGCAAAATACCCACAGTGATGGATCTCTTTGATGTAAAATATTTAAAGTTGCCTTATAATGAGTTAGTTAAAGTATGCCAAAACATCAAGATTGAAATTACGAAGGAACAAATCGACCAAGTCCAACAAGACACCCTAAAACAAGCTAAAGGCAACAACTTCTTTAAACACAGAGCAGGGAGAATCGGGGCTTCCCAGAGTAAAGCTGCTGCCTCTACTGACCCTTCACTTCCTGCACAGTCATTGATACAAGGAATCCAGAGCTTAACAAATTAACAAAAGAAGCAGTAGTTCATGGATGTAAACATGAAGCAGGGGCGATACATGCATATGAACAGCTCATGAAAACTAAGCACGTGAACTACAAAGTCTTAAGTTGTGGTACATTCATAAATGAGGATTATCCCTGGTTGCATGCAACCCCTGACTTCTTATGCTCATGTGATTGCTGCGGAGAAGGGTGTGGTGAAGTTAAGTGCCCCCTCTGCATTGAGAACTTTGATTTTGATACTTATGTTAAACAGCCATCCTCATGTCTAAAGAAGAACAAAAACAATCAATTTGAATTAATAAAAAAACACCAATACTATTACCAGGTACAGCAACAGTTATTCACAACAAAGTTGAAGTACTGTGATTTTGTTGTCTGTGCTGTTGGACACAATAATGAGATGGCACTTGTAGGTCAAAGAATTACTCCAGACATAGAACATTGGAATGAAATTCTGCCAAAACTTGAAACATTCTGGAGGGTTGGTGTGCTACCAGAAGTACTGGGTAGATGGTACACAAGGCGGAGGAATGTTCACAACTTGGCACAGAAGGATGCTGTTTGTTACTGCAGACAGATGACTGAGGAAGAAGTCGTTCATTGTTCAAACCCTGACTGTGTAATCCGTCAATTCCATCTGTCATGTCTGGGAGTCAGTGGCATTCCAAAAACTTGGTACTGCCCTAATTGCAGAACATTACCACAATTCAAGAGAGGAGGTAAAAAACAATCATTAAATAATGAGGCTTTGAAGCTCAAGTGCATTTGCGTATGCAAGGCTACTCCAAACAGCCAAGACAAGCTTGTGAAATGTGCAAATGAAAGCTGTAGCAATGGCAAATTTTTTCATCTGACATGCCTTGGGCGAAAGCGAATGCCAAATAACAGTAACAGTTGGCTGTGCCCAGTGTGTTCTGTAAGTAATGCGAATGCTAGATCCTCTGTTAACCCTAATTCTAGCGCCTCTGTTAACACTAATGCTACAGCCTCTGTTAACCCTAATTCTAGCGCCTCTGTTAACACTAATGCTACAGCCTCTGTTAACCCTAATTCTAGCGCCTCTGTTAACACTAATGCTACAGCCTCTGTTAACCCTAATTCTAGCGCCTCTGTTAACACTAATGCTACATCAAATGTTACATGTACTGGAAACTACAGTCCTTCAGGAGTTCAGTATGTAAAAACTGTCCACCATGTTAACAAGCAACCCTGTCACAAGCATGCACCTGTTGGAAAACTTGGTAATTATGAATATGGACTAATCGCTTCTCCAAGTGGATGGTTAGACTGTGTTATTATACATGAGGCTCATATATTATTAAGAAAAATAAGCAATGGAATTGAAGGATTTCAAAGACCAACTCTTGGACCAGTAAGGCAATTTGATATAATGTCTGGACCTTTTATTCAGATAGTTCACATTAACAATAATCATTGGGTGTGCATGACATCCATAGGCAGTTTTCCTGGTTATGTTAATCTTTTAAACAGTTTATCGTCTCCTATAACACAAGAAATACTAGATCTGGCTGAAAATTTAACAGGACCAATGTTCAGAGGTGTAACCCAGGTACCCGTTCAACAACAACAGAATGGCAGTGATTGCGGTGTCTTCTCAATTGCCTATGCAACAAGTCTAGTTCATGGACAAAATCCAGAACATGTAAATTATGATATTCCTAAGATGCGCCTGCACTTATTACACTGCCTAAAAAGTGGACAGATGTCCTCTTTTCCTACCACTTGAACTTCTTTGCATGTTGATAAATAAAGAAAAAGCTTAATTTCACCAATATCTCTTTTTTTATCACTCTTACTAAATAATTTTGTTATTAGCTTTCAATTATTAATTTGAACTGATTCATTCTAAAAAAAACTTATTTTGAATCTTGAATTCAAAAATGTAAATATTGATTCATACATATAATAATCAATAAAAATAAGTAAACAGATGTTGCTTGATTGAGGGAAAGATAATAAAATAATGACTCTAGGAGCTATAAATAAATATATTACATATTTCACCTTATATATTTCATGCGAAAGTCCATTTGTTATAGAGTACAGACACTAAACGTGTGCAATTCTTCGTACTATTCAGTGCTAAATAGCACCAATTAATAATATAAAAACAAAAGGATTAGCATAATTCAGCACTATTTACTGCTATTTATGTTGCACACTGTTAGTGTTTGTACTCTACTAAATTTCATATTTTTTTCAAAGGAATAATATAGGAAACACTAATTTTTAGATAAAGTGCAGCATTTAAAAACCTTTATACAGGAATTTGACTATCTTATTTGTTGTAATTTTGAAAGAGACAATCGTATGGTACAGTTCCTAGAAGTGTATAAACTATAATCAATCGAATGGTACAATTCCTGGACAAAGGTTTATCAATGCAGAACAGACTGTTATTATTCTGTCGATCATTGGTTTCTTACCCTCTTCAGATCTGTTTGGGTCAGATTTCAAAAAGTCTATAGGTAGTATTCCAGAAAGAATCAAGTATTTTCGCCTCAAAAGCCCTATCACTCTTTCAACGTGGATTCGGACATTAGCTATGCCCCGTGTTCTCTCGACATCCTCAGGGTCCAACTGGTCTTTACCCTTTGTAAAGGCAGGCATTGCAAGTTCTGCCCTTTGGCACATTAAGGATTCTTGGATAGTGAACCCCCTGTCTGCCAGAACAAGGTCACCAGGTAACAATTTTTTTAAGATGCCACAGTGTTCAGTAATGTACTTGTCAGATGTCCTGCCACCCCATGCCTCTGAAACAAAGGAGATGCTTCCTTGGGGGCTTACACCAATTAGTATTTTCACTGTGTTGTGGCTTTTATAGTTAGAGTATGTCTGTGCTCTTGCCATTAGATTAGAAGGTCTATTTATAAAAACCTCAAAACAATCAATAATTACTATGGTTCTGTTTCCAAATGCAAAGTGAAAACACTGAGGCATAGTACGCCACAATTCTTCACGCTCAGGCCACTTTATTAATGGAGCAAATCTTATGTCTAAGGCTGTCATCCACGCTAAAAATATTCTGGATACCGTAGCTTGAGATATGTCAAATTGGTAAGCTAAATCTTGCATTGGCATGTTCCATTTTAGCTTCATGAGAGTAAGTACTAACTCTTGAAATGAAGATAAAGTAGGTGATCGCCTCGGAACATGTGGTGAAACATGCTGATAAACGACTTTTAATATACCAAAAGTCGGCAATCCAGTGTAGAATCTCACCTTTCCATCGTCATTAACAAATTCGCTCTGATCATAACGTGCGGCTTTGTTGTTTGAGTTATGAAATAAAAAATCAAACTCCTCAGTTTGTGTCTCAGCCTCGATGGTTCTCGATTGTGAATCAGTTTCAAATGACATATCTTTTATCTTCTTCTGTCTTTTAGCTTCTCTCTCAGCCTCACGTTGGAGTTCTTTTTCTTTTGCAAGTTCTCTCTTCGCTTCTAAGCCCCTTGCTCTCTTCTCACGTTTATCGGCTGTTTCTAAATTTGAGAGATACTTTTCCCCCGAAGCACGTTTATTATGGCCCAAATCCAATGACGGTATCCAGTCTGAGTGATTTCTTTGCATTAGAGGAGCTGGTTGTCCCGAAACAAAATGCTTTCCACAAACGCGACCACTTTCCAAAATGGCGTCGGTAAGGTCTTCTCTACTAATCGCCGAAATCCACGAATTTCGACGTTCCTCAGACAATTTTTTCACTTCTTCGCCTTGGTTTGTGATAATGGAAGGTATCCTTGCCATATGAATACCTTTATCTCGCCCACTTCGGGTCCCACAACCGACTATCGCGCATAAAACCATTTTCTTAACCTCTTCGCTTTGTAATTAATTTGTATTACATGTGCACCAATATGGCGGCCGATTAATGAATACGTCACGTGACTGAATACGATCTATAAGTATTTAAGCTAAGTTAAATGTTTTGTAGCTAATCAGGATCTCAGGCTAGCAAAACAGTAAAGTTCTTAATTGTTTCAGTAAGTATCGTATGCTTTTAGGGATTTATTAATTATTCTGTCTCAAGATCACAAACGCTTTATTAAATGCATTCAATTTCGTTTTTTATTGAACCACTTTAGAAATATCTTGGTAGTCGCAGTCTTGCTCCGATTTTCACCATATCATGATGTTAAGTTCCATACCTGCCTAAACAAAGCGTGTTCGGGGATCTTGTTTGGACCGACTTCTATAATTTGCAAATAAATATATACATATATGCTCTGGTTAACTAGCTTGTGATACTGAACTTCTATAGTAGTAATATTAAAATTAATAAGACATAATAGATTCATTCCACATTAGTTTCAAACCCAGTTAAGGATCTCTGACCGAAAATCTACAAAAGCTAGTTTAGTTGTCGTTAAAGTAATCCAAAATGCGTTACAAAAATCAATCCAAACTACAACAGCCACCATTCTTATCAAACTAGTGTAAAACTAAGAATTTGATTATTTATTACATTTAATTTCATTTTAATAGGGGATCTTGGCCGCATTTTTAAATCCCGCCCACGTCTTTTTGTTTTTAGTGCTACGACAATAGTGCCATTTAATTTCTGTTGCGCTCCAAAGCTACTGATGGGTTTTTTAGAGGGTGAAAAAATTATATTACCCAGCCAACCATTCAAAAATGACGGCATTTGGAATAGAACATTTGCATTATGTCGTATTAATATATAACGTAATATTATATTGTATTTTGGTAATTGTAGTAAAATGACGTCATCATGGAAACGTTCTATCCTTGCAAAGAAGACCAATCTTATCTCGTGGCTGCGTCGCTTGCAAGCATAGTCCTTTATTACTCGTAATTTTAGTTTTGCCAAAACAATTGCATATGGCTGAAACTTCAATTTGCTTGATTATTTTCCCGCCAATTCTGCAAATATAATGCGTATGCGCCAACAATTGGATATAATCCATCCAATCGTGTTCCGATGCCATCTTTATCTTGTTCTAGTATCCATGTATGGGTTTGCTTTTTATATGCTAACACATATTACTGTTCCACAATCAATAGTAACAACCAAATCAAGACAATTATTGGTGCAATTTGCATGAGCACTTGTGAGAAATATCGTCTGGATTTTCAAGTCATGATTGGTAAGTAAAATTAAGCCTTGCTGTATGTTTATTAGGGAATGTCGGCAATACGACAGTGTTAATGCCAAATTCATTATTATGCTATTGTATTAATAAATATAAAAAAAGGAGGATAGATTGTTGGATTTAATATATATTACATAAAGCAATAAAAGAACTGACTAATGAGAATTTAACCAATGGCAAAGGCAATTTAAACAATAGGAATATTGATATTTTAGACTTTTGCTGTCTTCTATAAAAATGGCAAAACTCTTTAAAAAGCATGTTAGAGATACTGAATTTTTTAAATTGTGGTATTCCCGGGGTTTTCCCTTATCCATCCCGAGGAATACTCATACGTTGCAGGGATCATCATCTTGCCACTTCGTGTTAGAGCGTAACGTACAGCAATGACTTTTGGGGAAGGCGTCAAACGAAGTTTGTATTCTGCACCATACATGTGTCAACCGAACGACTGAAGACCATCTTTGTACCTTCCTTATTCCGTATCGTACGTACTATACCCCACCACTCTTGGATCCTGTTGCAACTTTCTCACCTTGCATAACGTGTTCTAAATGCGATGATTTTGGATTAAAAACCAACGACATATGTTTCATACCAGGTGACCCATCTTTACTTCATGTTTACTAAAATCGCAGAGGTACAGTTGAACAATTAAAGATTTTAATGGTCAAAATGTGCTTTGAAAAACAATTGCAAACTATAAATTGGCAATGGGGAACAGTGTGTGATACTTATGCAGGCTTAGATGATCTGAAAACTGCTAATGTTGTTTAACGTCAACTTGGATTTACCAAAATTGTTGGGTATTCGCATGATGGAGGAGGACATGCGATGGAAGCTGTACTCAAAAAGAGTGGGGAATTGTTTCATCTAGCCGCTATGATCACACGTGGGATGTTGGTATCTTCATCAATGAATAGTTTAAAGATAATGTCATTTCTAATCTTATTTGTTGTTGGGTTTACCCAAATGTGTCAATGGGGAACAGTGTGCCATTATTATAATGGTAATTACTGGGATATGCCAGATGCCAAGGTTGCTTGTCGTCAGCTTGGTTTTACTAAAACTGTAGGATATTGGTTGTGGGCACAAGGTACCGGTAAAGTATGGCTACAGAACATGTGGTGTTTAGGCTCAGAGTCCTCACTTGGAAGCTGTACTCACAATGGATGGGGAAATGTTTACTCTCGGTGCAACAACCACCAATGGGATGTTCGTGTCGCCGGGTTGTGCATTAATGCGCTAGTTGTTGTGGTAATGTGATGCAGGATAGAAAGTTATAGAAACTTTTGGCAATGATAAATAAAGAACTTGCATATTTGGATATTTGGATGTGGATATCCGAGGGCGAAGACCGATTTTGTATGGCACAATGGTTTAATGGTCTGCATAGGGAATCGTTAACAATATGTATGATGATTATAGGCTGGTGGCATGTATGGCTTTTTAAATAATATCCGAACTTATGTCTTTATGTGTTACTGACTTTGATTGCAATGGTCAATGGGGAACGGTGTGTTACTATGGTTATGGTAACTGGCGTATGAACGAAGCCAAAGTTGCGTGCCGTCAACTTGGCTTTACCAAAACTGTAGGACCTTCGTGGAATGGACGAGGAACGGGTAAATTTTGGCTGTACAACATGGGATGTTCAGGCACAGAGGCCTCACTTGGAAGCTGTTCTCACAATGGATGGGGAAATGTTAACTCTAACATTATAGCTGTAATCACCAATGGGATGCTGTTGTCGTTTTGTCGATTGATAAGTTAGGAATACTCGCTATGATTCAAAATTTGATGGATTATGTGTAAAAAAAAACACACTTAACTAATTCAATTAGGCTATACTCAAGTAGTTGAAACCCCATAAAGTAAACATCTTATATTAGAGAGAATGTTCATAGAAGACTTTTGCGGCAACTGAACAAACAAGACAGTTAGAATAATGAGAATTTTGAGTCTTTTATAAAATATTGCAATTATTCGCGAAAATTTTAACACCCTGATATCAAGCTTTTGTATTTAAACTTTTAGTAGCTAAATCAATAAGAGGACAGACAAATAGATTAACAACGAATGGCTCGCGCACGGAGCAAGCGCGATTGAAACTTTTTTTCTTTTGAACGTTTTTCTTGTTTGTAGTTTCGCTCGTCGTTCCTTTTTGAACATTTAAAACGTCATCTATGATCAATGAAAATCTATGAGCGATATGTTAAAAGGTCAATGGGGAACAGTGTGTCACTGGACTGGCTGGAGTATGAATGATGCTAAGGTTGCTTGTCGTCAGCTTGGTTTTACCAAAACGATAGGACCTTCGTACTGGGGACAAGGAAAGGGTAAGATATGGCTGTATGACATGGGATGTTCAGGGTCAGAGGCCTCACTTGGAAGCTGTTCTCACAATGGATGGGGAAATGTAGACTCTAACTGCAATTATCACACTAGTGATTCTGGTGTTGTGCTGTGTATCAACCGATATAATAATTATTTAAATATACTAAGGCCCAGGGCAAACGTCGAACTAACCATGAGTTTAATTTAGTCGAACCTATTACATTTAATATAGGTTCATGCCTAGTACGACGTTTGCTGCAATTGAGAACGACCCTATTGAATAGGTTCGAGTCCACCATAAGTTCGACAAGCCAAGTATGGCATTACGAGGCATTACGACTCTGGAGCGACTTTGCGGCAAACGCCGTTTTAAACACGTGCCGAACTAAATTCATAAATTATGGAAACTAGTAAATCAATCATGCAAGTCGCATGACTTACACCAAAGCCGTGAAAACAACCACTCCCCCACCTCCCAAACACTCCCCCCCCCCCACCCCCCTTCCCTGGCGAGCATTCGCTATACAAAGATGAGTGATGAACGAGACCGAGGAGCTCTGGATACGAAAATGAATTCAAAACTACTCAAACTGAACATGTCCGCGTTTAGAAAATCCTTGCCACGAGACGAGACTCTTGAGTCTTGTAGTTTTTGTTTTAACCAAACGAAATATGTTTGCCTGGTTTGTGAGATGCCGAACTACAATAAATGTGCTGTATTCGAGAGCTACGATAATGAGCCAGGCTGGAAGGCTGGCAAAAGCGTTGCGTATTGTGAATGCTGCGAAAGAGATTTAAAAAAAAAAAATGAAAAAGAGGCAAAAAGGACAGAGTGCAATGCCATTCTTCGTTTTCTGTTTTGTAGTACTGCATTCCATAAAAATAAATGCCCGTTTTAATTGTGGTCGAGCGCTATATTTCGCCATTGCAAGGATGTGCATTAATCAGGAAAAGACAAACAAATGTCCGTGCGTTCCGCCGTGCATTTTCATGTCCAATTAAAATTATAATAACAATGCGGGAGTGAATTAAGATCGGCATTGGTTTGACGTTTGCCGCCACGTAGGCCCTTTAGTCGGCCTTCCACCGAACCTATGTCAAATAGGTTCGTTGCGACGTTAGTCCGACGTTTGCCCTGGGCCTTAGTAATGTTTGATTTTTACTATTTTTGAAACTTACAAAATGTACGTGAATATTTTAATATAGGTCAACGAATTCGATTACTACATCAATACGTTTAATTTTGAGAGTTGCTTTTTCTTAATTAAAAATGTAAAGTGAAAATTGATCTACCCTCCCAATAGTCCCCTTCACAGTTCCCTGCGCCATCTTAAAAGATAGTCGTGCCTTTGCATCGAAGCGAGACTAACGGTGAGCTTGCAATGATAGAGAAATGTGAAAAATTGTCCAAGGTGTTAAAAAAGGTCTCTATCATTGCATTTCTTTTCAAGATAGCACAGGGAACTGTGAAGGGGACTATTGAGCGTTTCCTTATAGTCAAACATGAAATGGTGATAAAACAGGTACTTAGGTTCTAAATCACTTTATGAAACAATTTGTTTAATGGGGAACAGTGTGTGAACGTGCTGGCTGGTATATGAATGATGCTAAGGTTGCTTGTCGTCAGCTTGGTTTCACCAAAACGATTGGACCTTCCTGGTATGGACAAGGGACGGGTAAGATATGGCTGTATGACATGGGATGTTCAGGCTCAGAGTCCTCCCTCGGAAGCTGTTCTCACAATGGATGGGGTAACGTTCGCTCTTACTGCAATTATCACACAAGGGATGCTGGTGTCGTGCTTTGTATCAACCAATATAATAATTTAAATATATTAAATAATTTATATATTTTTCTGTATTTTTGTTATGATAAAATGTTTTTCTGCATTTTGGTTATAAATGCAGTAGGACTACAAAAGAAGTTATTTTGTATATTTTGAACATTTGCGCCTATTGATACTAAATAAAACATTGTCTTCTCCCCCCCCCCCCCCCCCCCCCACAAAAAAACTTTCGTTTTCAGTTCTCTCCCTGTTATTGTTTGTTCGTATTATCGGTACTGATTCGTTTTGGTTTGCGCATAGATGAGAAGACTATTTATGTACTAAAAAATTTTTCTGTTCTATCGTCTACAGCAAAACAACACCCCAACTATTGGTGCAATCTGCCTGAACACTTGTGAAACTTATTGTTTGCATTTTCCATGAATTGGTAAGTGAAATTAAGTCTTTGAAAGCTGTACTTTTTTCCTATGATGTTGGCAATACGTCTATGTCAACCCCAATCTCATTATTGCCTAAGCTAACTAAAATTCCCCTCATAAGATCTATTAAATCATCTTGATTGTTTTAGCCAAAGAAGATCTTTTTTGATTACCCTTCAAAAATTTGAAGTTATAGTTTAATATCGGCGACGATTCGATCCCCCCCAGCCAAAATACTGCAGTGGATTCGCCCCTGCAAGAAAGATAGAGTATTAGCTTGAATGAATCATACATAAACCAATAACAGAACTGACTAATTAGAACTAAATGGCAATTTAAACGATAGAAACATTAATTTTTAAACTTGCAGTCTTCTATAGAAAATGAAAAACTTCTTCATAATCACCGATATACCAGAATTATTAGTCCCGCCATCTTGCACAAAATAATTGAGAATTTAGAACTTTTTGAGGATATATTGACGACCCTCTTCTCCCCAAAATAAAGGGGTAAAGGGGAGGCGGTAAGATTTATATTCTAATATTATATTTCTTATTCTCAACTCTTTTTGTCCAAGATTATGTATAAAGAAAATTAAAGGCAAAAGAACCATGCATTAAGTCTCACAATTTTGTATGGTTTCATTTATTATATTTACTTACATTGGGAACTTTGCATCATTTTTCTTACTTGTATTTTCATTATGACTTTCTGTCACATCGATAAGGAAGGATTATTTTAAGTGTTTCTTTTTACTTGGTGCAAACTACGCATGTCAGTTCTCGTCCCTCAACATATGGAAGACATGGTAGAGAACCACACCTTCCTTCCACAGGATACAACAGTGTACCGTCTAAATCAGGTTTAGTCCCAGAAACAAATTCTGCGTCTTGATCTACGCAAATAAACTCAGTTTGATGTACGTGGTTGTAATGCTCAGTCATTAGATACCCGTGGTATTCCCGTTTCCATCCCGCAGGACACTCGTATGTTGCAGGGATCATCAACTTAGCACTTGGTGTTTGAACATAACACACAGCACAAGGTACCTCATGGTTGTAAAGGCCGCTTTTGGAGAAAAGGTTAAAGGAAACTTCGTATTCTGCACCGTACATGTATCCACCGAACGACTGACGGCCATCTTGGTACCTTCCATATTTGGGAGTCTCAGGAAGGCAAACGTATTCGGCAGCACCGCCTTTGTGAGAATATCGTTCCCCTCCAACACGGCCTGGAATGCAGTTGTTGAAAATTACAATGTTATATTAGTTTGGAGAAAACCAGACTATTAATCGTATCTTACCTTTGTAAAGAAGAGTAGCATTGTAAGAGCAGGTGGTTCTTCCCCATCGTACGTACTGTACTCCACCACTCTTGGGTCCTGGTGGACCTCTCACTCCTTGATATCCTGTCTCTCCTTTCAAACCCGGTGGACCTAGCGATGAAAAAAGTTTTATTAGCTAAATATTTTACCTATTAATATCACTTGCATCAAATGTTTCGATTCTTTTAAGTTTTTAATAAACACAGTATTTACCTTTTGGACCTTGTGAGCCATCTTTACCATCACGCCCATCTCTACCTAAAAATGTACAAGTTAGTAAATTTCCTATGGGCTCTCGAGTATGCTGCTTTCGTTCGTTCATTCTTTTCTCATAGGAGGGGAGGTTTCCTTATTAGAATAGAGGTTACACAGTAATGATGAAGCGTCGGTTACTGCTACGGTTCTTAAGCTTAGGGAAAATTCATGTACCATAGGGAACAGTGTGTGATACTAGCTGGAGCCTAGATGATCTGAAAACTGCTAAGGTTGCTTGCCGTCAACTTGGTTTTACCAAAACTGTAGGACCTTCGCTTTGGGGACGAGGAACGGGTAAGATATGGCTTTTCAACATGGGATGTTCAGGCTCAGAGTCCTCCCTTGGAAGCTGCACTCACAATGGATGGGGAAGCGTTCACTCTTACTGCAATGGTCACACATATGATGTTGGTGTCGTGTGCTTATCATGATATTAAGTTATAAGGATCACGCACAATCTTTGTATTGACGGGGTGGTATGCTTTACTCCAAAATAATAGGTTAATGTTAATTCTATAGATTCATGCATCACATCATATCGACCATTTTGCCGTCATGGTAATTTGTGTTGAATGTTATAAAAGATAATTGACAATTGGATATAACATTTAAAAAGTTAAACACTTTTCGTATAGAGAGATATGAAGGACGATTTGTCATAAAGACGAGGCAAGACTCAATAAATTGTGCACAGTGAACTTACATTATTCACGATATGAACTGATATGAACATTATTGCTTTATGGTAGAAAAGGAATAGCCAGTATGATAATTATGGCTTGATAAGATGAATGCATTATTTGTTCATATATTCTGGACTTCTGTGTTTTTGTGTTTCATGACACTTGGGAACAGTGTGTGAATATGGTGGTTACTGGCGCATGAATGATGCAAAAGTGGCATGCCGGCAACTTGGTTTTACCAAAACTATAGGACCTTCGTGGCTTGGACGAGGGACGGGTAAAATATGGCTGTACGACATGGGATGTTCAGGCTCGGAGGCCTCTCTTGGAAGCTGTTCTCACAATGGATGGGGGAATGTTGACTCCAGCTGCAACAGCCACACGTGGGATGCTGGTGTTTGTATCAATTAATGTGTAAAAAATTATGTCATAATAACAATATTGATATATAATGAGACATTAATATGCATTCTATCGACCCGTATATATGATCGACCTACTTGTATGATTCTAAAATCAAACGAATACCTCATTGCAAGCTCGACTGTAATAACGGTTATTGTTTTCGATTTTATTGGAATTTTTCAATGAGGGACAGTATGTGATTATAACGATGGGGACTGGGAAATGAATGATGCAAAGGTTGCATGTAGGGAACTTGGTTTTACCAAAACTGTAGGATATTGGTATTGGGGACGAGGAACGGGTAAAATATGGCTGTACAACATGCAATGCGCTTCTCAGAAAACTCAATTGGAAGCTGCACTCACAATGGATGGGGAAACGTTTACTCTGGGTGCAACAATCATCAGTGGGATGTTGGCGTCGTGGTGTGCATGAATATGGCATGGCTGCTGTGGTAATATGTGGTGCGGTGCGATGATGACAAAGTTTTGCAAGAATTTCACTATAATGAGTTGGAGCTGCAAACTAATACGACTTTGATATGAATTTGAAGAGCCAGTGCCCACTGATATTTTATAAAAGAATAAACGTTATTCCGAAAAATTAAAAAAGAAAAAAAGAACGAAAAATTGCGTTCATTTTGAAAACTCATAATTTACCTGGTTTTCCTGGTACACCATCACGACCATCTCTTCCTGGAAAAGACAATAGTTTACTTCAGATATAAGATGATAAAATAAACTTTTAATTGTTGTTGTAGCTTTTACTGACCTCTTAGTAGGAACGCTCGCTTTGATTCAATTTGATAGATCCTGTAAAAATAAAATGAAACCACACTTGACTTTAACTACTCCGCTTAGTCTCAGCTCAAGTAGTTGAAAACCCATAAAGTAAACATGTTAAGAGGAATTGTTTTTCAATATTGAGCAATGGTGGCAAAAAGCGGCAAAAACTAGGCTTTCGTATGAATTTATATCCAATTTTCGTTTTGTGTTAACGCTCAAAGCCTTTTTTAAACAGTTAGAAAATGATATGTACTATGATAAATTGCCTGTTTGAAACGGTATTTTCAATTGTACAAAGATGTTTTGTTGCATTTGTGTTGCTTTGTCAGGCTTTTTTATAGAAAAAATATGGGAAATGAAGGACTAAACCTCATTTTCGAATAAAATCTTTGCTTTGGATTAACACTTTGATTCCATCGGTCATCTCCACTTCCAAACAAGTTACACTTCCCAAATAACAAAAATTTAGCCTTGTACAACAGCCTTTCTTCAAGAAAATAGTTTTTGGCGCTCACTGCATGAATACGAAAAGAATTCTCTCTTAAATTAAGAAATAATATCCATAGGCAAATACTGAACAAGCCTAACAATTTTAAAAGAAGTTAGAACAAATCTATTTTAGGGTTTTAATTTCGGAAATTGCGAAACAATGATATCAAAAGGATTTTATAAGCGCATTTAGGGCGATTTTGTAATTTACCCTACAGCATCTTGATTATTTTAATTTCAGCTTTATTTTGGAGCCTTCTACATTCGTTTTACTTATAGTGTTTTCTATTTCGTTGTTTATTCTTTTTTTCTTTACCTTCTTTCATGCTCTATCAACAATTTTATCATGTCAGCCATGGTTGTTGGTGTTGCATTTGTTGGATCGAAAGCTATTCTCTCATCACTTTGTTTTTGCCCATCAGATGTACCTTTTGCTGCACAAAGCATAAAAAGACTTGCTGTTATAGATACTGCAAGCAGTACAGCTTTACACTGCACAACACCAGAAAGTATTTTCGATGTAGACGGAGAGCGTATCTCACAATGAGCTAAAATAGTAGATGAATGTGAAACTTAAATATATCTAAACAAGTCACAGCACGATTTTTCTTGTAAAGTTAATATTTGTTCGTCAATCATGTCTCACATGGCATCTTTCCTATTGTCCTTGAGGTTTACCTCAATCAAACCCGTTGTCTAAAAGCAATCCACTCTGTTGGATCAGAGAATGAAATATTATACTATAGTAATGTTGTTACCAGGGAATTTCATTTGGTTCCTATTCATAACTAAAAATTTTCAAGTCTTTATAGTTTATCTTCATATATATATTCGGTGAAGATATAGAAATATAGATAAGTTAAAGTGCTTGGGAACGAGGTTATTCCGGGCGAAAGCCCTTAGAATTAAATTCGGAAAAATTAATTTCCGACCTCGCTGGGATATATATTTGGTGGATTTGAAATGAATCAGTATTTATCAGAGATCTCGGCAGCATTAGGAAACTTTCATTTCGATACTGAATCGCCTAATAGACAATTTATTTTGCAGGACGATTTTGCATGCTCTAATCTAAGCAGACATATATTTTAAAATTACTTGACTATAAAATCACTTCATCTATAACTTCCTGCGAATTAATATTTTTTCAAAACAGACAACAAATGTTTAATTACGAGTTGCTCAATGATTGTACGACATAAAGAGCTGTGTGTCACTGGGGTGGCTGGGGTATGAATGATGCAAAAGTCGCATGCCGTGAACTTAGTTTTACTAAAGCTGTAGGAACTTGGTACCGTGGACGGGGAACGGGTAAAGTATGGCTCAACAAGATGGTATGTTCAGGTTCAGAGTCGTCACTTGGGAGCTGTACTCATAGTGGATGGGGAAACATGCACTCTGACTGCCCTACTTACCAATATGATGCCGGTGCCATGTGGCGCATTATTTTACACTGTATATATTGAAAAGGCTGTAGTTAGTATGTTTAAGTTAGAATATACTGTGATTACACTTGGTGCTCAAATCATCTAAATATTAGGAACGGTTTTTAATAAAACTTGTGCATATACGTCGCAACACGGGTGTAAGACATGCTTTAACTACAGTTATAAATCATCTAAATATTAGGAACGGTTTTTAATAAAACTTGTGCATATACGTCGCAACACGGGTGTAAGACATGCTTTAACTACAGTTAACGAAAAAAGCTGCTGTCACAAACATAATGTTGGTTATGTTTATTTGTATTATGGCCAATGGCCAATGGGGAACAGTGTGTTTTTATGGTTCCTATTACTTTGATATGCCTGATGCAAAGGTCGCATGCCGTCAACTAGGTTTTACTAAAACTGTAGGATTTTGGTGGTATGGACGAGGAACGGGTAAAGTATGGCTAAACAACATGCAATGCATAGGCTCAGAGTCCACACTCGGAAACTGTACTCACAATGAATGGGGAAATGTTGACTCTGTGTGCAACGGCCATACATGGGATGTTGGTGTCTCGGGTAGACTTTTGAGCTGGATTTGCTTTTTCACTTTGTTAGGATTTCTACGTGTTTTCATTATATTTATATATTTTTTGTACTGTTGAGAATGCTTCAACCAGTTGTGAGGTCAAGTTGTAAAGTTAATAAATCAATAAGCTTAGGGTTTTCCAAAATCTACACTGGTGACAATGTGTAATAAAGTGTGTCGCTCTTATTATGACTAAAATAAAGGATGCCGAAGTTTTATGTCGCCATTTCCGTTTTATCAAATCTGTAGGATATTGGTACCTTGGACCAGAGGAAGTGTTCACCCTAGCACAAACAATATATATATGGCATGCGATGTTGATAATAGTTAAATCAAATCGATAGATATATGAAGCTATAACTAGCTAAAAACTAGTGTGAGCTGCATCGGTGTTTCTAATTAAACAGTAATGATGAAAAGGTAAATTATACACCGTGAAAAGATGAAAAAACGTACTGACGTTTCGGACGCTAGTCCTTCGTCGGAGTAAAAGAGCGAAGGACTAGCGACCGAAACGTCGGTAAGTTTTTTCATCTTTTCACGGTGTATAATTTACCTTTTCATCATTACTGGGTAGATACATGTGGGGAACAGTTTGTAGTTATAGCGGCTGGGATATGAATGATGCCAAGGTCGCATGCCGTCAACTTGGTTTTATCAAAGCTGTAGGAACTTGGTACTATGGACGAGGGACGGGTAAAGTATGGCTCAACAACATGGGATGTTCAGGCGCAGAGGCCTCGCTTGGAAGCTGTACTCATAATGGATGGGGAAATGTTTACTCTGACTGCAATCGCCACTTCTATGTTGTTTTTGTGTGTATTATTGCATCATCGACAATGGTATCAATGGATCAATCGTACATTGCCTCATTCATCGCAGTAAACGAGCAATCAAAATCCTACAAGGGGAACAGTGTGTCATGATAGCTGGGACATGAATGATGCTAGAGTTGCATGTCGACAACTTGGTTTTACCAAAACTGTAGGATATTGGTATTATGGACAAGGAACCGGTAAAGTATGGCTGTACGCCATGTCGTGTTCAGGCTCCGAGGCCTCACTTGGAAGCTGTTCTCACAGGGGATGGGGAGATTCGCCTTATATACCCGTTAAAAATTGGAGATCTTTTGAGACCAATGATATGAAAAAAACTCTTAAGGAGGCTGGAAAGTGTTTTGTGCCTTCACATTATGAACTAAAACCAATTTGTATGGCTATAATATGACAGCAAGTAAACCCGGAAAGCCAAAGACCATAAACCAAAGATAACAATGGGCATAAAAAATGACGTAAGACGTTGGTATGACAACATCAGAACCCTGCTATGCCATCAAAAATGTTTATTTAAAAAATCATAACTCAGGAACCAAATTGTGAATTTTTTTAAAAACCGGAATATTTCAACTTTGTATCTTAATCTTCTTTTTTACAAAAAATGAATTATTTGTTTACAAATAAAATTTTATGTATTTCCTTGAACGAATTAAATTATTTAATTTTTAATGAGGTCATTGGTTATTTACCACCTATGAGGGAGCTGTATAGGTCACGTGGCTGTGTAAGCGTGGGTCAGTCGCGTGGAATCTTTTACAGGGCAACAGCAATTTATTAATTATCGATATATTTAACATCTGCGAGTCTTTTTCTTGTATTTTTATTATATTTCTTTGAAGGCTTCTCCCTTCTGTATTAATTTTATGGAGAATTCGATCCACTATAATAATTATTTATTTGAAGGCTTCGCCCTTCTGTGAACGATCAAAATTTATTGGTGTTGGATCCACTCTACGCATAAGAATGGTTTTCTTTCTTCGTTCTTTCCATTCATGACTCGTTTATTAGTTTTTAATTTTTTTCTTTCTTTGCCTTGTTTTCTTCCTACTTGCTTTGCTTCATTCTTTTCCTTACAGCCTCCTTTCTTTCGTTTTTTTCGTTCGTTTCTTCATTCATTCTGTCCTTCCCTTCATCATACTTTCTATCCTTTCTGCTTTCATTCCTCTAATATTTCTCTGTCTTCTCAGTCTTCGTCTTTCCTTTTCTCTCTCTTACTTTTCTTTTTTCAGCAAAAAACAATCCTAGTCCAAGTATCAAATCCGATGATAAAGTATATTCTCGCTAAATAACATTGTGATCCACTGTTTTTCAGTCATCTATTCTGTTCTTTTATATAACTATATTTTCTTGCGTACCTTTGATCCAGTTCAACCAACAGTTTGTACATGTCTGCCAACGTTGCTGGAACTCTGTTTGCATCTGTTGCTCTTTTCTTGACACCCTGTTCTGGCACATCAAGAGTTTGTACGAGACAAAACATAACAAGACTTACTGCTACAAGGAGAAAACCTTTGTACCACATTCCAACAGAAAACATGTTGAACGTTTATGAAAGCAAAGAGTAACTTTACTGTATTTTAACTAATTGACCATAGAAAGTAGTGAAGATCAGCAATATATAAATGCTTTTGCACAAAATCACTGAAAGAAAAACAAGAAATTGAAACAAGAAATTTCTCGTAAACTGACTCAGTAAACATTATGTCATGCGATAAAGTGTTCAAAATTAAAATGCTTTTAGCACTTTCTAAGTTGCACTCCTTTCATTCTGTGAAGAAGTCATTATATATAAGTAAGTATAAGTGGGAGTATAAGTATTTACGCTAAGTTAGTTCTTGTTTGAGTGAAATTCGATGCTTTTAGGGATTTCTCAAGTATTCAGTACTAAATTTTATAAATTGTGGTATTTTCGGGGTTTCCCCTAATCAATCCCGCGGGACACTCATACGTTTTGGGGATCAACCTCTTGCCATTTCGTGTTAGAGTGTTACGTACAGCTCGGATTTTGAAGGCGTGAAAGGAATTTTGTATTCTGCACCATACATCTGTCAACCGAACGACTGAAGTCCTTGTACTTTCCGTATTCCGTATCGTAAGTACTATACCCCACCACTCTTGGATCCTGTTGCAACTCTCTCACCTTGCATAACGTGTTCTAAATGCGATGATTTTGGATTAAAAACCAACGACATATGTTTCATACCACGTGACCCATCTTTACTTCATGTTTACTAAAATTGCAGAGGTACAGTTGCACAATTAAAGATTATGATGGTCAAAATGTGCATTGAAAAACAATTGCAAACTATAAATTGGCAATGGGGAACAGTGTGTGACGCTTAAGCAAGCTTAGATGATCTGAAAACTGCTAATGTTGTTTGCCGTCAGCTTGGTTTTAACAAAACTGTTGGGTATTCATATGATGGACGAGGAACGGGTAAAGTATGGTTGTGGGGCATGCGATGTTCAGGCTCAGAGCCCTCGCTTGGAAGCTGTACTCACAACTGGTGGGAAAGTGTTTCATCTAGCTGCTATGTTCACACGTGGGATGTAGGTATCTGCATCAATCAAAAGTTTAAAGATAATGTCATTTCTAATCTTAATTGTTGTTGGGTTTACCCAAATGTGTCAATGGGGAACAGTGTGCCATTATTATAATGGTTATGGTTACTGGCGTATGAACGAAGCCAAAGTAGCATGCCGTCAACTTGGTTTTACCAAAACTGTAGGACCTTCACGGTATGGACGAGGGACGGATAAAGTATGGCTGTACCTCATGGGATGTTCAGGCACAGAGTCCTCACTTGGAAGCTGTTCTAACAATGGATGGGGAATTGTTAACTCTGGCTGCAATAATCACCAAAGGGATGCTGGCGTCGTTTTGTCGATTAATAAGTTAGGAATACTTGCTTTGATTCAAAATTTGATGGATTCTGTGTAAAAAAACACAATTAACTAATTCGATTAGTCTATACTCAAGTACTTGAAACCCCATAAAGTAAACATGTTAAATTAGAAAGAATATTCGTAGAAGACTACTGCAGCAACTGAACAAACAAGACAGTTAGAATAATGAGAATTTTTCGTCTTTTATAAAATATACCGAATATTCGTTAAAATTGTAACACGCTGATATCAAACTTTTGTAGTTAAACCTTCAGTAGCTAAATCAATAAGAGGACAGACACATAGATTGATAACGAATGGCTCGTGTACGGAGCAAGCGCGCTTGAAACCTTTTTTCTTTTGAACGTTTTTCTTGTTTGTAGTTTCGCTCGTCGTTCCACTTGAGGTTTGAACATTTAAAACGTCATCTGTGATCAATGAAAATCTATTACCGATATGTTAAAGGGTCAATGGGGAACAGTGTGTCACTGGAATGGCTGGAAAATGAATGATGCTAAGGTTGCTTGTCGTCAGCTTGGTTTTACCAAAACGATAGGACCTTCGTTCTGGGGACAAGGGAAGGGAAAGATATGGCTGTATGACATGGGATGTTCAGGCTCAGAGGCCTCATTAGGAAGCTGTTCTCACAGGGGGTGGGGAAACGTAGTCTCTAACTGCAATTATCACACGAGGGATGCTGGTGTCATGCAGTGTATCAACCGATATAATAATTATTTAAATATACTAAGTAATGTTTGATTTTTTACGTATTTTGAAACTTACCAAATGTACCAAATATTTTAATCTAGGTCAACGAATACGATTATTACATCAATACGTTTAATTTTGAGAGATGCTTTTTCTTTATTAAAAATGTAAATTGAAAATTGATCTACCCTGCCAATTAAGCTTTTCCATATATATAGTCAAACATGAAATAGTTATAAAACAGGTACTTAGGTCCTTGATCACTTTCTGAAACAATTTCTTCAATGGGGAACAGTGTGTGAATGTGCTTGCTGGTTTATTAATGATGCTAAGGTTGCTTGCGTCATCTTGGTTTCACCAAAACGGTTGGTTTCCTGTATCATCACGCGGAACACTCGAATTATTCTGGAAGTTCCTCTTGGAACTTCGTGTTGTAACGTATCACACAAGCAACACTGGGGAACAGTGTGTGATACTGGCTCAAGCCTAGATGATCTGAAAACTGCTGTAGTTTGTCGACAACTTGGTTTTACCAAAACTGTTGGCTATTCGTACGAGGAACAAGGGACGGGAAAAGTATGGTTGTGGAACATGAGATGTTCAGGGTCAGAGTCTTCGCTTGGAATATGTTGTGAAATGTTCACTCTTTCTGCAGTAGTCACAATTATGATGTTGGCGTCGTGTACTTATTCTGATAATAATTTATAGTTAACTCTACGGTGTTGTAATTATGGTGTTGAGTAGTGTATTGGATTGACAGTAATCTTTGTATTGGTTAATAATGGATGGTTTACTTACAATGATGGGGTTACAGTGGTCAATGGGGAACAGTATGTTATTATAATGGTTACTGGCGTATGAATGAAGCCAAGGTTGCTTGTCGTCAGCTTGGTTTTACCAAAGATGTAGGAGCTTTGTTGTATGGACTATGGACGGGTAAGATATGGCTGGACGGCATGGGATGTTCAGGCTCAGAGGCCTCACTTGGAAGCTGTTCTCACAATGGATGGGGAAATGTTGGCTCTGGGTGCAACAATCACCAATGGGATGTTGGTGTCATGTTGTCCGTTATGCGTTATGCCGGGGTTATGACCTTATGTTTACCAACCTCTCAGTAAGAATACTCTCATTGGCTCTCAGTACCCATTGGCTCGATAAAACAAGGGTCATTGGGGAACAGTGTGTCACTGGAGTGGCTGGTACATGAATGATGCCAAGGTTGCTTGTCGTCATCTTGGTTTCACCAAAACTGTTGGATATTGGTACCTTGGACGAGGAACGGGTAAAGTATGGCTCAACAACATGGGATGTTCAGGCTCAGAGTCCTCACTTGGAAGCTGTTCTCACAATGGATGGGGAAATGTTAACTCTTACTGCAATGGTCACACAAGGGATGCTGGGGTGTCATGTTGTGTATCAACCAATATAATAACTTAAATATATTAACTATGTATTTATTTTTCTGCGTTTTCAATGACCAAATGTACATGCGAATATTAGTGAACATTTTAATCTCACTACTAGATTTGTTGTGTTGACGGAAGAAGCTCAAACAGCCCCCCCTAAACTCAATTACCCCCCCCCCCAAATTTTGGCTGGATCCGCCCTTGTATATATACCTATTTCAAAAATGGTTGTTAGAACAAAAGGTGATAGGCCATTGTCGATAGGCGAAAAGAAATAAAATAAAATAAACTTGTCATCGCTAATCACCACCGCAAAGTACAGCCTTGGCACAGAAGATCTAACAATAGCTTGAATGACATGAGTGAGTTTCTGTTTCTTATTCTCGTCAAGACTGTTGAGACTGATGCAATGTTGTTTGTAGCAGACGAAACCATTTTGATCTCGGAATGACCTATACATATATATATCATTTTGGCGATGAAAAGTTTTTTGTTTTTATCAAATCTGTAGGATATTGGTACCTTGGACCAGAGGATGTGTTCACCCTAGCACAAACAATATATATATGGCATGCGATGTTGACAATACCGCAATGAATCCAAATATATCTTAGTTAAATCAAATGGATAGATACCTCGTGAGGAACAGTTTGTGGTTATAGCAGCTGGGATATGAATGATGCTAAGGTCGCATGCCGTCAACTTGGTTTTACCAAAGCTGTAGGAACTTGGTACTATGGACGAGGGACGGGTAAAGTATGGCTCAATAACATGTGGTGTTCAGGTTCAGAGTCGTCACTTGGAAGTTGTACTCATAATGACTGACTGCAATCGTCACATATATGATGTTGTTGTGTGTATTATTGCATCATCGACATTGGTGTCAATGGATCAATCGTACAAAGGCTTAGTCGTCGCAGTAAACGCGCAATCAAAATCCTACAAGGGGAACAGTGTGTCATGATAGCTGGGACATGAATGATGCTAGAGTTGCATGTCGACAGCTTGGTTTTACCAAAACTGTAGGATATTGGTATTATGGACAAGGAACCGGTAAAGTATGGCTGTACGCCATGTCGTGTTCAGGTTCCGAGGCCTCACTTGGAAGCTGTTCTCACAGGGGATGGGGAGATTCGCCTTACATACTCGTTAAACATCGAGATCTTTTGAGACCAATAAAATGGAAAAATCTCTTAAGGAGGCTGGAAAGTGTTTTGTGCCTTCACATGAACTAAAACAAATTAGTATGGCTTTAATATGACAGCAAGTAAACCCGGGAAGCCAAAGACCATAAACCAATGATAACAATGGACATTTTAAAATGACGTAAGACATTGCTATGACAACATCAGATCCCTGCTATGCCATCAAAAATGTTTATTTATAAAATCATAACCAGGGTGGGTCAGATGAACACCGTTCCGCCGAAGAAACTTAATAGAAACCCCTTTATGAAACCAACAAAATGCGTAAGGAATTGGTTTTAGAAGATTCGAAAGAAGATCTCTTTAAAAATAACGACCTTCTCGTTAAATTCTGTATTCGACATAACCAAACAAAACCTGATCACTCTAACGTCGTGTCGGTCATGTAAAAAACGAACCAAAACTTCAACAGAACTAGCTACAAGCGAAGACTCCTCATGAGAGAGATCATTGGTACCGATTTCTAAGATAATAATATGAGGAGATAGGCGGTCAACAACGGATAGGTCGTGTTTCCATGGCCACAACTAAGGCACTGTTCGACTGCCAACACCATGAAGGTGAATATTCAACGCCTAAATGAGCTAGAAATCTGGAGAAAACTGCCGATGAGAACGCTGTTGGATGTCTGTATAAAGGCGCTTCACAAAAGAGTGTCCTAACTCTCAAACGACTTTAGTTTTTACATGTATTCTGTCACCCTCTTTTTTGGTTTTGTTGAGTATCCCATTAATTTCTTAAGCGGCAAGGGGTCATGAATATGCTCTCCGAAACGTACACCACCAACACTTAGAGGTTGAAATAACAGACTAAAAAGTTTTACCAGCGCTCATTTTTCCTCATTTAAGCACGAAGTAAGAATGCAATTCCTCTGGCCATCTCATTTTCAAATGGCAAATTATTCTCTTCTTTCTTCTTTTTTTTGTTTGTTTGTTTATTTTTGTTTTTTTGTTTTGTTTTGTTTTGTTTTGTTTTTTTGTCTAAGGTTTACCTCCTTAACGTTGAAGATATATGGTTTGGTTGTTCTTCCTTCTTTCTCAGGGCAACCATATACAGCAATAAATATTAAGCTTAACGACAATTACCAATGTTTATGGTTAAACCGCGTTAACTGCCAATGGGGAACTGTCTGCGATGACAGTTGGAGCTCAGATGATCTGAAAACTGCTAATGTTGCATGTAGACAACTGGGTTTTACCAAAACTGTTGGATATTCGTACGCCGGACGAGGGGCGGGTAAAGTATGGCTGCAAGGCATGTATTGTTCAGGCTCAGAGTCCTCACTTGGAAGCTGTAATCACAATGGATGGGGAAGTGTTGGCTCCTACTGCAACGGTCACACGTATGATGTTGGTGTCGTGTTGTGGAATTAAGATATCAATTAATCAGATAATTTGAGTATAACTAATATATTACAAGTGTATATACGTAGGCGCTGGTGAAGATTGTGAATGAAAAATGAAAGAAGTAAAAGTAATATGCTTTCAATTTGACTTTATCATTTGATTTAATGGAAAATATATACTCGTTTATCATTTTTTAAATTTTTGCATAATTAAAAATCAAAATAATCAAATCAAATTCGAGGTCGCTTATTTACTTTAGCTGTCATATCACCTGCAATACTATTAAATTCATAATAAAGTTCTTATCGACACATTATCGAGCTATGACCATACACGTTCCTACGGAATTTCAAGGGATTTGTCTTCTCTTGCATATGATCATATTTATTGGGGAACACTGTGTCATTATAGTCACTGCAACTACTGGGACATGACAGGAGCCAATGTTGCATGTCGGCAAATGTTTTACTAAAACTATAGGACTTACGGGATATGGACGAGGTACGGTTAAGGTATGGCTGTACCGCATGGAATGTACAGGTTCAGAATCTTCACTTGGAAGCTGTCGTAATAACGGATGGGAAAGTGTTGACTGTTACTGCAATCTCAATGATGACGCTGTTGTCAGGTTATGGAATACATAAACACAGAACCTATGGTTTGATGGGGTAATGATGTTAGTGTGCTCAAGTGGAAATTGCAGTAATGTACATCAAATCAAAGTTATGCCATAGTTTGTGCAAGACAACAATAAGAAACCGTCTTCGATGGTAGTTGTGACTTAAGCGGCCGTGTAAAGTTGCAAAATCTTAAATTAGACTAATAATAAACTAATAATTTCTTCGCTAAGACAAACAACCTAAGTCTAAAATCAAATAATAAAACGCAATCATGGGGTCGATAAAGTAAACCATTTATCCATTATGAATATAAGTTCAGCTTCTTCAGAGTATAGATTTTTTAATCATAGTTTAAGTAGTCGGTGGCATTATACAAGTCTACCACAGTGGTCAATGGGGAACAGTTTGTCATGGTAACTGGGAATGGGATATGAGAGATGCGAAGGTCGCATGCCGACAACTTGGCTTTACCAAAACTGTAGGATACTGGTACTTTGGACGAGGAACCGGTAAAGTATGGCTTAATAACATGCAATGCACAGGCTCAGAGTCCTCACTTGAAGCTGTTCTCATATTGGTTTGGGAAATGTTTATTATATACATACATACATACATAAACTTTATTTAACCTCGAATTTCAGAGTAGCTTACAAAGCTAATATCTTCGAGAGATAAGAAAAAAAAAAAAAAAAAAAAGGCTATTGAATAATGATAATAAAACTATTGTATAATGGTAATTAATATTACATATGAACACTATATACACTATTTTGCAGAATCAGTTCAATTTCAATGTTGATGAGTAGTTACTCGAAAGAATCATACTTTAGTATATTACAACGGAAGTCCAAAAAGTTTGAGGTTCTAAAAGTATCCGGCAGTGCATTCCATAAAGTAGCAGCTAAATAAGAAAAGGAGTGAAAGCCATATGTAGTTGTTTTAGGTTTAGGGAGAGACAGAATGTAGTTACCGCGTAAATTATAGGAAGTAGACCGGAAAGTAAACATACTGTTTAGATATCTTGGGTAATGAGAAAAAAATAGACTTTTGTACAATATGATTACGAAATTCTGAAGGCGTCTAACTTGTAGAGTTTTTTGGTTGACTTTCTCAAGTAATAAATCATATGAAGAATCATAATCTTGTAAAAGGAACCTTAATATTCGCTTGTTTAAAGCTTCCATTTTGCTGGCATTGCGCGCACCGCAAAAATGCCACACCGATGAGCAGTGATGAAAATGCGGCAAAATGAAAGCCTTAGACAGCTTTATTAGAGTGTCCCTTGAGATAAGGTTTCTAAATCTTAACATAACATTAAACTGATTGTTGATCTTTTTGCAAATGGCGGAGATGTGATTGTCAAAGGAGAGCTTATTGTCTATATTCACTCCAAAAATGTCCAGAGAATCTTTCACAGGGAATCAGAATTTGTGGTCAGTTTTTCCCAAAATCAGCGCTTGGTGCTTGGTTTCGTTAACTTTCATTGCGTTCACCTTATACCATGTGTTTGCTTTAGCTACTTCACTACATAAACAGTGTTCAAGTTCTGCTGGATCTAGCCTGAACAGTATACTTGATGATCGTCCGCATATGCATTTAACTTGGCTTCTGTGACGTGGAAAAACAAATCGTTTATAAATATGTTGAATAGCATTGGTCCTAAGACGTTACCCTGAGGAAATCCACGGCCAACGCCCTCCCAGCTAGAGAAAGTGTCTCCTATCTTCACCCTCTGCTGTCTTCCAGTGAGATAATCTTTCAGAAGCGCACAACTTCTCTCACCAACACCATACGCTTTTAGTTTAGCCAACAATAAATCATGCTGGATAACGTCAAACGCTTTAGATAGGTCCATCGACATCACCGCAACTAGCTCCCCCTTATCGCGCATTGCCCTCCAATCTTCTGTCAAGCGTAATAAAGCTGTTTCGCAGCTATATAGCTTTCTATAAGAGCTTATTAGGTCAGACAAAATCGCGCGATAAAAGTCCTGCATCTGTACCGCCAACAGCCTTTCATACACATTATTGAGCACGACAAGGACTGTGACGGGTCTGTAGTTGACCTTCATAAACTCGTCGTCCTTCTTATACAATGGTGTCACCTGTCCTTTCTTCCAACCACTCGGATAAACACCTTGGTCAATCGACGAATTCAAAATGCTTGCAATAGGTTTAGCTATCACAGCCGCCGAATCCTTTACAAGTCTAGGTGTCATCATGTCATAGCCACACGATTTACGACAATTGATCTCTAATAGCAGCTTCTCGACTTGCACTTGATATTTGCGCTGGAATTCAAAACTCGTGTTGCTATTATGTTGTTGGATCGCTATAATGCTTGGATGGTTAACGAAATTCTTTCCGTTCTCCTCTTCAGTCACCGCCCCCACGCTCTCTGTGAACTTAATAAAATGTTCATTTAAAAGTTCAGCAATTTCACGCTTTTCACTTATGACTTTGTTGTTATCCTCTAGGGTTATGTCATTTGCCTGTTTCGCTTTAGTACATAGGAAAGGCCGATACGTATTCCAGAACTCCCTTGGGTTTTCCGGTTCCGTAGATTTTTTCGCAAAATGTTCTTTAATAGCCTTCCGTCTTTAACGATGTGCATTTATTTCGCTGAATTTTGTATTGATCATAATTCGCGTCTGTGCGGTCCTTGCTTAACTTTTTCCAGAGCTTGTTTCAATGCCTTATAGCCTTGCGCCACTGCTCTGTCATGTAAGGAACCTGGTTTCCCCTGAAAACTGTTTGTTTAAGAGGTGCGTGCTCATCTAAAATACCAGTGTAAAGTTGTTCAAAGGCGTAAAGTTTATCATCCGCATCGTCAAAAACATCTACTATAGAAAATGGTACCGTTTGTAAATCTTGCAAACATTTTTCTTGATTAAAGTTCTTGAGACTTCGAAAACGTATTTTTCGAGAGCGCGATTTTGGAGCCGTTGCCCGTAAAATGGTGTATACTAAAGAATGATCGCTTATTTACGTATCAACTACATCTGATGTCAGAGCGTTTTTCTTGGAATTTGTCAAGATCAAATCTAGCAGCGTTTTGGATGTGTGTGTCTTACGAGTTGCCTTTGTGATTAGACAGTCAAGATCAAAAATATCCATTAGATCCAGAAGACAACGTCCTTCTCGAGGGGGTTTGTCGGGATCTAAGAGGTCCGCATTGAAATCCCCGGCGTAAAATACAGTATCGCTTAGTGCAGAAACAGCTTCAAAGAGAAGTGTAAGCTCCTTCGTCCATTGTGTTTTGGGAAACGAAGGAGGTCTATAAATGCCAACGACAACAAGCCAAGTTTTGCCCAGTTTAATCTTGAGTACAATTGATTCGGTTCTAAACCGAGACCAACGTTCTGGAGATAGACCACTCAGTTGCTGGACCTTCACAAAGTAGATATCACTTCTCACGTAAATCATGAGTCCTCCTCCGCCGGCCTTTCTATCGCTTCGACACAAACGATAACCGTCGATTCGAAACTGACTATCAGGAAAACTCTCATCAATCTTGGTCTCAGAAATCACAAGGATATCAAGCCTGCCAGAGAGCAGCCAGGTCTTTACTTCATGGAACTTGAAACCGCCAATGCTGTTTGCATTTACGTGTCCGATCTTGAGATTTTTTCGGTATTTTTTTGCTATTTCATCAAATTCGTTCCAGACTGAGTTTGCGTCTTCTGCCCCGGATTCAGAGCCTAGAATTGAACTGTTGCTAGAATTTAGGCTTGCGTCGGCGAAAGGAAGTTGGTGTAATAACTCAAGGCAGGATTTACAGGTGCGCGAAAAGTCCTCGGTAGATTTCATAGACCGATATTCATTTGGAAGGACTCCTCCATACAGTTTTTATTCTAGTTGCAACAGTCACATATATGATGTTGCTGTGCTATTGTGTATAATTATCTCAACAGACGGAATTACCATAATTTGTAATAAATTTTTGGCAACTTTGTTGTTAGCAAGACAATGGAGAACAATTTGTGATGATTATCCTTATCACTGGGACAAGGATGCTTGGTTCTACTAAAACTGTAACTAAAACTGGCAATGGACGGGTAAAGTATGGTTGTGGAACATGAGATGTTCAGGCTCAGAGTCTTCGCTTGGAAGCTGTACTGACAACGGATCGGGAAATGTTCTCTCTTTCTGCAATGGTCTCACGAATGATATCGTATGTGAATCCTTAGATTTGTCAATATTCTAGATTTATTAGTTGATGTGTCAAAGTCTGGATGTAATGGTAAATGTGGTACAGTGTGTGAATATGGTGGTTACTGGCGTATGAATGACGCCAAAGTGGCATGTAGACGACTAGGTTTTATCAAACCTAGAGAGTTTTGTACTTTGGACGAGGAACGGGTAAAATATGGATGAACAGCCTGCGATATACAGCGTTAGGGGCCCCACTCTGAAGGTGTCCAAACAATGGATGGGCAAGCGTTGGCAGCCACACGTAGGATGTTGGTATCTGCATGAATCAATATTTTAAAGATAATTTCATTTCTAATCAATCTAATCTTAATCGTAGTCGGGTTTACCCAAATGTGACAAAGGGGAACAGTATGTGATAGCAATTGGAGCGCTTTAATATGAATGATGCCAAAGTTGCATGTCGACAACTTGGTTTTACCAGAACTGTAGGATATTTGCGCTATGGACGAGGAACGGGTAAAGTATGGCTCAACAACATGGGATGTTCAGGCTCAGAGGCCTCACTTGGAAGTTGTACTAATAATGGATGGGGAAATGTTTACTCTGACTGCAACCGTCACATATATGATGCTTTTGTGTGTATTATTGCATCATCAAAAATGGTATCAATGGATCAATTTTACATAGCCTCAGACGTCGCAGTAAACGTGCAAACAAAATTCTACAAGGGAACAGTGTGTCATAATAGCTGGGACATGAATGATGCCAAGGTTGCATGTCGACAACTTGGTTTTACCAAAACTGTAGGATATTGGGTCTATGGACAAGGGACCGGTAAGGTATGGTTGTACGCCATGTCGTGTTCAGGTTCCGAGGCCTCACTTGGAAGCTGTTCTCACTGGGGATGGGGAGATTCGCCTTATATACTCATTAAACATTGGAGATCTTTTTAGACCAATAAAATGGAAGAAACTCTTAATAGAAAAAAATTTATATCGTATGACAATACGTCTGTATTGTAAAGTTCCAAAATGTTTTGTGCTGTAAACTGGCATAATTCATTTATAAAAGTTTCTAAAAGCTATAATACACATAAAACATTCATTCTAAAAGCAGCGTAAAAGTAGCTCATTGAAGAAATGTTATCATTATAACCCCTAGAACTGGAATGAATGTTCAGCTAGGATTGCATTTGGACAAATTTGTTGCAGCAAAGTGTCTTATTAAAAGTGAATCGAAGCGTAGCAATATGAGAATGGGGAACAGTTTGTCAAGGTGGATATCCTCATTACTGGGATATGCCAGATGCCAAGGTTGCATGTCGACAACTTGGTTTTACCAAAACTGTGGGATTTTCGTGGGATGGACGAGGAACGGGTAAAGTATGGTTAAACTACATGCGATGCACAGGTTCAGAGTCCTCACTTGGAAGCTGTACTCACAATGGATGGGGAAATGTTTACTCTAGCTGCAATGGTCATATATATGATGCTGGCGTTGTATAGTGGACTTTAAATGCATTCTTATTAAATATATCATATTATCAATTCCAAACAGTTGATGATTTTGAATACTATAAAAATATATAAGAATCGTTAGGTTTATGTATAGTTAGTATTCTCTATTAGTCGCAGACTACAAGAGTTGTTATGAATGCTCCACTAAAAATATTTTTTTGCTCGTAAGAACCGCAAGGTATATTCATTTACGCCAATGTCCTAAGGGCTAAGCTTATAGGTGAAGGTAGAAAACAAGGTTCTTGGGAACAAAGAGCCAAGTTTCATAGCTGATTTTGTTTTATTTTGATAATTTAACTAATGAATAAATTAAGGAAAAAAACTTAATGCAGGTTGACAGTGTCTAAGGAGATCGAGAGTTAAATGTCACTGCCAACCGTAGCTGAGGCCAGCAACCGCTCAGTGCTTACAAAACGAGGTGGAGAGATCGGGAAGATGGAGGGTAAATCTAGAGAAGATTTAATCCAGTGGGACGAGGGGCTTGATTATCCGTAATCAACAGGCCACGTTGCATATCATAAAATTCAGACTTAATTCCGTATCGTGCTTTATGCATGTCACAAAAATGTAGATCACCATATTTTTCAACTTGGTTATCCTTATAACTACTGGGACATGAATGATGCCAAGGTTGCATGTCGACAACTTGGTTTTACCAAAACTGTAGGATATTGGTACTGGGGACGAGGAACGGGTAAAGTATGGCTGTACTACATGCGATGTACAGGCTCAGAGGCCTCACTTGGAAGCTGTACTCACAATGGATGGGGAAGTGTCTCATCTAGCTGCCACAGTCACACATATGATGTTGGTGTGTCACTAATCATTGACTTACAAAGTATTGTTAACACATGGCTCCAGTTTTTTCATTAATTCTATTGTATTCCGTTTCTCACGGTTGAACATCGCAAGTCCATTTTCACATCTCATGTTTGACATATCAGTTTAAAAGCTATCCCACAGTTGGTGCAAGACAACAATAGGAAACAGTTTGTCACGGTGGCTATGACTTAAGGTATTAGGATACGTTTACGACCACTATGCGCGCAAACTTAAATAATGCGCTGGCTTTATAGTATAACAAAGTATATGTAGGAAACGAGGACTCATACACGAAAGGCGTTTATTAAGAATACTTGAACGTAGTGAATTTTAAAGCCACCAGTTCCTAACAAAATGAATACATACAAACTAGTAAATATGACGAACCAAAGGTATAAGCAGATAACGAAAAAACAAAAAACAAAACGAAAAAAAAATACTTACAAATACATTTGCCTTACGCCATGACAAAAAGACACTAACGAGAGAACCAAAACGTTCTCTAAACAAGTAGGTCCTCTCTCCTACCGATACTAAGTTGCAACTAAAAAATCTAACCAAGCGCAAGTACTTAACTTAACATGAATACATTAAAACACTGCACGAAAAACACGAAACTATGCGAACAATAACCGACAATAACAATAGAAAGAAAAAGCGCCCTTTGGACGTAACATACCCCCGCCAAATACGGATTAAAGTCCTAATCGTATTCAAAATCACTATGATAATATAAGTTCAAAGCGCGCAATAAATCTTATAAATTAAAGTAATCAATCAAATAACTATTTCATAACATTGCTCAGTAGCATGATAACAGTAAATGTTCAGCTCTTCAAGTGTTCAAATGTTCAAATGTCTTCTAATAAACAAAGCTTGTTTATAGGTCTTGTTAATATTGTGCTCTTGGTCTTGATTTTTACTTGCCGTACACAGCCATCCTTGCTTCTGTAAACTTCCGTAATTCTAGCCAAAGGCCATGTGCACCTTGGAGCTGAATCATCCACGACTAGAACCAAATCTCCAATCTGTAGATTCCTTTGTAATCTTTGCCACTTGCTTCTTGTCTGCAATGATGGAAGGTACTCTCTCGTCCATCGTGAATAATACTAAATCGATTTGCAACAAAGGTATGATAACGCTTGTTTTGGTTCTGTATATAGCCAAGCACTGATGTACTGTCAGTCCAGAATACAGATTGGTTAACCACCAATTCTAGGTCTTTCTTGATCAATTGATCCAGACGAACAGCAACTGTGGCAGCAGATAGCTCCAAACGAGGTATCGTCATGGTTTTAAGTGGGGCGACACGAGACTTACCAAGAACGAAGGCAAGATTGACATCTCCTCTGTCGTCCACTAATTTCAGAAAGGAAACAGCACCATATCCAATCTCTGAGGCATCAGCAAAATGATGTAGCTGAACTTCAAGAATATCTCCAAAGTCTTTAGGCTTGAAACAACGATCAACACATAGTTCTTGCAGTTTAGACAAATCTCTTAGCCATTCATTCCATCTTGCAACGTGGCTGTCTGGGATTGCGTCGTCCCATCCTAAATGAGAAAGCTCACTAAGGATTAACTTGGCAGACAAAACGAAAGGGCAAACGAAACCCAGTGGATCAAATACTGAAGACAAAGTACTCAAAAGTCCTCTTCTAGTCAGCGGCTTGTTCTTTAATTTAATCAAGAAAATGAACTTGTCAGCTTCAACGTTCCATCTGATACCCAATGCTCTCTCAATAGGCAAGACGTCATCGTCAAGATCCAATTCTTTGACCTCTTTAGCTCTTTCTTGAATTGGAAAGGAGTTGATCACTTTTCTGCTGTTACTGCTCCATTTAGTTAAATGAAAACCTATTTGAGATAGTAAATCAGACAAATCTTTGGCCAGCTGAATTGCATCTTTCTCTGTACTGACACTCTTCAGACAATCATCTACATAGAAATTTTTCTTGACTGTTTCAGTGACTCGTTTTGCAAACTTGTGAGTGTTATCATCAGCGGTTCGATGAAGAGCGTAGTTGGCACAGCTCGAGCTCCAAATTCCTCCAAAAAGATGAACAAGCATCTGGTACTCCTTAGGCTCCTTATATAGATCATTGTATGGATACCAGAGAAAGCGTAAAGCATCAACGTCATCAGGATTTACCTTCACTTGGTGGTACATGGACTCGATGTCTGACATTAAGCAACAGTGTTCTTGTCTAAATCTTATCAGTACTCCAACGAGCTTGCTTGTCAAATTTGGGCCTTGCATTACTTTACTATTCAACGATATATCACGGTACTTGGCAGCACAATCGAAGACTATACGTACTTTATCAGGCTTCTGAGGGTGCGTAACAGAATGATGCGCAAGGTACCATACTTTACCATCGTTTCTGCTTAGTAAGTGCTTAGGAACTTCTCTAGCATAATTCTTCTTCATAAGGTCATCCATGAACATAGAATATTTTTCGTGAAGCACTCGATCCTTCAGCAGTCTTTTCTTCAGTAGACGCAGGCGATGCTCAGCCAATGGCTTGTTATTAGGCAGATCTGGTGATGCGCTTATCCAAGGTATGGCAATCCTGTAGTGGCCATCCTCTAGACGTGCAGAATTATCATAACAGCTCATCACACGTTTATCATTTTGCGACATCGACAGTTCGCCACTTGCAAGAGAATCAACAAATTCTAAATTCATAAACTGGTTGAATTGTCGGGTTAGCAAATCGTCTGATCGTAGAAAGTTGACTTGAGTACTTTTAGCAAGACCACGTCTTCCAAGAGGACCATTGATCGTCCAGCCTAGGCTTGATCGCGTAGCGTATGGACCCTTACCCTCACTTCTTTTGATCTCAATGGGTTCCAAAGCTTCAGGTACATCTTGTCCAATCAAAAGCTCGATTCTTCCCTCGATGCTTGGAAGACTAATTCCCTTTAAGTGCGGCCATTTTTCAATGTCATCTTGTCTTGCTATACTACTCGCTGATATGTTGAGCTTGTCCTTGGAAAATACTTCTGGTAACTCAATCATCACGTTCTCATGTAGATCCATCACTTCAAGGTTCACTCTATTTACCAAAGTTGGAATGTTCTCTTTTTCGATCGTCGTAAGGGACACTTGTGTATTCGTTCCTTTAGCGTCCAGGCGTCTTACCAGTTCAGAGGAACACCAGGTTGAGGTTGAACCACTATCCAATAGGGCATAGACTTCAATAATCTTATCTTGACCCTTAGCTTTGATTCTTACAGGAACAATAGGTAGAGCTCTCACTTCTCTTGGTTGATCTGTACCACTATTTATAGATCCCTGAAAACCAGCATCGGTAACGCCACCACCATCTCGATTTAATTGCGAACTTGCATCATTGTTCTTATCCCTTTCTAGTTTTCCTTGACGAAGGGCCAGGAGGGCTGTATGAAGAGCACCAAGATGTTTGCGGTTGAATGTACAATCTTGAACTTTACAAGCATTTGGAATCTTGCATCCTCCAGCAAAGTGCGTAGGCGACAGGCAGTTTTCGCATAACTTCTTTTCTCTAACGAACATGAGCTTTTCTTGACTCGACCTCTTCTCAAACTCCTTGCAGTCGCCTAATCTATGGTTTCCATGGCAACCAAAGCACTTCCATCTGGAAAGGGAATACGGTGTAGACTGGAAATGAGCTTGATGTTGGCTGCATTCTACTGTTGGGGCTTGTAAGGAAAAACTGTATAATCCTTTCGTTGTTCTCTCATTCTGCTTACTATTATCTTTAGTATTGCGATCCAAAACACTGCCAAAAACTGGCTCGTTCTTTTCTCTTGCTGCCTTGGCAATAAGATCTTTCAGATCGGCGATGTTGGGTACTCTTCCTTCTTCTCTTACGTCTTGTACTACCCTCTGCCATCTTGATCTGATATACGTAGGCATTCTTCAAAGAATTTTGATCATCTTGTCATCGTTATTGATCTGATTAAGTCGTCCGGCCACATTCAGAACAATTTCCCAGTTTTCCAAGTCGTCTGCTAGATCTTGTAAAGCCTTATAATCATTTGGTTTAATTGCAGGTCCATCTGCGACTTTTCTTATCCATGCATCTGTTACCAAGTACTTATCCCCGAATCGTTTTTCTAAGAGTCTTCGTGCTGTTTGATATCCTTCAGACGCATCCATCATGCCACAACCCTTGACGATATCTTTGGCCTTTCCGGTGCAGTATTGGATCAAGAGTTGCAATCTCTCACTATCATCTTCAGTACATCTTTCGACGTTACTCTCGAACGATTTGATGAAGAGGAAATAGTTTAATGGGTTCCCATCAAAAGGCATCAGGTCTGTTTTTGGCAACCTCTGAACTTTTAACTGTCGTTCCACTTGTTTCTGCACTACTTGAATAGACTCTAAGACTCTATTCTGTTCTGGATTTCTAGCCCTGGATTTCTTAGTTGGCTCGTCTTCGCTGTCATCATCGCTCAACGACACATTACGTTGGAAACCAACGGGTTTTCTATGTGGTTTTGGAACTGATCTTAGCGGTATCGACTCGTCCATGAACAAACGTTTAGGTAGCGCTAATCTAAATGGTTCATCACAAACAGGTAAATGTGAATCCTCTGGAGTTACTTGACCATGAGGTACTAGATTAGTAGTTGTGGTACTTGAGGACTTGGTTGACACACCCATATCTTCAACTACAGAACCTTGAATCGTTTCAAAGTCTGCATAAACACGCTCTTGCGCCTTTACCTTCTGTATTTCTGTTTCCAATCTCAGGCGATCTTCTCGTAGACGTAACTTCAGCTTTTCTTCTGCTATGTCATGCCGTTTACTCAGAGTGGCGGCTTCAACCAACAACGAAGCACGTCTCGCCGAGGCTCTCATTCTTGCTTCAGAGGCAGTACTTCCAGCAACGGATCCCGCTGCACTTCTCCGACTTCTTCGCGAGGTATTGCTAGCGGAGTCACTGGGTCGTACTTGAAGCGCCAACCACTGAGCGATCTCTTCTTTCAGGCCGAGGAAATCACGGTATTCTCGATCAAAATACGACACGGATTCCTCTGATTCTTTCGTGTTCGTCAATTGACTTTGGTACGTGTTGTGTGCTTCTCGAAACCTCGCCATAGCTTCCTCGAGGTCTTCCTGCTGCTTCATTATTCCATTTACCGTTTCTTCTGACGTGGATTCGGAAGCCAAGATACTTCTTACGACGTTTTTCTTCCTCGTCAAGGCTGCTTTAAAGGCTCGTCGATTTTCCTTCAAACGTTGGGCATCCATATTCAAGTTGAGCGATCCAGAAATGTATTTGAACGATGTAGGAAACGAGGACTCATACACGAAAGGCGTTTATTAAGAATACTTGAACGTAGTGAATTTTAAAGCCACCAGTTCCTAACAAAATGAATACATACAAACTAGTAAATATGACGAACCAAAGGTATAAGCAGATAACGAACAAACAAAAAACAAAACGAAAAAAAAATACTTACAAATACATTTGCCTTACGCCATGACAAAAAGACACTAACGAGAGAACCAAAACGTTCTCTAAACAAGTAGGTCCTCTCTCCTACCGATACTAAGTTGCAACTAAAAAATCTAACCAAGCGCAAGTACTTAACTTAACATGAATACATTAAAACACTGCACGAAAAACACGAAACTATGCGAACAATAACCGACAATAACAATAGAAAGAAAAAGCGCCCTTTGGACGTAACAGTATACATTTTTTGAAAGCCTGAGTAAATTAAATTGTTGTTCACATTATTGTCCTCGAAGCGAAATTTGACCATGCCTCAGTGAAAACGTTAACGGACACGTACATTTTAAGCTATGTTTGCGAAAAATGGCTTAAGATACTCAGGAGATAATAAGCTCAAAAAGGGTGTCCCAGATTTTTGATATATGTTTTCTATCTCTGGCTATTTTTTATCAAAGTTCAGCTATCGCTTTTGGAGTGTTGTTTGGAGTAAAAAGCAGCATAACTTTAGAAAGAAATTAAATTTCAAAATTCGGAGACACAATTTTTGGATCATAAGCTACTTTATAAACTTTCCAAATTTTAGGAAAATCGAATGAAATCCAAGGGACTTTTAGGTTTTTGAAGTTGAGGATTTAGCGGCAAAAAAGATTCGAGAAAAATGCATTTCTTTGTTTGGAGACGGAAGCTGCAGGGAGCCACGATGGTGTTGGCCAAAACACCTTGAGCCTTCCATTTTGTCATCACTTGTCAAATTATCTGGTGTTCTGGACGATCGCAATGTAGGATCTTCTTACAATGATAAAGGAGCATGACGGATGTGCATATATTAAGCGACGGTATATTTCCGGTCTTGATAAAGTCACGACTTCGATTTTTCTCAAAATTTTGGCTTTTCCAATCCAAAAATTGCAAGCAGTTTTACAAACATGAGAAAGATAAAAGTTTAAAATTACTTAATTAAAAAGCAAATTTTTTTTCGAGGAATTTGTCAATTTTCGTATCCTAATACCTTAAGGTTCTTGCAAAGGTTGCAAAATCATTTTTCATAGGTAGTAAACTAATTATTCTCTTTCAAAGACAAACAAAGCTCAGCTTCTTCAGAGTATAGTATAGCTTAACTAATCACATATTGATTTGTGATTGGGATTAAAGATCATTATACAAGTCTACCACATTGGTCAATGGGGAACAATTTATCAATATGGTCGGTTTGATATGAGAGATGCAAAGGTTGCATGTCGACAACTTGGTTATTCTAAAGCTGTAGGATATTGGTACTATGGACGTGGTACGGGTAAAGTATGGCTGGATTACATGGGATGTACAGGCTCAGAGTCTTCACTTGGAAGTTGTTCTCACGGCGGGTGGGGAAGCGTTGACTCCAGGTGCAACCGTCACACATGGGATGTTGCTGTGCTTAAACAAAACATAAATAAATATCATGAATTATATTACTTTTCGGTGATCTCAGTTGTTGGAGCTGTTCACATTCGTCTTTTATGCAGAAGGTAATTCAAAGCATTAGTTTTTTTTTAAATAACTGATTAGTTTGTTTTTCCTTCCACCTGAATATGGTTCGAGTCTCGCCAAAATTGTTTTGGATGGGGAAGCGTTTAGTGTTACTGAAATTGATACACACGGGGTGTTCGTGTGCCATGATAGATACACATTATAGAGAAATGTATTTATTTACTTCACGTAGAATGCACGTAATATCATGTTACACGTTCAACGATTTTTTAAATATTACAATGAATGGTCTGAACCCAGGTGAATGGATATTTTTCGAAGTAACAATATTTCTCGAAGAGATAATATTTATATTATGATCATCCGGGTGGATGTAATCCTTAGAAGGACTGTTTGATGTGACTGACGTTTCGACAACCTGTGCGGAAGTCATCTTCAGAGTCAAGTGAAGAAAAAAGTCAGATATGGGTCTTATTTATACTGCCACAATAAACAATAGAACAATAGGTGAAGTTAAGAGATGATTCGCGTCGCTAACTTAATTGGCGTCATTTCAGCTTTGTTTAATAGCCTATTATATAGCGTGGGTAGTTTAATTGAGCGGTTGAGTGGATTCAGCTCAAACTTTGTAAACCAACTCTCAAGCACGAGGCGTTGCTTTCTATTGTTGCAAAAAGAAAGACATTCACTAGATTCCCAATCAATTGCATGGCCAGTATTGATTTTTTTAATAATGAGATTTTCTTCCACAACAGGGATAGAAAGATGCTTCTAGGAAGATGTCATGAAGCAGGGCAACAACTATCTCTTACAAGGTGCAACAGGAAAGTAAGTAACTAATATAACTATCTTAGAACCTATTCTTTTCTATACTTTCATAACTCAGTAAGGTAAAACGGTGGCAAAATAATGATTCATTTTTTTTTGTATATTGCGAAAGGTTTTTGTTTCGCCCTTAAGGCAGAAACGATACTGTACCACTTAGCTAACCCACAATATTCGTGAATGGTGTCAATTGGCTGTCATTTTATCGTAAACATCCAATGAAATACGGCGACGGCTTGATGAAGGACCATCTGTTTTCTTCAGTAGAGAGGTTTTATTCAATTGTCAGCCTCAGTTAAACGGGTCAGTGTGGAACGGTATGTCACGATAATTGGCTCTGGGACATGAAAGATACTCATGTTGCTTGTCCACAGCTTGGCTTTTCCAAAACTATAGGAACTTGGTACTATGGAAGAGGATCAGGTATAATATGGCTAAGCAACATGCAATGCACAGGCTAAGAGACCTCCATAAACGTTATTGAAAGAGGATGCGTATTAACCCTGTGTTTTATCTAACCGCTGGCTGAAAATGTCGATAATTGCAAATTAAGGCCGATGGGGAACGGTGTGTACTTATTGTTATGGAGACTTAAATATGAAAGATGCTATGCAATGCAAAGTTTCAAAATCCTGAACGTATAATGGATTGTTGGCGTGCTATTTTTTTATATTTGAGTGAAACTCTCGAACAGCTATAGTTCTTGCATATATATTCTATTGTCACAATGTTTTCTAGTTTTGTTGAGTATCGTATTAATTTATTAAGCGGCAAGGGGTCATGAATTGGCTCTCCGACACCATCAACACTTAGAGGTTGAATTCGAAATAACAGACTAAAAAGTGCTTCCATCGCTCATTTTTTCTCATTTAAGCACGAAGTAAGAATGCAATTCCTCTCGCCATCTCATTTTCAAATGGCAAATTCTACTCTTTTTTCTTCTTTTTTTTTCTTACTCGCACTATAACGTTTACCTTCTTAACGTTCACCATATGCTGTTTGGTCGTTCATCCCCGTTTCTTAGGGCAGCATATTCATATGCAGCAATTTAAAGTTAACCTTAATGACAATTACCAGTGATTATGGCTAAACCGTGGTAATGGCTAATGGGGAACTGTCTGCGATGGCAGTTGGAGCTCAAATGACCTGAATACTGCTAAGGTTGCATGTAAGCAACTGGGTTTTACCAAAACTGTTGGATATTCGTACTACGGACGAGGGTCGGGCAAAGTATGGCTGAATGGCATGTATTGTTCAGGCTCAGAGTCCTCACTAGGAAGCTGTACTCACAATGGATGGGGAAACGTTGACTCTTACTGCAATCGTCACACGTATGATGTAGGTGTCGTGTTGTTAAGATATCAATTAATCAGATAATTTAATTATAACTAGCATCGTATGTATATATATTTCGAAAAACGTAAGTGCTGGTGACGATCGTGAATGAAAAAAGAAGAAGCGAAAGTAATATGCTCTCATTTTGACGGGGACCCAAGTAATCCCTCATTAGAAGATGTGGAGCTGATCGAGGTTTTAAAAAGAAACAAAAAGCTTCCATATCACTGTGAGAGATTAACGATATTCTTGACGCTTTGGGAGACTGTGGAGAAAACACGTCAATACTTGGACAGTGGCTGGAAATTTTCTTATGAGTCTTGGGTAGTAATAATCGAACAGGCAATCGATAATATCTACATGCAAATAGAATTTAACAAACGTTTATGGAGAATACTCCATCTTCAGCTGATACAACAACATCGTTCCCACGATCAAACGCCAACGTTCACTTAACGATCGGAAAGTGTTTGGCCGACCGAGACTGATTGTCGGATACTTCGAACACGCTAATTAGTAAATGCTTCAAAGTCAACAAATTTTGCGCGCGGCGTGCTCAAGTGGAAATTGCAGTAATGTACATCAAATCAAAGCTATGCCACAGTTTGTGCCAGACAACGATTAGAAACAGTCTTCGATGGTAACTGTGACTTAAGCTCCCGTGTACAGTTGCAATATCTTTTGACATAAATAAAACTAATAATAAACTAATAATTTCCAAAATCAAATAATAAAACGCAATCATGGGGTCGATAAAGTAAACCATTTATCCAATATGAATATAAGTTCAGTTTCTTCAGAGTATAGATTTTCTAATCACAATTTAAGGAGTCGGTGGCATTATACAAGTCTACCACAGTGGTCAATGGGGAACAGTGTGTCATGGTAACTGGGAATGGGATATGAGAGATGCGAAGGTCGCATGCCGACAACTTGGCTTTACCAAAACTGTAGGATACTGGTACTTTGGACGAGGAACCGGTAAAGTATGGCTTAATAACATGCAATGCACAGGCTCAGAGTCCTCACTTGGAAGCTGTTCTCATAATGGTTGGGGAAATGTTTATTCTAGTTGCAACAGTCACATATATGATGTTTCTGTGCTATGGTGTATTTTTATCTCAACAGACGGAATTACCATAATTGGTAATATATTTTTGGCAACTTAGTTGTTAGCAAGACTATGGAGAACAATTTGTGATAATTATCCTTATCACTGGGGCATGGATGATTGGTTTTACAAAAACTGTTGGCTATTCGTACGAGGGGCAATGGACGGGTAAAGTATGGTTGTGAAACATGAGATGTTCAGGCTCAGAGTCTTCGCTTGGAAACTGTACTCACAACGGATTGGGAAATGTTCTCTCTTTCTGCAATGGTCACACGTATGATGTTGGCGTCGTGTAGTTATTGTGATACTAATTTATAACTAGCTCTACGGTGTTGTATTTATGGTGTCGAGAAGTGTATTGGATCGACAATATTCTTTGTATTGGTTAATAATGGATGAGTAGTATAAGGATAAGGGTTCTAAAGCAGCTTTTCACTCCCGTGGTTTTGCGAGCTCGACCACGCAGTGACTAGTTGTTTTATAAGCCCTTATCTTTATAAGAGTATAGAAAAGTCTAATTTTTCAACTACCAATTGCCAACTACTTTTCCCATACATTCCTTCTAAGCTTCTTGGAATTGTCTCTACGCCAATATATGTGTATATTTTTTGGAATATTGGCTTATGCATTCTATCGTTGTGTTCGTTTCCTCTGTAGAAACCCTTTAAAATTTGCAAGAATATTTCTATTATCCTATCCTTTCCGAGCATATACCAAGCAATGCCCATAGCTATGTACAGATACATCTATATCTGTGGACAAACATAGGCGAACTACAGGCAATGCCCCACAACCGGAGTTGTAGGATGTCCTTTCTCGCAACCCTCGAAGGCGCATTCCTCGCATTTCTCCTCTAGGAAGAGTGTTGCTCTATATTTCGTTCGTGCATAGCTCCAGCATTGGTATTCCCCCTTCTGGCATCTGCAGGGTTTGAATGCATTCCTTTCCTGGTGAGGGTGCAATCTGTGCAAAGGTTTGCTTGCGTTTCTTTTCTTGGAGCATTGTTCTTAGGGCTTTGTATCTATCTAGGTTATGCTTTCCTGGAGGAGGGTGTACCTCTTTCACTCTACCACAGCGTATCTCTACATCGATCTCTTCCCCCAACACAGCTGTATATTGCCTGGCGCTCTCCTCGAATGTCCCCGAAGATGCTGTCTCTAGTAGCTTTTCCGTAGCCCAAACCAAGGGCATTTTCTTCTCCTCCGAGAGGACTATCCTGTGTCCTCTAGCTTTCCAATCTATACTTTTGTATGTGATTTCTGTGTATCCCAATATCTTGTAGGTACCATGTAGCATTCCCAGGCGTCGTACAACACCATACTCTCGCAATCCCCAGATTTTCTGCTCCCTAAATTGGGTTGCTTCGATATCCTCCATCCTCTTCTGTCGTTTTCTCATTGATAGGAAGGAAGCCTCTCGGAATCAACCTCGAATATCTTGTATTCGCTTTAGGCGACTTCTATGGCTTGGCATTTTTTCTTTCTCCAAACCCATTCCACGCACTCGCTTGGTGGGAGGTATTGGGCAATGCTAGGGGCGTTTGCGTGCACTCGTGTGGGCATCGTGGACTCTGCCAATACCGTAGGACCTTCCTTGGTGTAGCATCGTAGTGGGGATATTTCCAAATCCGCAGACACATCTATCCGAAATATGGGGCAGTTTCGAAACCCAAGGTCTGCAATAGTTCAGAGTACCGACTTCTTCCCAGTTCTTGCCACCCTGTACGTACACCCCTACAATGCGTCGGGTCTTCGTATGGCAATACCAAGCTAGGAATATCTTCCGGTTGTCTTCGCAGGCAATTAAAAAGCAACGATCCAACAGTCTAGAAAGATTCTCCCAAAGCTTTTTGGGAGGCTGTACCACGAAGTACTGCTACAGTTTCTGCAATGGCAACACTACCAGCTTTAGAGAACTTCCCTCGTACATCCTCTAGCTTGGACATCTGGATGTTGGAAGGTCCTACGAAGATGTCCGTTTGGGCAGTCTACATACTCTGCTAGCTTTCCATCCATGGGATTTTTCACCTCAGCTTCGAAGTTCGACACTATCTTGTTTTAGACCTTCGTGCAAACCCCATCCGCGACCCCCATGCATACATGGTTTCCAACGGTATGGGTGTTGTCCAATATGGTACCAAGGCGTTTTCCTCGAATGCCTTCTTTTTCGAACCCAGAGACTAGTAGGGAATCCACGAGCTCTTTCCTATCCAACGTCCCAGAGAAGTCCTGTGTGTCTATGGAGTAGATTCCATACCCATGGGCACTCACTAGTCTAGGAAACTTGTCTATATTCTCTTGTAGTTGCTCCATGTAAAGCTCGGAGGTATCTATCTTGGCTACGAAGATGCCTTTCGTAGGCTTCCCTAGCTGCAGAAGATACCTTTGTTGCAATAGACTTTGCATTCTTGCACAAAACTTTCCCACCCTCGCGGAATACCTCCTGCTCTCGAAGGTATCCGTATACGAAAACGTCGTCTACGAAGGGAGGCAGCCCTGCAAGCGGCTGTAGCTTTTTAGGTCCTAGATTTCCATCCAGGTAGTTGCATTTGGAGATATCCACTAGAAGGTTATCCTCGTAGGCGTTTTCCAATAGTATGTGGGCTAGCACTCCCTTTTTGCTTCGTATTTCCATTTCTCGCAAAGTAGTCGAAATGCTCTCGCACTCCTCCATCTATATATGGAGGTAGAAGATATTCCCAAATACTTATCCATTCCAAAAATGCTATATGGTTCGTCTATAGATGTATTTGTGCATAGCTTTGGGCATTGCTGGTTATATGCTTGGAAAGGATAGAACGACATGGATACTCCTACAGAGCAAACGAACACAACGATAGAATGCATAGGCAAATATTCCAAAATATATATATATGCATATACTGGCGCAGAGACAATCCCAAAAAGCTTAGAAGGAATGTATGGGAAAAGTAGTTAAAGTAGAAAAGAAAAATAGAAAATGGTAGCTGAAAAATTAGACTTTTGTATACTCTTCTAATACTCTAATATTCTATACTGGTCCTTCATATATACTGTACATATATACTATACTCAAACGTGGATCCTAACGTGGTATATTGTAGTATAAGGATAAGGGCTTATAAAGCAACTTAACGAGCTCGCGAGACCACGAAAGTGAAGAGCTGCTTTAGAATCCTTATCCTTATACTACTGGGATGGCTTAAAATGATGGGATTACCATGGGAGTAGCATATCATTTATTTGCAATTGCAACGTTGTAGGTTGAACGATTGTTTGCGTTAGACCAGTGCATATTGTAAAATATACCTTACAATAGGACTTATGGATTGTCATGGTAATTGGTATCTTTGTATTGGTTGTTATTGGATGCTCTTCTCGCCATATTTGGGGTACTATTCATTTTTTTGTCTACTACTTCTTAAGAAGCGGTTTGCACTATGCTATCGTATTTGATTCCTTAGGTCATGTCAATATTCTAAATTTATTTTTTGATGTGTCACTGTCTGGATTTAATAGTAAATGGTGAGCAATGTGTGAATATGGTGGTTACTGGCGTATGAATGATGCCAAGGTAGCATTCATGCAACTAGGTTTTACCAGATAACGACTTTAATTCTCAGGAAAAAAAATATTGGTATGACCGCATATCAAAATTCAAGGTAATTTACGTTTACGTTGACGATCAAGAAAGCTCAAAGTATGTTTTACAACGCCTCTTCTAAAAGAAAAATACCGCGATAATCAAAAAGTCATTTAAAGCCTTCGCTGAGAGTCTAAAAGAAGATGAATCACAGAGCTTATGTTCATTGTCTACACCCGTAGCGATAGATCAGCGATCACTTCTCGTGAATGACCAGTTGCACGTGTTGTACTGTGCAGTTGCTAAAGATGGAGCTAAACTGGCTCGTCGGATCTTGTCTTGCAACTTCTACAACCACGTTGTTTTTAACAGCTGTGTTCAGATTAACATTAGCTGGGACAATCGCCTGGCTTTAAGAAGTGAGATTTTGAGTCTGCACTTCAGAACAGTGGTGCAGTTGTTCGGTCGAAGGCCTCGTATTGTAGTGTGCCAAACTCTGCTCGTTTCGATGCCCAGATATGGCCATTATATGGATATTACGAATGCCTGCATTTGACATCACTGTGATCGATGTGGCTCGGACTGAATGGTTAGTGTATGGGCGGGATAATTTGGCCTCTTTACTGATTTCTTTTACCATTCCGTCCAGCTTATTTACGCCAACGGGCCTGTTTTCATACCACACGTCGTCTGTTGGGGACCAATTTCTCTTCGGATACTGGAAGAGGGATTCGCAGTTTGGATTGGTCTTTGACAAATACAAGCGCAGAGCTTTGTGGCCGTCGTTTGGCTACTCAGTTTCATACAATCGAGCGTTTTCTTCGGGGAGTTTACATCATTTATGCCGCCCGAGTGGTTCTTGGTGGCTTCGTCGTGCGCCACTGTAGCGTAGTGTCGCCCGCTTGCATCAACTTCAAACTTCAAGCTTGATGTCTTTAGCTCTCGCTGGCCTTCTCTTCCTCTCCGGCAGAAAAACAAGATCAATTGGAACCAGAAATTCCTTAACAGACTCCATGGAGCCTTGGACGTTTTCACCTTCAATAGATCTTGGTTTTCGATGACTGGCTTGTGTTGTGTCTCCGTGTTTTTTCGCTTCATTTGAGCAAGCTGGGCATCAAGCATCTCATTTGAACGGTTAAACCTTGGGTCAGTTGAGAGCTTCAAACCACGGTTTAAAGGGGGCTGAGTCATATATCTATCTCTCAATGGCATGTCGAAAGCCCAGGAGTGTTTCCTTGCTGTACATCTTGCCGGTTGTCTTTCGTGCTTCGGAATAAAACTTGCGGAGATTTGCATCCAGTTGACCGCATTGATTTGTTAAGCGGCTGGGGGTCATGAAATGGCTCTCGGACACCACCAACACTTATTGTCATGAAAATGCTCTACATTTGTCGAACTGTAGTTTCAAATAGGTATAAGCAAATGCCTCGAAATTCAACACCACAGAAAAGAACATATTTAAAATTTCTCATGCGAAATGTCAGGGCGAAATATTGAACAGATCTTGTTTTAGGACTCTCTCTGTGAGTGATATGGAATTGAATTTGAAAAATCAACAACCAACTTTGGGGCTTCATAATTCTAAAACGGCTAGATATAATTCCTTGAAGCTCATTCATCAGAAAGGGCATGCCTCAAAATACAACATCCTTAAGTTTGGACAAAATCTATGGGGGATAATAAGGACGATCGACATGCCACACCCAATATTTTAAACTTCAATCAATTGACAAATTTATATTTAAAAATCAAATGGCTGCAAAGAGAGGAAGTATGTTTTAGCGCGCTTTGAATGCTACTGGTCGGAGCTTTCCGTTACTGCATTTAGCCACCTTAATGATACTAGTTTATCGAAGTGTTCCCGGTTGGAGTATCCGCACAGTAATTAAATATTCACATACTAAAGATGTCAGCAACATTATACAAGTCTACCACAGTGGCCAATGGGGAACAGTGTGTGATTATGGTAATTGGTGGGACATGAGAGAAGCGAAGGTTGCGTGTCGGCAACTTGGTTTTACCAAAACTGTCGGCCATTGGTACTTTGGACGAGGAACGGGCAAAATATGGCTGGATTACATGCGATGTACAGGCTCAGAGGCCTCACTTGGAAGCTGTACTCACAATGGATGGGGAAGTGTCTCATCTAGCTGCAACGGTCACAAATATGATGTTGGTGTGTTTTTATATTCATTGGCTTATAACATATAGATAACACATGGCTCCAGTTTGTGCATTAATTCTGTTGACTCCCGGTTATCTCGGATGACATCGCAAGTCCATTTTCACGTCTCATGTTTGATATAATGGTTTAAAAGCTATCCCATAGTTTGTGCAAGACAACAATGGGAACGGGTAGCTTTGACTTAAGGGGCCTGCTTAGGTTGGAAATTATATTTCCACAGCTAGTAATCTACTTATTTCCTTACGAAGACAAACAAAATAGGTTCAGCTTCTTTAGCAAATGTGATGTTGATATTGAGTATTTATTTAAAAATAGAGTTTTATGCTACAATGCAAATAGGGAGCAGTATGTTATGATGTTTTATATTACTTCATATTCCAGATGCCAAGGTCCCATGCCTCCAACATGGTTTTGCACATTTAATTTTTAAATTAAGGATTAACAGACTTAGGAATCGGCGGCATTATACAAGTCTATCATAGTGGTCAGTGGGAAACAGTGTGTCAGGGTGGTTATAATGGAAATTACTTTGATATGAATGATGCCAAGGTTGCATGCCGATTGTAGCAATATTCAATTCAGCTCGTTTATTCAACGTTCAGCCATATTTATTCAACGTTCAACCATATTTATTCAACTTTCAACCGAATTTATTCATTTACAAGATATGAAAGGCTTTAGTGACTTGTCTGGCGAAGCTGGATGATATAGTTAAAAAATATTTGTCATCTCATGGATCAGCCACTGGCCACGTCACTTGGCTACAGAATTGAAAGGCAAAGAATAAGAGAACGTATGGCTAGAATGGATCCTAAAAACACTGTCTTGAGATGGGGTGCCTTGGTGTCTCGAAGAACTTATCAAGTGCCATGGCCAAACTATCTATGGCATCTTGATGGGCACCATTCGTTGATTCGCTGGAAACTAGTAATTCATGGATGCATTGATGGATTTTCCAGAAGAATAATGTATTTAAGTTGCAGTTCAAACAACCGTTCTTGAACTCTTTTTTAATGGAATTAATTCTGATGGTGACCTCTGGCCATCAGGAATCAGAGTGGATCAAGGTGTAGAGAATGTCCTTGTATGCGATGCCATGGTGAAAGCTAGAGGTGAAGGGAGAGGAAGTTTTATAGCAGGTCCCTCAACTCACAATCAGCGCATTGAAAGGTTGTGGCGAGATTTTTTTAGATGTGTTTGCCATCTGTATTACTACGACTTTTATGCCATGGAATCCACTGGAATACTCCAAGTAAATGAAGCTTTCCATCTTTTTGCTCTACACTTGGTATTTATCCCCAGAATAAATAAGGCAATGAATGAATTTATGGATGCTTTTAATCATCACAGATTACGTACAGAGAGAAACTGGTCCCCGATCCAGATGTGGACAAATGGAATGATGCATGCCAATAACCATTAGCACATGGATTGGTGGATGAAGAGCCAGATGATGTAGCCATGTATGGATACGATGCCCAAGGTCCATCGCATTCCAGACAGGAAAATAATGTGATAGTTGAGCCAATAGATCTTGATAATGAAGAATTAATAAAGGCATACGTTTTGGATAAAATTGATCCACTAAAGGAGTAGACATATATTGTCAGGTTTAAGTCCCACTCAAGAGATAATTGAAGAAATGAAATGAGTATGCTATGAAAAAAGATTAAAGTCACGAAACCCATGATTTAGAAATGAATCTAATGGACTTTATGATGTAGGAGACCCTTGTGCTATTGTTTTCGTATATATTTTTGACGTAGTAGTACACCATAGCAAGCCATATTGCTAGTCACCATTAAGAATTTAGATTGTAATATTTAGGCCGAGAGCTTTAATTTTTCATACAACACAACCAAATTGATTTACCTGTAGTTTATAAATGTATGCATAAAAAATAAAAAAATTCATAATCAACATCTCAGTAATCCAGGGTCTGCCGTAAGGAAGTTTTTTTCTAATTTCTCTTCTGTGTATTAATATTTTCATCCCCAGCGTTCAGTTCCCCCTCAACCATCAACAAAAATCAATTTCTAAATAATATAATTTGAAAATTAAGTAGCAAGTGCCAAGACTGAATACAGGTTGTAAATTTTGGTTTTAATAAGCTGCAGGTTTAATATTAGAAATTATAATAGTTTTCAACTGCATATTAAGTTGTTTTGAAATGCACATATGAATTGGTTGTAGAAAATCCATGGCATAAAATTGATCCTGGTATTGTTACTCTGCCATGAATAACAAATTTTGATGTGTTTTAGAAATCACCCTTACACCCATCCTCAAAATGTCACACAACTTGTTTCTGATTAGTTTCAAATAATTTTCCTAAAAAATGCAAAGTTGAAATCCTTAACAAAAGGGGGGTGATAATTATAAATCCCATATCCCAGCCAAATTTTATTCTAATCCCAGTTCAAATCCAACAATCTCTGCCAGTTTTACTCAATCCTCAATTTCATTTTCCTATTCTTTGGTTCAAATATCGCAGTTCCATTACATGAAATCCCATTTCCCAGGAGGCCCCAAAAAATGAAATCCCAGCTCCCATTTAACACTTTCAGGACCCTTGGAAAGGTAAAATTATGTTGAAATATTCATACAGCCCTATAACATGAAAAGAGCCCTTTGGTCTTACTTATTTAGGAAGAAATCATATTTTACTCTTTGTGGAGTGGGTTTCACATCTGGGTTGCATAAAATTTGCAATCATTCACCTTCAGCTTGTGGTTGTAAATAGTCAACACGGCCAATCATCAAGATGTAAACACTACTTGTAATATGCTCATTTGTCATAGAACATAAGGGGAGACAGATTGATAACACTTTAAGTTTGTAAAATATTAATTTTCAACATTTCAGCAAAACGTTATCATTATTTTAAAATTAGCAACCTAAGAATTGACATACCAGTAATTTCTTCAAAAATTAAAAGGAAATGACAAATATATTTTTCAATAGCATTAATAGTTTCAATGTAACAGTGCATCATTTAAAGCTTTGTTTATCATAGTTAATTTTCTTTCATAAATGTCTTCAACAATTTTAGAAAAATAAACAACACTAACAACTTTTTGGCTTTAGCTTATATGTGGAAATTGTTTAAGCAACACCATTATATCTCTTCTGTAAATTTTGAACACAACAAAATAAAACATTCAAGTTTACATTTCTGTGCTTTGCTTTTGGCAATCATATTGAAATATCAGAAGAAAATAAATTTTATCATTGTATTCTTGTCCTGTTTTTTCAATTGTGAATGAATCTCTTTAGGTTGTTCATGATTTATGTAACATTGAGCAGGAGTTTCTTATACTCATGCCAGACCGAAATAAACATTAACAAAGGCACTGTCATATATATCAAGGAGCTCATCTTCAGAATAAAGAGGACAACCATGTGACCCAGTGGGTAAATACAATGTCTGGGTGCAAGTGTTTGAAGTAGGCACAAATGCCCACTTGTTCTTACTAATTGCAGTGGCGAAGTAGATGCTAGGTGGAATTGAAAAGCCCAGAACTGGCTCTTCTTCAGCACCAGTTGCGAATTGTAAGATATGTCCAATGGTGATGGCTGCCCTACGGCCGCTGGTAGCCTCTCGGACATACTTTAAGAATAGCTTATAGACAGCCATTTGATACCTTGTATTTGACCCTTCATCTGAGAAGGAAGGTGCAAGTAAGGAAATCAACTTTCTTCTTGTAAGATTATACGATTGAGAGGGTCGCATCACGTGTACTAACTGTGGGACAGCCTTTGCAATTTGGTACAAGCCAATCTTTGCAAACCCCATACGTAGCTTAAGAATGCATATGCTGGGCTTGGGTTCTTGAAACAACTCTTGTAACATTGATTCATCCATAAACTTTGGTACTGGCCCATTTTGAAGCATGCTTAGAGCCATGATGATTCCAACCTTTACATAGTCATCAGCAAGCAGATTCCTCAATCCATTGTCAAAATATTATTCTGTTCTTATCTCTCTGAGGCATAAACGGAAGAATTACTTTCTTGAACCCCCATTATCATGTGCAACTTCACCATCAAAGGTTACTTGCAAAGGGAGCTGAAGGTTTTCAATCTCTTCAATTTCATCAATTACAGTTTTTAACAAGTTTTGTCTGTTCACATCGATAAGTCACCTCTCCTTCCAAATTTGACTCAGTTTCAGTAGTATCAAGTGGCCGTCCCTTCACAATATATTTTTGTGCACATCTTAATACCTCAACTGGGTTAGTAACCTTGTCTGCCTCACCTGCTTTCAAGCATTCTTTCACTGCTGATTCAACATCATTAGTCACACCCCATGCCGACTTAAGAAGGTCGCTGTCATCTTCCTCTTGTGGCTTTTGAGAAGGAACAAGGCTTTCATGATCCTCTACATTTTGGCCATGGTTATTTTCTCTGCCATCTTGAATGACTGGTGCTGGTGTTTCCTGCCTTTCTTCATCTTCTACATTGGGTTCACGATTTCTTCCTTTAATATAATCATCAAGCAAGCTTTCAAATCCATCCTTCAGGGTTATATGAATGCTTCCTTGGCCTTCAAGGAGTTTCACTTCTTTGAAGGAGAATTCACCAGCATTTACAGGCTTTCACAATTTTCTTGTAATTGCTTTTAAAAATTCCAAATCCTGTGAAGCCACTGTTGGAAACTTTATAACAACTGCCTCAGCCAAGCATGCTCGATGGTGTGTTCAGTCATGTTAGAGTTTAGAGTAACAATGCCTCTTAGTATGATGGCATCATGTTCTAAGAGCAATGAATCACTCTCATTGAGCTGCCCCCTGGAATTTACAAGAACAAACTCGAAAGTCTTTTTCATTGGTTTGGCTTTTTTTGGTGCAGATGAAGCAGAAGTACCTAATAAGCATAAGCAATAGTTAAAACTTCTGCATCTAATAAGCTAATCAAAAATAAACTGGCTTTCTTACAGCATCCTTTTTACAAAATAAATGATTCACCTTAACAACATCAAATCCCCCCGCCCTCCCCCCCCCCCGCAAATAAGCCCTCGACAACAATATTTTGTTCCGACCATATAATATAATATTTTTTTAAAAATCTTTTTCCTCAGACCACCTCCCCCCCCCTCCCCCCCCACAAATCTATTGGTCTATCCCTAATCAAAAGACTTCTTCATATTTGGAACTAAGCATTGATAAAGCTGCTGAACGTCAGAACACGCGTCAGAATACGTCAGGACGAAATGTTATGTTTGCCAACTTCATTGGCAATTATTCCATGAAGGCCATTAACGTCGAGGAACTCAATCAAAAGTATGGCTTGGCGTAAACCAAAAAGCTAGAGACTACGGCAAGAATTGTCTATTTATATATTTATGTTATAATGAAAAGCTCAGCATTTAAGTGGCACTCCCGCTAAGAGCGGTCCGGTGAATTTGGGTTCGCAAAATCGATTCTCTTTATTTTTTGTGAGTGAAAAGCCTTTGGTATAAAAATACACTAAAAATATGATGTAAAATTTCGAAAAGGGGACCTTAAACTGAGCTAAATTATACTTGGCTTTCAAAATATACTCTTATTTTTACAGGGTCAGAAGTGAAACCTGCGGGTATCGAGCTGGTTTTGTCGCGAGCGAAATATTATCGTCCGTGCACAATTCTTGCACAATTTCTAACAAATTACGCTGTCGAATTTACATGCACTTAAAATGATTTTCGGTAATTCTGGCTAGAAATGAGCTTAAAATTAGATAAACAATGTCTGAGCTAGTGAAAAATAAAAAGTAAAAAGACTTTTATCGAAAAATATCATTGTATTTTATAAATAAAAACTTTTTATAATAATAAAAAGCTTATTAAGCTGATTTTATGTATAATTATATAATAAGCAGAATATTACATGGGCGCTTGGAGATACGAAAATTATCTTGTCGTGTTGAAAATTTCTCACTCGTTCGCTGCGTTCACTCGTGACAGATCTTTTCAACACTCGAAGATAAATTTCGTATCTCCGCGCGCCCATATAATATCCCCTATTTAATACATACCTAAACAAGTCACAACAAGAAATTTCTCGTTAAGTTAATATTTGTTCGTCAATTATGCCATGTTTGCTATTGTCCTTTAAATTGAGTAACCATTGATTGAAGTTTACCTCGATCAAGTTTACCGTTGTCTAAAAGCAATCCACTCTGTTGGATCAGAGAATGAAATATTACTATAGTAATGTGGTTACCAGGGAATTTCATTTTGTTCCTATTCATAAATATAGTTTTTCAAGTCTTAATAGTTTATCTTTATATCAGTGGTGATCAGTGGTGATCAGAGATCTTAGACTGTATTAAGAAACGTTCGTTTTTAATACTGAATCGCCTAATAGACAATATGCTTTGCAGGACGGTTTTTCCATGGTCTAATCTAAGCAGACATTTTTTTAAATTACTTGTCTAAAGCAAAGCCTTTTTCTATAGATGCCTGGGTATTAATTTTTTATCAAAAAAGACAACAAATGTTTAATTACGAGTTTCTCAAGGAGTTTACGACATAAGGAACTGTGTGTCATTGGAGTGGCTGGGATATGCCTGATGCCAAAGTGACTTGCCGTCAACTTAGTTTTACTAAAGCTTGAAACTTGGTAGGTGGAACTTGGTACCGTGGACTAGGGATGGGTAAGGTATGGCTCAACAACATGTATATAGATGACATAATGTTGATAATACCACAATGAATCCAAAAATATCTTAGTTAAATCAAATGGATATATATTTCGTGGGGAACAGTTTGTGCTTATATCGGCTGGGACATGAATGATGCAAAAGTCGCATGCCATCAACTTGGGTTTACCAAAGCTGTAGGAATTTGGTACTATGGACAAGGGACGGGTAAGGTATGGCTCAACAACATGGGATGTTCAGGCTCAGGGGCCTCGCTTGGAAGCTGTACTCACAATGGATGGGGAAATGTTTACTCTGACTGCAACCGTCACATATATGATGTTCTTGTGTGTATTATTGCATCAACAACAATGGTATCAATGGATCATTGGTACATAGCCTCAGACGTCGCAGTAGACGCGTAATCAAAATTATACAAAGGGAACAGTGTGTCATGATAGCTGGGACATAAATGATGCCAAGGTTGCATGTCGCCAACTTGGTTTTTCCAAAACTGTAGCATATTGGATCTATGGACAAGGGACCGGTAAGGTATGGTTGTACGCCATGTCGTGTTCAGGGTCCGAGGCCTCACTTGGAAGCTGTTCTCACTGGGGATGGGGAGATTCGCCGTATATACTCATTAAACATTGGAGATCTTTTTAGACCAATGAAATGGAAGAAACTCTTAATAGAAAAACATATATCAATATAATATCATGACATGTAATTTATGTCGTATGACAATACGTTTGTATTGTATAGTTCAAAACGGTTTTGTCCTGTAAATTGGCATAATCCATTTATAAAAGTTTCTAAAAGCTATAATACACAAAAAACATTCATTCTAAAAGCAGCGTAAAACTGAGTAGCTCATTGAAGAAATGTTATCATTATAACCCCTAGAACTGGCCAAATGAATGTTCAGCTAAGATTGCATTTGGACAAATTTGTTGCAGCATAGTGCCTTATTAAAGTGAATCGAAGCGTAGTAATAAGCGAATGGGGAACAATTTGTCAAGGTGGTTATCCTTATTACTGGGATATGCCAGATGCCAAGGTTGTATGTCGACAACTTGGTTTTACCAAAACTGTGGGAATTTCGTGGGAAGGACGAGGGACGGGTAAAGTATGGTTAGACTACATGCGATGCACAGGTTCAGAGTCCTCACTTGGAAGCTGTACCCACAATGGATGGGGAAATGTTTACTCTAGCTGCAATGGTCACATATATGATGCTGGCGTTGTGTAGTGGACTTTAAATGCATTATTATTAAATATAGCATATTATCAAATCCAAACAGTTGATCATTTTGAATACTATAAAAAGAAATATTTACATCACACAAAACAATATTGACTCACAACTAAGTTTCTCAGCATTCTAAAATAATGAAGCACACTCCTGGAATAAAAAATAACGTACGAGAAGCAAAATAGCCGAAACATCATTGCTTTAAGAGCAATATAGCCGTGCTATGACTTTAAAGTGAAATACACGGTTATTTGTCACGACTCGATAAATATTTTCTTCGGCCTTGGATTACCTCGGATTGGAAGAACGTCATAACAAGGCGTTCAACTATGAAGCGATATATGTTGTTTAATAGTTGTTAATAGTCAAATTCTACTCTCTTTTTTTCTTCTTTTCTTCCTCGGAAACTGTACTCACAATGGATGGCGAAATGTTGACTCTGTGTGCAACGGTCATACATGGGATGTTGGTGTCTCATGTAGACTTTTGAGTTGGATTTGCTTTTCCACTTAGTTTAACTTTCTACGTGGTAGCAATATTTTTTTCATATAGGTGCAACATTCGTGGGATGTTGTTGTTCTATTCTATAAATTGGAACGCAAATTATTTAAGTACCAAAAATGTCATTACCACTCTTTCATCACGATTGCATATCTGTTATGAAGAAGGCTGGTAATTCGACATGTGGCGCTACCGGTAACATCACTCAGCGCATTGAAAACCGCAGTGGTCAGTGGGGAACAGTATGCCATTATTATGGTCCCTGGGATATGCCTGATGCCAAGGTCGCCTGTCGTCAACTTGGCTTTACTAAAGCTGTAGGAACTTGGTTCTATGGACAAGGGTCTGGTAAAGTATGGCTAAACAACATGCAATGTACGGGCTCCGAGGCCTCGCTTGGAAGCTGTACTCACGATGGATGGGGAAATGCTCACTCTAGCTGCAACGGTCACACATTGGATGTTGGTGTTGTGTTGGTATTGAATCCTTATCACACTGTATTAATTGGGCTTGGTTATGGCTGAAAATGGTAAATGTAAATAGTCGGGGAAATGGGGAACATTGCGTACTTATTCTTATGAAGACCGATATAAAAGATGCTTTGCAGTGCGCAGGTTTACAATCCTTACTCGGAAACTGTACGAAACCAGTTGGACGAGGGGCTTGATTATCCGTAGTCAACAAGCCACGTTGCATATCATAAAATTCAGAGTTGATTTCGTATCGTGCTTTATGCATGTCACAAAAATGTAGATCACCAGATTTGTCAAGATGGTTATCCTTATAATTACTGGGACATGAATGATGCCAAGGTTGCATGTCAACAACTTGGTTTTACCAAAACTGTAGGATATTGGTACTGGGGACGAGGAACGGGTAAAGTATGGCTGTACTACATGCGATGTACAGGCTCAGAGGCCTCACTTGGAAGCTGTAATCACAATGGATGGGGAAGTGTCTCATCTAGCTGCAACAGTCACACATATGATGTTGGTGTGTCACTAAACATTGACTTACAAAGTATTGTTAACACATGGCTCCAGTTTTTGCATTAATTCTATTGCCGTCCGTTTCTCACGTTTGAACATCGCAAGTCCATTTTCACCTCTCATGTTTGACATATCAGTTCAAAAGCTATCCCACAGTTGGTGCAAGACAGCAATAGGAAACGGTTTGTCACAGTGGCTATGACTTAAGGTTCTTGCAAAGGTTGCAAAATCTTTTTTCATAGGTAGTAAACTAATCATTCTCTCGCAAAGACAAACAAAGCTCAGCTTCTTCAGAGTATAGTATAGCTTAACTAATAACATATTGATTTGTGATTGGCATTAAAGATCATTATACAAGTCTACCACAGTGGTCAATGGGGAACAATTTGTCAATATGGTTGGTTTGATATGAGAGATGCAAAGGTTGCATGTCGACAACTTGGCTTTACTAAAGCTGTAGGAACTTGGTACTATGGACGAGGGACGGGTAAAGTATGGTTAACCAACATGCAATGTACAGGCTCAGAGGCGTCGCTTGGAAGCTGCACTCACAATGGATGGGGAAGTGTTAGCTCTTACTGCAACGGTCACACATATCATGTTGGTTTTGCTTTGTGCATTTTAAATGCAGTAGTCAGTATTGTGGTTACAATAGTTCGTATCCATGTTTATTTTATATATTACCGAAATGGAAATTTGGGTATTATATATAGATAAAATGATTAATGCCGGAGTTAAATTTATAATGCTAACAAATGCCATGGGGATTAAAGCCGATGTTAGGTTTCGTGTTTGCTTTTACAATATGTCATGTGGACAACTTTTACTGAAACTCTAATAAGATTTTGGTACGCCATATTTTGCTCTGGTTCAAAGACCTCAATTGGAATTTTCTATTTAAATTTTTGTTTTACATTGCTAGATATTGTTTTTTTTAAATGGAAATTTAAATTTAAATTTCTTTTTATGACACACTGGTCTAAGATTTCAAGAATTGTTTTTCTGCTTTCTGCGTATCTCGCGTCGAGGTTTTATAAAGTGAATTACATTTATGTCTATGTAGACAACTGGGTTTTACCAAAACTGTTGGATATTCGTACCGCGGACGAGGGACGGGTAAAGTATGGTTGCATGGCGTGTATTGTTCAGGATCAGAGTCCTCACTAGGAAGCTGTACTCACAAGGGATGGGGAAGTGTTGGCTCTCACTGCAACGGTTACACATATGATGTTGGTATCGTGCTGGTATTGTATCAAACATTATCACGCTGTATAAATGAAGCTCAGTCATGGCTAAAAAAGTGATGTAATATACATAGACAGGGCGATGGGGAAAGTGTTTACTTTTTATTGCGGCTTTAATATGAATGATGCATGTAATCCAGAGGTTTAGAATCCTTTCTAGGAAACTGTACGCATAGTGGATGGAAAATGATGACTAATTCATATGCTGGTGTGGATGTTGGTTTGAAAATTTAAAGTATCGAAACTCGGAAATGCAATTTCTATCCTATGTTTATTAATATATAAGTTTGGGTATCAGTGTATACAACCATTATTCGGAGATTCAGGGACTCCGTCAAATGGGAACAGCACTGTGATTATTATGCTAATAATTACTGGGATATGAATGTCACAAGGGTGCTTGTTGTACACTAAATAGACATAGTTTAAATGTGTTATACGCTACCAGAGTGGCCAATGGGGAACTGTGTGTCATGCTAACTGGCGATGGGACATGAACGATGCTAAGGTTGCATGTCGACAACTGGGCTTTTCCAAAGCTGTAGGATATTGGTACTACGGACGAGGAACTGGTAAAGTATGGCTGTACGAAATGCGATGCACAGGTTCAGAGGCCGCACTTGGTAGCTGTACTCACAATGGATGGGGAAACGTTTACTCTGGATGCAACAATCACCAATTGGATGTTGGTGTCGTATTGTGTATTATCCTGCATTATCTCTCTATATTCAAAGTATAAAGAAATTATATATATAGATAAAAGTTACAATATACTACAGAGGTCAGTTGGAAACAGTTTGTGATGTTGGTAATTGGTACTGGGGCATGGCACAATGGATTTGGAAGTGTTCACTCTCGGTGCAACGGTCACACATGGGATGTTGGTGTGTCAATATAAAATCTAGCAGACTATATTAATGAAAGATTCGTTTATTCATTGCATGAGTTCATGAATTCGACTCATTGAACAGGGTCTTTCTCTTTTACTGTCATGTTGGTGTCTAGGAGTTTTTTTTTTGTCGCTTTTTTTTAAATAAGTAACAAAATCATATTTGAACACGCCCATTATGAAGCAATTGCATTGGTTTCCAGTATACTATCGTATAATTTATTTCCTACTTCTAGTCACAAGGCGCCGGGCAGCACAAAATAATCGATCTATTAAGAACTTAGGAAGTCCATAAAATAATGAGGATGATGGCTAGTGAAACTAGCGTGGACTGCGTCGGTGTTTCTAATGAAACAGTTATCGTAGATTGATAAGTTTTACACCGTAGTGAAAATAGAAAAATAATGAATTAAGTGATCTGCCATGAAGGTGACCAGTGCATGAACTGACAGACCTAATCCACTGCTTTTTCATTTAAGACCGCGTGTCATTCCCTAGAGTATTTGATTAACGGTTGCGTATGAGAAGACACATGACTATGGATACGACTCAAACAAAGAATCTTATTTATAAGAGAGTGACACGTGATCTGAAATGGGCAAATTATTACGCCCAGGTGAATTTGGTCCATACCATCGTGTCTGATGTTGATAGACAGTCCCTAATCTTAGCTTTACTGTGCAGATGAAAATGGAAAAAAAAGAAGAATAAAACAAACAACAAAAAGAAAACAAGCCTTGCAAATGTCTGTGACATGCTGATCGAACAGCATATTCTAGTGAAATGTCACACCAGTGTTCGTAAAAGAAGCTGAAAGCAGAATACGCTCACCATTAACAGATACTTACTTTATAGAAGGAGCTGGACGGCTGGGTGATCTTGTTAACTCAATACAAGGAGTTCCGTCTTGTTCCTATTTAGTTATAGCTAATTGTGCATCATCCACAGTAGAACATGTGACTGTTGCAACCAGAGACAACATAAGCGTAATTAAGAGTAGGCCAAAAGCATATTGAATTACATCAGATGTTTCATTTTCAAATGTTAGTGGATATCAATGCTTTCTCGAAAAGTCGTTTTTGAAACATGATTTCATGCTTTCTTTCTTTCTTTCTCTTTTCTTCCTCCCCCCCCCCCCCCCCCCCTTATACCTGTTTTCAGTCTCAAAGAAATAATTTGAAAAAGAGCGAAATCAAAGTAATTAAAATTGTTTTCAACCATCACTTGCGCGGGCTTGAATCATCCCCTCAAGCACACTTGGAACCGATCTATTTCGTTTTCCAGACAATCAAAAGATAAAGTTGATTTACTCATGAAAACGTAAAAGACTGAAAATATACTGAATGTCGAATATAAAAATTACACTGCCTTGGATTTTTTGTGTCATTTTCTTTATACATTGTACAACACCAACATCCCAGGTGTGATCGTTGCACCCAGAGTTAACACTTCCCCATCCGTCGTGAGGGCAGCTTCCAAGTGAGACCTCTGAGCCTGTACACCGCATGTAGTACAGCCATACTTTACCCGTTCCTCGTCCCCAGTACCAATATCCTACAGTTTTGGTAAAACCAAGTTGTCGACATGCAACCTTGGCATCATTCATGTCCCAGTAATTATAAGGGTAACTACCTTGACAAACTGTTCCTCAACCCCAATTTGTTATTACGCTCCAACACAACTTTAATAGAAAGAGTTTGATAAAACAAACTTTACGTTTTCGACATGCAGCCTTAGCCTGTTCCCCATTGGCCACTGCAGTAGAATTTCGATAAATACTTTACATGTTAAGCCAACTTCTGAGGCTATAACTCCATTAATCCATTTGTTGATGATGCAAAACACACAAAGCAAGTTGTCGACATGTAACGTTCGCATTAATCATATCTCAGTATAAGCACCGACCACTTTGAAGACAGCTTCCAATTGAGTACTATGAGTATGATTATTGCGTGTCCCACATCCAGTTTTTCCAGTTCCTCTTCCAACGTACGAATATTCAACAGCTTTATTAGAATAAAATCTATAAGCATTCTTAGCAGTTTGCAGACTATTTTTTAGACAACTATGCTTTACCCGTTCCTTTTCCGTATAACCAATATCCTCTAGTTTTGGAAAAACCAAGTTGTCGACACACAACTTTCGTTTATCTCGTACTCCATTCGGCATCATTAGAATGACACACTTTCCCAACTGGCTTTTGTGAGTTTCTTTTATAGTGCAGCCAAAACTACCTGAAACTGTATAGCTATTTATTGTACCGACCTAGTTAATTGGTTGATAGTGGCTTTTATGTGAGAGAAATCCATAATTGTATTCTATTACTAAATAAAATAATAATAAAAAAAGGAGTACAAAATCTTAGTGACCAAAAACATGAATAGAAAATATCTAAAATGCTTTTGAGCACGAAACAATGTTGTTCCTTCTTCTATAAGTGCTGATTTCCAAATACCAAGTTTTTGCATTTTCCTTTCTTATTCGCTAGAATGGTTGACTAGACAAATGATGCTGACAATATGCCTATTTGTTATCAATGCATGAAATACATGAAAATCAAATACTGCAAAGGTAGTATAATAACAACCCAGTTTTCCAAAGAATTTGCATGTTATCGAGGTCATTGATTCGATCTAGGCATTAAGAACACTTAGTTCCCCGATTAACTGCTAAATAAGTTCGCTTTTTAGTTTAACAGGTTCGTCAGTGCCAGTTCCAAATTTGAAGTTGTCACACCCAACGTGTTAACATCGTGGCTCACTCAGCAAGTTATTTTCACGATATTCTTTCCAGTTGTTTAAAACACATGAATTATTAGCAACAATTCAAAGCACAAACAGTTACTCGACAATCTATCTAAAGTTTACAGCTGCAGCTAGCCAATCATAAAAGGTTCATAGTTTGCTTAATATTTTAGCAAGGGTAGAAGAAATTTTCAAAATATGGATTGTTTTAAATATATGCTAACGATTATAAATCACATGCACATGTAGGTTTAGGTTGCATCATACAAGTCTACCACAGTAGTCAATGGGGAACTGTGTGTGACGGTGGCTTTGACATGAGGGATGCGAAGGTTGCATGTCGTCAACTCGGTTATTTCAAAACTTTAGGGTTTTGGCACTATGGACAAGGGACGGGTAAAGTATGGTTGTGGAACATGCAGTGTACAGGCTCGGAGTCCTCACTTGGAAGTTGTACTCACAGTGGATGGGGAAATGTTCATTCTAGCTGCAACGGTCACACATATGATGTTGGCGTCTCATTATTTTATCATATTGACGCTTGGTCATCTAATAGTTGAGCTGATCACAATCTGTAATAATAATGCTCTTTTTTGAATAACTGTTTAGTTTAGGCTTCCATTCAATCTTCATGAGCCCATGCAGTCCGCCTACAAGCCTTTCCACAGTTGTGAAACTGCTCTTCTTCGTGTCAAAAATGACATTCTTCAAGCTATTGACAATCGCTCCTGTGTTGCCTTGCTTCTCCTTGATTTATCTGCTGCTTTTGATACCGTAGATCACAAAATTCTTCTTAATCGTCTTAGTACCAAATTTGGAATTGCTGGTAGCGCTCTGTCATGGTTCCAATCCTACCTCTCTAATCGTACGCAGTTTGTCTCTCTTGATGGTGCCTCATCTGAATTTCTCCAGCTTGACTGTGATGTTCCTCATAGTTCTGTTTTTTGTCCAATATTGTATCTGCTTTACACCTCGCCTGTTGCTGATCTCCTTCGTAAACATAAAATGGCTTTCCAACTGTATGCTGATGATACACAACTGTATATACCATCTTCTTGTAATGATGCCTTTTCTCTTGATCATGCCATGACTCTAACTGAAAACTGTCTTGCTGAGATTGATAATTGGATGACTTTGAACAAACTTAAACTGAATAAAAACTTGTAGAGCGCTTATACAAGTCTGTTCTAAGCGCTTTGAAAATAAATGATAAAAAATGTTCACGATAAATTAAGGTAAGACTACGAAAGAGTAAAACAAAAACTATGATTTGAAAGCTAATTTGAATAAATAAGTATTAAGTTTTGATTTGAATGAAGCAAAATTAGTAGTGTTTCTTATTGATGACGAGAGCATGTTCCAAAGTTTAGGGGAGCAACAGTAAAAGAACGTAGACCATAAGATTGAAGATTCTAGGACTTGGAGTTTAGAGCCAGATGAGAAGACGATCGAAGATTGCGTGAAGGTTTATAGGTAGAGATGAGATATTGGATGTAGACAGGAGAGAGATTATGCAGGGCTTTGAAGATAAGCAAAATTATTTTAAACTTGATCCTTTCAGCCACAGGAAGCCAGTGTAAATCATTGAGGACAGGAGTTATGTGATCATGTTTGCGTGACAAGGTGATGAGACGAGCAGAAGCATTCTGGACAGCTTGAAGCTCGTTAATGAGATTTTGAGGAAGGCCATACAGAAGAGAATTACAGTTATCGAGTTTTGAAGTGATGAATGCATGAACAAGTATTTCTGTGGTCTTGGAGGAGATAAATTTTCTGATTCGAGAAATGTTACGTAGATGATAGAAGGCAGATTCGCAAGCATTGTTGATGTGTGGGGCCATAGACAATGTAGACAATGTAACACCAATATTTCGAGCTTGAGACGAACAATTAATTACATCAGAGCCAAAGTGGAGGACAGCAAAAGATCTTTGAGGATTGTGCTTGTTATTATTATAATTATTCATCTGAAACTGCAATTCTGCAAATGGCCTAACTTTGGCTCTTTTAATCACGTAATACAAAGATGGCAAGTAGTGCTACTTTTGATATGCTTGACTCTGCAAAATATATTGATAATATACTTTCTGGCTTTTAATCCTTTTCAATTATTTGAGCAACCATATACCAATGTTTTAACGCAATCCATGATGTCTACTTAAAAGAAGAACTCGGGGGAAAATGCAGACTTTTTTGCAGATAAAGGTGTCGGCTGAATCATACAAGTCTACCACAGTGGTCAGTGGGGAACAGTGTGTGATAACTTTGACATGAATGATGCGAAGGTTGCATGTCGACAACTTGGTTTTACCAAAACTGTAGGATATTGGCACCTTGGACGAGGGACGGGTAAAGTATGGCTGCACTATATGCGCTGTACAGGCTCAGAGGCTTCCCTTGGAAGCTGTTCTCACAATGGATGGGGAAGCGTTTGGTCTGGCTGCAATGGTCATACATATGATGTTGGTGTTGCGTTGTGCATTTTAAATGCAGTAGTCAATATTGCGGTTACAATAGTTCATATCCATGTTTATTTTATATATTACCGAAATGGAAATTTGTGTATTATATATAGATAAAGAGATTAATGCCGGAGTTAAATTTATAATACTAACAGATGCCATGGGGATTAAAGCCGATGTTAGGTTTTGTGTTTGCATACAATATATCATGTGGACAACTTTTACTGAAACTCTAATAAGATTTTGGTACACCATATTTTGCTCTGGTTCAAAGACCTCAATTGGAACTTTCTATTTAAATTTTTGTTTTACATTGCTAGGTATTGTTTTTTTAATGGAAATTTAATGTAAATTTCATACTTGTCTAAGATTTCAAGAATTGTTTTTCTGCTTTCTGAATTGTAAAGCGGTATAGAGTGTGTATAAATAGCGCTATATAAATGTAATGAATTTTTATTATTAATATTATTGTTAATTGGAAGTTGGTCTCATTAGGCACGGGGAGAAACGCCTTAAAGCCCTCGAAAGATAGAGATATATGAAATGCAATTAGTGGATAATATAAAGTTATACTAGCAAATGCCAAGGGAATAAAAGATTGTGCTGTAGTGCTATTACAATACATCGGATGATGTTTTTGTGGCTGAGCTGATATAAATCGTTTGCAGATGCATTGAAATGCTCTTTGTTTTTTTGGTTCTAATCGTAATAGAATTCTGTTTAATCTGCCGGAAACGTTTCGTATTTAATAATCAGAAATTATTATAATCTACATGATTAAAAGTAAGAAGATGTAACTAGCTAAAAACTAATTTACCTTTTCATCATTACTGTTTTACGATTTAAAGTATTTTGAAAACAAGCTGATGATAGGATATGATAGGAATAGATATCCTATTCATTAGAGCCAAGAATTAGATGTTGTGTTCCATCAACGTTTCGTTTTATCTTAGCTCAATCTTTTTAATTTGGTCTTTTCTTTTGTTGTCTTCACAACCTGTCAATCAAAGCACTAAAGCTAATTTTCTAAAATAATACCTTCTAGTTTACACATGCGTAAAATCCCGAATAATGAGATTAGTTTTTTAGTTTTATGCTTCTATTATTAAGATGTCATAAATCAGCGCAAGAAATATTAGGTACAAGGCGGAACAGGAAAGCAAGTAACTAATACTTTCTTTTTGGACCCTTTTTTTTGCCATTCTTAACGGTACTGCCGTCCACGCCTACCGCAAACAGGGTGAATGCATGGAACAGTGTTTGATAAGATATCGAGCTCTTGCTGGTTTGAGATTCACGATCATTTGTCTTAGTTAGACTTTGCTCTTTGGTATCTCGCGATGGGTTTTATTTTTACTTTATATCCTTGGATTAGCTCGGATTACAAGCACGTCATTACAAAGCATCCAAACAGAAAGAGATATAGATCGTGTTTTACAGTATTCAACGAAGCTCTGTCTTATTTACTTCTTAGCATTAAATTCGGACACTATTTCCTTCTCATCCTTGAGAAGCCAAAACGTTGGTCATTGGGGAACAATGTGTCATGACTATTATGGTGACCAAAGTTGGATGTCGACAACTGGATTTTACCAAAACTGTAGGATATTGGAATACACAAACTCAGAGTCCTTAATTGCAAGCTGTTCTCACAGTGAATGGAGAAGTGTTAGCTATTACTGCAACGGTCACACATATGATGCTGGTTTTGTGTTGTTATTGTTGTAAAACCCTTAACACACTGTATATATGAAGCTCAGTCATGGCTAAAAAAGGGATATAATCTAAGGGTGCTTGTCGTCAACTAAATAGACAATTTAAAGGTGTCAGCACCATTATACAAGTTTACCACAGTGGCCAATGGGGAACAGTGTGTCATGCTAACTGGCAATGGGACATGAACGATGCTAAGGTTGCATGCCGACAACTGGGTTTTTCCAAAGCTGTAGCATATTGGTACTACGGACAAGGAACGGGTAAAATATGGCTGTACAACATGCAGTGCTTAGGCTCAGAGAACTCTCTTGGAAGCTGTTCTCACAATGGATGGGCAAATGTCTATTCTAGCTGCAATGGTCACACTATTGATGCTTTTCCTATTGTGTATTGCCGTATGAAGAATGAAGTACAGTGCGTGAATGTGAAGCTCAAAGGATGGGTAAATGTTGACTTTAGTTGCAACAATTACACATGGGAGAAAACTGGACTCGTGGTACTTTTTCAAAACTGCACCCGAACCCATTCAATTTCAAATGTATGATATGCATAAATACCACTAACTATATTGCCTCTCAGGCATTTCAGTTGTTGGAACTGACCACATTGTCACACACTGTCTTTCATGCAGGAGGTCATGAATTCGACCCATGACATCAATGTTACTATTTAAAAAAATCTCTGTTAGGTCTATGCTTTTATTCACCTTCCAATAGTTGGAGTTCAGTCACCAAAGCCATATTCCTTAACGAAACGTTTTTGGAAACAAAATGTGGAGGGTTTTTAATTGAAATCCCAAAATTATCGTTGTTAAGAATTTAATTTTCCGCAAAATCTGCGACCTTCGAAAATGCGAAATTAACACGAAATTAACAAACGCTGTAAAATAAGGGCCAAAATGATACAACTCAAGATGTATTGAGTTGAAAGAGGAACTTTACTCTTCCAATTTCTTTCTTTATGGTTTCTTTGGTCAGCGGTTGTGGAGGAGGTAAGATGGCGTTTCCCGCGCTCTGTCAAAAAAAGTTGATTTCGACCTATCTTTGTGTTATCTTTTTCTCTATTTTATAAATATAATGGATGAAGTTTGTCTTAATAAGTTTTCTGCTCTCCTTGATGAGAAGCTAAGTCCAATTATTAATGATCTACGGGATTTGAAAGCTAAACCATCTAAGCTCGAAGAAGTTGAAAAATCTCTGGAATTTCTATCAAAGAAGTACGATGAGTTTTGCTCAAAAATCAAGCAACTGGAGTCCGAAAACCAAAAGATCAAGCAGGAAAATTGTGTCCTAAGTACGCAGTGCCACCGGCTAGCAAATGACTTGAGCCAACTTAAGGTAGACAACAATGATCTTGCTCAATACTCGAGACGAGACACCTTAGAAATACGTGGGATACCGGTCCGTACTGATGAAAACCCTTATGAAATTGTGTGTAAAGTTGGTCATTTGGTGGATGTTAAGATAGAGAAAGAAGATATATCTGTGTGCCATCGTCTAGGCCGCGATCGATTCGGTAATCAAGCTATCATTGTAAAGTTTGTATGAAGAGAACTACGTGATGACCTTTACCAATCTAAGAAATTTTTGCGTGACAAGACAACAAGAAACATCGGTCTGCTAAGATCCACAGAACAGAAAATATTTATTCAAGAAAGTCTTACTCGACAGAACCAAAAGTTGTTTAATCGCTGTCTTAAAGTCAAGAAGGAACTGAAATATAGATTTAATTGGACAAACCATGGAAGAATTTATTTGAGAAAGGACGGATCTAGTGAAGCGATCAATATTGAAAATGATCTTGACGTGGACAATCTATACCCTTAAGATAAGTGGTATCCACATGTATTCATTATGTATTTTTTCTCGAATTCTTTAATCTCGAAGATAACAATAATCTGAACAGTATTATATATGATCTAACTGATTCAGATCCTGATTGTCACCTTCCAGTCCAATCTAATTTTAAATATTATTCCGCTGAAGATTTTTGCAATAGTAATGAGATTTCAAACTGCACGTCTGGTAAATACTTTTCCGTTTTGCATTCGAATATAAGAAGTTTAAATGCGAATCTTGACAATTTTACCCAGATGCTTTCTGAATTAAAGCATAATTTCTCACTTATTGGTCTGACGGAAACTAAGTTAAAAATCTCATCAGATATATTATTTAATAAGAATTTGGATGGTTTTTGTTTTATTTCACAACCACGTCACTCAAACGCGGGTGGTGTTGCTTTTTATGTACCTGAAAAAATGTCATTTAGCCTTAGAAATGACATTTCCTGTTCTACAGACGATTTTGAATCACTTTTTATTGAGGTACAAAGTGATTTGCATCATAATATTGTGTGTGGTGTCATGTATAGACATCCAAACAGCCAGTTAGAAGCATTTACGAACTATCTGGAAACAACAGTCAACAAAATCAACAGTGAAAACAAGTTTTGCACAATTATGGGAGATTTTAATATTGACCTCCTAAAAACTGATTCCTATCCTGATAATGATAAATTTCTCAATATTCTTGAATCTTGCTTCTTTAATGCCCACATACTACAGCCTACTCGCATTACAGACCATTCTGCCACACTCATTGACAACATATTCTTTAATTCACTTGCTCATCATACTATAAGTGGTAATATTATCTATGATCTGACTGATCATTTGCCAAATTTTTTGATCATAAATAAATTATCACTACTTCCAAAACATATAAAAATATCAACTAGAGATTATTCAAATTTCAATGAAGCAAATCTCATTGAAGAAATCCAAACCATTGATTGGAATAACAATGAAAAAAATTGTTCTAACAATGTGTCCTTAATATTTGACTCTTTCTATTCAAAACTTTGTTCTGTAATTGACAGACACTTACCAGTAAAACAATTAAGCAAGAGAGAAATATTGCAGAAATCTAAACCGTGGATAACGCCAGGCATAAGAAAATCTATAAATATAAAAAATAGGCTTTATAAAAGATATATCAAAACACGATCAATGTATTATTATGATAAGTTCAAGCTTTACAGAAATAAGATTAACAAAATTACAAAATTAAGTAAATCTAAATATTACAACAATTACTTTAGGTCAAATAGAAACAATATGAAAAAAATATGGCAGGGGATAAAGAATATTGTTGGCTCTGCTCATGCTAATACACGTTTACCATCCAAATTGCTAACATCAAATAACATTGAACTTACTGATAGCAAAGCCATTGCAAATCATTTTAATGATTTCTTTTCTGGTACTGGTAGCAATCTTGCTCAATCAATTCCATCAGTAGACGTATCCCCTCTAGACTACATGCCACCTAGGTTATTAGAAAGTTTCTTCTTAGCCCCAGTAACAAGTAAAGAAATTGAAGATGAAATAGGAAAATTGAACTCCCTTAAGAGCACTGGTCCTTTTAGTATACCAATCACTGTTCTGAAATCCATTAAGCACATTGTTTCCGAGCCTCTTAAACATATCTATAATTGCTCATTTTCTCAAGGCCTTGTTCCTGAGAGTTTTAAACTAGCTAGCATTGTTCCTGTTTTTAAGAGTGGTTCGCAGTTGGATGTTGGCAATTATCGCCCAATCTCTCTCTTATCTGTTTTTAACAAGATTCTTGAAAAACTCATGCTGACTAGACTCATGGACTTTATAAATAAGAAAAACATTCTATTTGATAAACAATTTGGCTTTCGTGCAAAACACTCTACTCTTCAAGCTATACTCTCCATTGTTGATAAGATACAAAGTGCTATTGAGAACAACACATACTCATGTGGGATTTTTCTTGACCTTAGCAAGGCCTTTGACACTGTTAACCATCAACTTTTAATAAAGAAATTAGCTTATTATGGAATTCGTGGCATAGCTGGTCAGTGGTTTGCCTCCTATCTTTTTCATAGGAGTCAATATACTAAAATTGGAAGCATTTGCTCAGAGGTGTTACCAGTTACTTGTGGTGTCCCACAAGGCTCTGTCTTGGGTCCTGTTCTTTTTCTCTTATATGTAAATGACTTCCACAAATCTTCAGATCTATTCTCTTTTCACTTGTTTGCTGATGACAGCAATCTTTTTTGTGCAAATAAGAGTTTGAATACTTTAGAATCTCTTATAAATGTCCACTTGTCTCAGGTATATACCTGGCTTTGTGCAAATAAACTTTCTCTGAATGTTAAAAAATCTAATTTCATTATATTTCATCCATTTCAAAAGAGAATCCCTTTTAATATTGATTTACATATTAATAGCCAATCTATTACAAAGGTGAATGAGATTAAATACCTAGGCATTATAATAGATAGTCATCTTGATTGGAAAACCCATATTTCATTTATATCAAAAAAAATAAAACGCAGTATAGGAATATTATCTAAGACAAGGCATTATGTTAATCTAGAAATACTTATAAATATTTATTATAGTCTGATTTATCCCTACCTTATATATGGTATTGTTGTCTTGGGGAATACTTATCAGTCTACAATTACCCCTCTTTTCATTCTACAAAAGAAGGCGGTTCGTCTCATGACTTTTTCTCGTTATGATGATCATACTAATCACATTTTCATTGATTTAAAATTTTTAAAGTTTTTTGATCTGATATATTACCACACTGCAATATTTATGTATGATTTCCATGCTGGTAATCTACCGAGTTTTTTTAATTCCTATTTCCATCCTGTCAATTAGAGACACTCCTATAATACCAGACTTGCAGCAAGGAGTTCTTATTGTCTCCCAAAAGCTCGAACAAATTATGGAAAATTTAATATAAAATTTGCAGGCGTGAAAGTTTGGAATTCCATTGGCGAAACTCTAAAGAAATTAAAAAGAGATGAATTTAAAAAGTCCCTTCATGATCTTCTTCTTACAAATTATGACTCATTATAACTTGAGTTAGGTATTTCATATCTTAATTACAGTTACCTTCATATCCCTAATAGAGTAAATAACTTTTTCTTTTTCCTATTATTGTAAGTTAGTTTCTCATTTTCTGTACTTTTTGTAATTTTTTTCCGTACTTAGTATCTTCCATATTGCTTATGCTGTTAAATTTATATCCCAATTTATGATAATTATGCAATAATGTACCTTAAGCTTCCTCCACCAATCAATTAATTAATTAGTTTATTGTAAGCTTGCTACCTATCTAGGCTAGCCATCTTTGGTTATTATAGGTAGCTAGTACCTGAAAATTTGTAATAAATTTTTGATTTTTTCTCTTTCTTTTTAAAAAACTAAGGTACAAATAAAAAATATTGTATTGTATTGTATTGTATTGTCTTTGCCAGTCTTTGGCATTATGGAACAATGTTTCTTTATTGCTTGATTACATATCGTGAGGAACTGGGTACGAGTGCCTGAGATTGCGATAATCGACATAAGACCTACATAGTAGGAGCACATTATACAAAATCCCGAAGTTTTGTGTTAATTAGGACAATATTGATAAAGATACAGACATTCAAAAACTCCAAAATTTGCAAAAAAAAATTATAGATTGCCGGAAACTTTGCACCGCAATGAACATGGAGGAACAGTGTTTGCATATTATGCTAGTGACTTTAATGTAAATGACGCAAAAGCTGCTTGTCGTCAACTTGGGTTTACTACAACTTTCGGAATTTCCTACGGTGGACGAGGAACGGGTAAGATATGGCTAAATTGCATGGAATGTTCAGGATCAGAGTCCTCACTTGGAAGTTGTTCTCATCGCGCATGGGAAAATGTGAACTCTAAGTGCAACAATCACATATGGGATGTCGGCGTACTATGATGTATATATACAAAAACAACCTTTATAAAAATATATCTTTAGTTACTCCATGTCTTTATTGATATATAATCATTGTCGCTTAATCATCGCTCTGTGGAAAGTAAAGTATGGATTGCACTCGCTTAAGAACTTAAACAGCTGATTAAAACCCTAGCTAAGCTATATTGTAGGTGTAACTGAATGGATTTTATTTCTATTTCCCCCCTTTTTTAATTGTCCTCGACGCCTTGCCAATCAAACAATCGTCATGTTTCTAAAATGCCACTATCTTCTAGTAGTTTACACATGCCCACAATTGCTGAATAATGATTTTATCTTTTTTCTAACAGGGATATCAAGATGCTGCCAGAAATATGTCATGAAACAGCACAAGAAATATCCTGTACAAATTTTCAACAGGAAAGTAAATATCAATATATTTATTTTAGAACATTTTCTTTTTTATTATCTGAACCCGCGAAGGTAAGACTGTGTAATATGTTATTAGACGTTGTGCAGAACCTTTGACTACTTTTAAAGCTTTATTTCGATCATATACAGTGCCTTTGTCCGAACCCCATCTTTATCTAACAATCTTGCTATGGGCTTTCATGGCCTCAAAGTGCCACTACTTCACATATACTTGCTTCATGCTTGGATTAGTCTCAACAATCATCATACAACCAACTACAACAAACGAAAAGGGAAAACGTTTTTTTATAGAACTGATTGCACGAAGCTTAATCTTAGTTAATTAGTTCAAGTAGGTATGTTTGTATTTTATAGTTCCGGAATTTAAACTATGAGCTTAGTATTTACAATTGGATATCGAAATAAATTCAAGAAGTAGTCATAAATTATACATAAATCATTTCTTCATGTAGGCGAGTAGTCGCAGAGTAGTATAGTAGAGTTAGCCAAACGCGTTTTGGATTACCTTGAATGTTTAATTTTAAACAATAGCAGCTATAAAAACTTTCGCAAAAAATATTTTTTTAAACATATTTTCTAAGACATGATTTCAGCCTAAAGACATTTTTTGACAAATGACAACAGCTAGTTTGAAACGTTTTTCAACGTTAGATTGCACAGGCGTTAAGGAACACTTATACTAGTACGAGCAATCTTATGTTTTTTCTATGGTCTGGTCCTCCCCAGACAATAGCGAACCAATCGCCCTTGCGGCAGTTTTCCCAGTGTAATTAAAATCTTGTCCCTCAAACAACTATACAGAGTATGTTTTAAAGAGTACTACAAGGATTAATAGGCAATGATTTTATCGTATTTTCAACGGACAGTAAACAATAGAAACAATTTATAATCAATTTTTTTGTGATCAGAGTTTTAAATTCGGGAAGGGGAACCATGAAGTAGCGAAGGAATCAAAGCACAAAGTATTTTCTCTGAAAAAACAAAGCAGTTTGAAAGCAATGTATATATTACATAGTCAGGTGTTTGGGTGTCGGTCATTCACGTTTACTACAGTTGTCAATGGGGAACAGTATGTGATTATCATTATTATGGTATTAGATACTGGGATATGAATGATGCCAAGGTTGCTTGTCGTCAACTTGGTTTTACCAAATCTGTAGGACATTGGCTCTACGGACGAGGGACGGGTAGAGTATGGCTGCAGTACATGCAATGTACAGGCTCAGAGCCGTCACTTGGAAGTTGCACTCACAGAGGATGGGGTAGTGTTTCATCTAACTGCAATGGTCACACATACGATGTTGGTGTGTTATTATTATATGCATGGGATTACAACATATAGTTAACACATGGCCCCAATGTTTGCATTAATTCTATTGATTCCCAGTTGTCTCGGTTGAATGACGCAAGTCCATTTTAACGTCTGTACTGTACTGTCTGTAGTTTTGTAGATATAATATAAATATAGAGTAAGGAATCTTGATTTCTGTTGTAGGCCTACCTCTGCAATATGCAACTGTTTGCATTTACACTTGGAGGGCAAGCGATCTAAATACTTTTATGGCTGCTTGTCGGCAACTTTCTTTTAGTACAACTGGTGATTATTCCTCACGAGATGAATAGAACATGGTTCTAAGATATGCTATACTCAATGACTGGGAAAGCAGCTGTCACAAATAATGTTGGTAATGTGTATTTATATTGAAATTCGGTTTTTAAGGTCCAATGTAAATGGGGAACAGTGTGTCAATATGGCATTGGTTCCAATTATTTTGATATGAGGGATTCCAAGGTCGCATGCCGACAACTTGGTTTTACCAAAACTCTAGGATATTGGTGGTATGGACGAGGAACGGGTAAGATATGGCTGAACGGCATGGGCTGCTCAGGTTCAGAAGCCTCACTTGGAAGCTGTTCTCACAATGGATGGGGAAGTGTTCACTCTAACTGCAAAGGTCACACGTGGGATGTTGGTGTGTCACTATATATATTTGAACACAACATATATAACAAGCACACATTTTATTGCCACTTTGTCATCTCGGTTGCATTTCTTTTACTAGAAAGGTTAGGAATTCGACCCACTATCGAACTACATGCACCATTACTCAGTTTATTGAATAACTTATTAGATTACGGCTCTAACAACTCTTAGTCCTTTAAATAACTCAGATAAATAAGTTCACTTTCCAGATCAACAGTGCTTAGTTCCAAATATGAAGTAGTGACACCAATTACTTGAATCCTTAATACACTGTATTATCGCCAACCGGCTGGCTCGGTTGAGCATCGGCCTTTTGTGCGGTAGGTCGTGGGTCGAGTGCCGGCCGCACCAAGGCCCCTAAATTTACTGATGAGAAAGTGCTGCCTTTGTAATTACATCTGGAAATGGTTGTAGACATCGCTGTCTATTCAATCAATATTTCGCAAATGGTTGGACCAACGTCGGGGATCTGACGTTCTCAGACTTTATTGTCTCGCCTCTAAATATTAAGTGAAACTCGTTTTTGTTGTATGGTATTCATTATCATAGATGACTCATTGAGTAACGTTGAAGATATGTTTGATTGTTAGGGGAAACATAAGCAACAAATCGAAATTTTAACAAAGTTAACTATGGTGTTTAAAGTACACTCTAATAATAGGTTTGGGACTACACTTGGAGCTCAAACGATGTAAGTAGGATACTGTTACGGTTGCTTGTGGACAACTTTGTTTTAACAAAACTGATACATATTAGGCACGAGACGAATAGAATAGGGCAGTGGGGAACAGTGTGTCAAGGTGGTTATAACGGGAATTACTTCGATATGAATGATGCCAAAGTTGCATGTAGATAGCTTGGTTTTACCAAAGCTGTAGGATATTGGTGGTATGGACGAGGAACGGGTAAAGTATGGCTGTATAGCATGGGATGTACAGGGTCAAAGGACTCAATTGGAAGCTTTGTACAACGAGGAAGATTTACGCCAACTCTCACTCTCGCACTGATATCACCATCAAGCCCGCTGATAAAGGTGGTGCTGTTGTCGTTTTGCGCACCGATTTGTACAAAGAGCAAGCTTTACGCCAACTCTCAGACACCAATTTTTACCTTGAAATCAACAAAGACCTCACACCTACCTACCAGCAAACTGTCAAAGACACTATCAACTCTTTTATTTCTGACGACAGTCTTGCAGTTGTAATACCGAACTTATTTCTAGTCTTCTTGTTTCTCTTATGTCACCTATTGTTCAGACTCTACCCACCTACATTAAAGACACTAATCACGCCCTCGGAATTTTTAATGACTTTCAATTTCAAAATTCTCAATCCAAGTTTTTATTTACCATGGATGTCAAATCTTTATATACCGTCATTCCTAATGATGAAGGTCTCAATGCTCCCAAACATTTTTTTGATCGACGCATCGTTTTAGAACCTAGCACTCTTACTTTATTGCGTTTAGCTGAACTTTTTCTCACCCTTAATTTTTTTTCCTTTAACGACCGTTTTTTTCGACAGATCAACGGTGTAGCTATGGGCACCAAAATGGGACCTAGCTTTGCTAATTTATTTGTTGGCTCCATTGAGCAACAAATTTTTGATCTCTATCCAGGCATTAAACCTGAACTTTTTGGTCGCTACATTGATGATTGTATTGGCGCTACTTTGTGTTCAAAACAAGACCTAGATTCTTTTATTCTCTATGTCAATTCTTTTCACCCAGCTCTTGAATTCACTTGGGACATTAGTGAAACTTCTGTCACATTTCTTGACATTTCTGTGAGTATTTCTGCTAATCATCTCAATACCACTATTTATTATAAACCCACAGACTCTCATTCATATTTACTTTATTCCTCCTCACACGCTAAACACACTCAATTCTATTCTTTTTTCGCAATTCTTACTTTTGCACCGTCTTTGTAGTGACGACACTGATTTTTCTCACAAATGTCAAGAAATGCGTTCTTTTTTTCTTAATTGTGGTTACCCTATTACCATCATCGACCGGGCTATGCTTAAAGCCTCTTCCATAGATCGTAACACTGCTCGTACCCCTAAATCACGCAATTCTAACCTTAACCGCATCCCATTCACTATCACTTACCATCCTATTAACAACTCTATCAAACCTGTCATTAATCGTAACTTCAGTTTACTCAACTCTTATCCCACCATGTCCAACATTTTCAAAGAACGCCTTCTTTTTTCCTTCAAAAGGGATCATAATTTACGTTCTTTCTTAGTTAAAGGTGTACTTCCTTCTAATAAAGAACCCGGTACTTTTCGCTGCTCTCGCAAACGTTACTACACTTGCCCATTTGTCGCTTCACAAACTTGTATTAAAGGTACCAAATCCACCTTTAATATTACAGATCATTTTGATTGTACTTCTTCTAACGTCATCTATTGCATTCGATGTTCATGCTGTAACATTCTCTATGTTGGAGAAACTGGCCGCCGATTAGGTGATCGTTTTAGAGACCACCTTTACGACATTCGCAAGAAAGATGTATTTAAGCCAGTTGCTCGGCACTTTAACTCTGCTAATCACTCTGAGCGTAATGCTATTGTTTTTGGTCTGTGTTTAACACACGGCAGCAACAATCATCGTAAAACAAAAGAAATACGTGTAGTTCAGTCACTTGGCACCGTTAATCCCCACGGGATGAACGAAGGCTTCGCTTATATTTAAGTTATTTCTCACCTATTGTTGCATTCGATCCTTTTGTTTTCCTTTTGTTTAATGGCTTGCTTTTTTCTTATTGGTTTGTTTTCTCTCTCCTCTACTATATGAACATCTCTCTCACTCTTACTTTCTATTGACTCTGACGAAGGACTAAAGTCCAAAACGTCAGTTTCTATTTTCACTACGGTGTATAACTTATAAATCTACGATAACTGTTTCACTTGCAAACTGTTCTCACAATAGACGGGGAAATGTTAATTCTGACTGCAACAATCACCAACGGGATGTTGGAGTTGTTCAATTTAAAAGGAAAAGGGAACAAACTTGATTTTGCATACTTAACTTGTTGAGGGTCCGCTGTCTTCAGAAAAGCCATAAATTGCACTCACTAAGTAAAAAACCCACTAAGTACAAATTGCTGTTATTGCTATGAAAATATTTAGAATATTCTTGAGTCTTGAGTACGTAAAACTTTTGCCCTTTATTCTTTGTAGACGTTAAAGTTGAATGCCAAATATGAATGCTTTTTAATTCTAATTTCAATTGTTACACTTTCAGAGCAACAGTGCTTGGTTCCAAATATGAAGAAATGACACCCAATTTGTTACTATCATGGTTAACTCACATTCATGTAATGTTAAAAATCACATTAACTTTCAAAATCACATTCAGGAACATAAATTAGTATTATTTCTCATATGTACCAAATTAATTCGCAACCACAGTAGATAATCCGTAAATCTACAACTGTAGCCATCAAAGGATCATATTTTTTTATATCTCTAAAACGAAGGTTTGAAAAACGAAAACATATTTCATATTTAGAATTATGGATTCTTAGATTTAGGCATCAACATCAGGTTTATCAATTTAGTTCAAAGTATGAAGGGGTGACCCACAACGTATTACGATTATGGCTCAGTCAGCAAGTGATGTTGACGATATTATTTGCAGCTGTTTAAAATACATAAATTATTATTGCAACCATGTGCACCAACTATCAAAGTGCAACCACGACAATATGTGAGCATACAACTGTAGCCGACCAACAAGAGGATCTTTTTTTGGTCTTTCAAAAGAAAGGTTTGAAAAACGAAAACATGTATCATTTTCAAATTATGGATTCATTATGCAAGTCTATCAAAGTGCATGGTCAGTGGGGAACAGTGTACCAAGATGGTTACGGATATTACTTCGATATGAAGAATGCCAAGGTTGCATGTCGACAACTCGGTTACTCCAAAACTTGGAAGTTGTATTAACGACCCATGAGGAAGTGTTGACTCTAGGTGCAACGGTCACACGTATGATGTCGGTCTGTCATTATATATTTTTGAGCATAACATACATAAAAAGCATGAATTGTATTACCTCTAGATGTTCTCACTTGGTAGAACTGACCACATTGGTCTATTATGCAGGAGGACATATACTTCACTCAGTCTTGTGAATATTTAGGAGCGGCTGTCCGCATAAATCAGACATAAGGTGGCAACGGGCAAAAAATCGATTTTGTTCTTACTTTGAAGTAAGATACCCTATCGTATAATAATTCCTCTTTTACTCCGACGAAGGACTAGCGTCCGAAACGTCAGTAAGTTTTTTCATCTTTTCACGGTGTATAATTTACCTTTTCATCATTACTATTTCATTAGAAACACCGACGCAGCTCACACTAGTTTTAGCTAGTTATACCTTTCTATCGTATAATAGTGAACTTAGTTTTGCAAAATTGTTTTTTGTTTGGAAGAAATAGCGCAGCGCAACCGTTACGTCATAAAAACGAAGACAAAGGCGAAATTCGAACAAACAAACTTACAAGTTTACTTTCAGCAGATAATTTTCACAGCCGATCGCAGTTGATCGGTTACATGGGTAATTATTGTAACTAAGCAAAAATAATAAAATCGGTTCGTATAATCGTCGTAGTGGTTAAACAGAATGCAATGTTTGTCCGAATCTTTAAGCTATTTTTAGAATCAGTGCGCTGCGCTATTCGAATGCTTATGCAAACAGGCAAATATGCTAATTTGACGACTCTCAAATTGAGATGAATCACCGATCTCGTGTACAAAAAACGATCAATACTTGATCTTTTTAACCTAATAATAAACTTCAAATATTTTATCTCTATATACCTCACAACGATTTTCAGACCTGTAGCTGTAACGAAGAATTTCTGGAAGCATTATTTGCAAGACACGGCTTTCTTGAGCTTAAAAGTACCCTCAAAACAAGTGGTTTTTGGGATGAAGAGTTCTCCTCAAAAACTTTATTTGTTTACGAGCATGTATGACTCTAGGTGCAACGGTCATACATGGTATGTTGGTGTCTCAGCTAGACTTTTGAGTTGGATTTTCTTTTCCACTTAGTTTAAATTTCTACGTGTTATCAATATTTTTTGCATATAGGTACAACGTTCGTGGAATGTTCGTGTTCTATTCTATAAATTGGAACACAACATATATAAGTACCAAAAATTTCATTACCACTCTTTCATCACTCTTTTCATGTCACTATTGTCAGTAAAATAAGTTATATGTCGCCAATTTTGTTTTACCAAAACTGTAGGATATTGGTACCTTGGACTAGTGGAAGTGTTCTCGCTAGCCAAAACACTACATAGATGACATATGATGTTTGTAATCCCGCCGATTGGATCCAAATATATCTTAGTCAAATCAAATGGATAGATATTTCGTGGGGAACAGTTTGTAGTTATTACGGCTGGGATATGCCTGATGTCAAGGTTGCATGCCGTCAACTTGGTTTTACCAAAGCTGTAGGAACTTGGTACTATGGACGAGGGACAGGTAAGGTATGGCTCAACAACATGAGATGTTCAGGCTCAGAGGCCTCGCTTGGAAGCTGTACTCATAATGGATGGGGAAATGTTTACTCAGACTGCAACCGTCACATATATGATGTTTTAGTGTGTATTATTGCTTCATCAACAATGTTATCAGTGGATCAATGGTACATAGCCTCAGACGTCGCAGTAAACGGGTAATCAAAATTCTACAAAAGAAAAAGGTGTCATGATAGCTGGGACATGAATGATGCTAAGGTTGCATGTCGCCTACTTGGTTTTAACAAAACTGTGGGATTTTCGTGGGATGGACGAGGAACGGGTAAAGTATGGTTAAACTACATGCGTTGCACAGGCTCAGAGTCCTCACTTGGAAGCTGTACTCACAATGGATGGGGAAATGTTTACTCTGTATGCAATGGTCACACATATGATGCTGTCGTTGTCTCGTGCACTGTAAATGCATTGTGATTAGATATAGCATATTATCAAATGTATTATCAATTATATAGTAATTGAGGAACAGTGTGCCATTATTATGATAACTGGGATATGCGAGATGCAAAGGTTGCATGTCGACAACTTGGTTATTCCAAAGCTGTAGGATATTGGGATAATGGACGAGGTACGGGTAAAGTATGGCTGGATTACATGAGATGTACAGGCTCAGAGTCTTCACTTGGAAGTTGTTCTCACAGTGGGTGGGGAAGCGTTGACTCTAGGTGCAACGGTCACACATGGGATGTTGGTGTGCCATTATATAAACATTATGTAAGCGTAAACATAACATATATAAATATCATGAATTCTATTACCTTTCGGTGATCTCAGTTGTTGGAACTGTTCACATTCGTCTTTTATGCTGGAGGTCAATCAAAGCATTTTTTTAAAACAACTGATTAGTTCGTGTTTCCTTGCACCTGAATATGGCTCGAGCCTTGCTAAAATTGTTTTGGATGGGGAAATGTATGAATGAATGAAACCTTTATTGAAAAATAAATAACACCGGGTAGATTCCAGAACTAATAAAAAGCTCTGCTATCAATGGGAGCCCTGGCATAAAATACACGTACAAATAAATAGAAATACGGGTAAGGTAAGGTCAACTTTATTTACACACGCTAGCCTAAATCGACAAATGCTGGTTTCCATTAGGGGCGTGCCGCAATAGAAACGCTTTAAAAAATATACATTAAAAAACTCATGTAAGTATAATATATTAGATTTTTAAAAATGTCAAAATAAATAAATAAATAAATAAATGGAATAGATGAATACAAATATATATATGAGTTTAAACTATAAATATGTGTAAATATATATAAGCCGCTCTACGGCTTTTGAATCGACTCCCGCGCGCACGCCACCTTATCCCGAATCCCCCACCCTCCCTAGTAACGAAGAAAGGTGAGAACTTAGGGACAAACCCGCACGCGCAGCGAAGACAACTCCCAAACCCCAAAGTGTCCCATAGTACATTAAAAATCTACATGACTATATTTAAAATACTATTTACAAAATATTATATATAAGATAAGTGTATAAATTCTAGGAAATAAATTTATTTAAAATGCAGCTATTATAATAAAAATACTTTTTGACAGTTTCGGTTCTAACACGTGGCAAATATATAGGTAATAATTTAGACTGTCTGGTAGCCCTACCCTTATTAAAATGAAAATATTGTTTAATAAAAGTAGGTCAATTACCTAAAATACATTTCTGAACTAATTTAAAAACGTGCTCATTCCTTCTGGTCTGCAGAGCAGGCCATTTAAGTTTACATAAAGCTCGATCTCTGTCCTTAGATCGAGTGACTATTTTAGATGCCCTACTTTGGATATTATCTAATAGAGTGGCAATGCTAACCCAAGAACAATTGCATACAGTGTCGCAGTGGTCAAAAATTGGGCAAATGTACGATAGGTATATAGTATTAGCAGCATAAGAAGTTAAATTTGTACGTAAGCGAGACAGCATACTAAGTCTTTTACCTGTTCTAGATATAATGTACTTATTATGAGAAGTCCAAGAATAGTTTCCTCAAATATTACGCCAAGATACAAGTTGATTAACATCTTCAGACTTTGACCATTAAAATTAATAATAAAGTCTTTGAATTTAGATGGTTTTGCATGAGTCCCAAACAACGTGGTTTCAGTTTTGGTAGTTTTTAAAAAAAGTCAAGCACCTCAGTTGGATAAGTCTTGATTAAGATTCTCTTGGATGACAGAAGTATTTGGTTCGGCAAAAACCTACACTGTGTCATACAACAATACATTGCAGTGTTTGATGCTGTAGGGTAAATCGTTGTTGTGTAGAATAAAGAGCAGAGGCCCCAGAATGGAACCTAAGGGACACCAGCAGTCATTCACAGTGGGTCAGACGACACTCCACCAACACTCACGACTTGAGTACGGCTATATAACTAATCCTCAAACCATTTCAACTCTTTACCTTTAATCTCAATAGCACACAGTTTCGTCAGCAAAATAGAGTGTTCTATGGAGTCAAATAATTTACGCAAGTCCACAAATTACTGCACCAGACATGTGAACCTGGTCAATATTACGCCTGATTGTATCAGCGAAAGACAGCGCTGCAAAAGTGGTAGAGTGCTGTTTTCGAAATCCACGATAATAAGGACTCAGTAAAGATTCTCTTGCAAGTATTTAACTAGCTGAGAGTGCACAATTCTTTCAAGCAGATTTGATATCACTGAAATTGATACACACGGGATTTTCGTTTGCCATGATGTTTATAGATACATATTATAGAGGAATGTGTTTATTTACTTCGCGAAGAATAAACGTAATATAATGTTACATATTAAACAATTTCTTTAATAATAAGATTTTATTTCACAACAGGGATAGAAAGATGCTTCTAGGTGAGATATCATGAAGCAGGTCAACAACTATGTGTTTTGTTACAAGGTTCAACAGGAAAGTAAGTAACTAATATAACTATTTTAGAACCTATTCTTTTATATCCTTTCGCAACCCGCTAGAATAAAATGGTGGTAAAATAATAATTCAGATTTTTTTGTGTCTTGTGATGGGTTTTTTGTTTCGCTCTAAAGGCCGAAACGGTACTGTATCCACTTTGCTAACACGCTATATTCATAATTGGTCTCAATTGGCTGTCATTTTATCGTAAACATCCAATAAAATTAGGCAGCGGCTTAATGAAGGACCAGGCGCCTTCTTCAGTAGTTTATCAACAATTATAAAGGATATATTTTTTCAGCACAAACCGGAAAAAGGAAATGCTTCTAGATGAAAAAGCAGGCGCTCAGTGAAAGAAGTGTGAACAACATTTCAGTGCACACTGTAGAGTTAACCTAACCAAGTATAAAAATTATTCACCCCACACAAAACAATAGTGACTCACACCTAAGGTTCTAATCATTGCTTTAATAGCAATATAGCCTTGCTATGGCCTTCAAGTGAAATACACGGTCGACAAACATTTTCTTCATTCTTGGACTACCTTGGATTACAAACTATGAGGAGATATAGATCTTGTTTAATAGTATTCAACGAAGCTTAAACTTAGTTACTTCTTAGAATTGGATTGAACGCTATTTACTATTGAGTCTTGAGCAGCCAAAACGTAGGTCAGTGGGGAACGGTGTGTCATGCGTATGGTAACTGGGATATGCCTGATGCTAAGGTCGCATGCCGTCAACTTGGCTTTACTAAAGCTGTAGGAATTTGGTACTATGGACGAGGGACGGGTAAAGTATGGTTAACCAACATGCAATGTACAGGCTCAGAGGCCTCGCTTGGAAGCTGCACTCACCGTGGATGGGGAAATGTTCACTCTAGCTGCAATGGTCACACATATGATATTGGTGTTTCATCCTTTTAAAGGTATCTCGCGATAAGTTTTTATGAAGTGAAATACATGAATTTTTGTAACGATTGCGCCTATTTTTCTTTCTCCCTTGGTTTAAACCCTAAACGATTATAACCATGTTGTTGCAAAGCGCCTAACCATTATGATCATCAATGCTTCAACTTATATTAATTGTTGCTGAGCATTAAATTTCGAAGTAACAGACTAAAAAGTGCTTTCATCGCGAAGTTAGAATGCGAAGTTAGAATGCAATTCCTCTGGCCATATGATTTTCAAAAGGCAAACTCTATTCTTTTTTCTTCTTTTTTCTTTTCTTTTCTTTTCTTTTTTCTTTCCTTCTTTTTGTTTTGTTTTCTCTATAACGTTTACCTCCTTAACGTTGGCCATATGCTGTTTGGTTGTTCATCCCTGTTTCTTAGGGCAACCATATGCAGCAACTCAAATAGACGCTTAACGACAATTCCCAGTGGCTAAACCGGTAAATCGCCAATGGGGAACTGTCTGTGATGGCAGTTGGAGCTCAGATGATATGAATACTGCTAAGGTTGTATGTAGACAACTGGGTTTTACCAAAACTGTTGGATATTCGTACCGCGGACGAGGGACGGGTAAAGTATGGTTGCATGGCGTGTATTGTTCAGGCTCAGAGGCCTCACTAGGAAGCTGTACTCACAATGGATGGGGAAGTGTTAGCTCTTACTGCAACGGTCACACATATGATGTTGGTGTCGTGCTGGTATTGTATTAAACCTTATCACACTGTATTAATGAAGCTCAACTATGTCTAAAAAATGTGATATAATCTACATAGACATGGCGATGGGGAAAGTGTTTGTTTGTTAATGCCGCTTTAATTTGATTGTTGCCGTGCAACCCACAGGTTTAGAATCCTTTCTGGGAACGTGTACGCATAGTGGATGGAAAATTTGGGATTAATTTGCACGATTGTGTTCTTTTGTAGATTTGACATTGCACGAGAACGTCCAGGGTCAATGGGGAACAGTTTGTGGTGACTGGAGTAACTGGGATATGGATGATGCCAAGGTTGCATGTCGACAACTTGGTTTTACCAAAACGGTAGGATTTTGGTGGGGTGGACGAGGGACGGGTAAAGTATGGTTGTACAACATGCGGTGTACAGGCTCAGAGTCCTCACTTGGAAGCTGTACTCACAATGGATGGGGAAGCGTTTGGTCTGGCTGCAATGGTCATACATATGATGTTGGTTTTGTGTTGTGCATTTTAAATGCATTAGTTAATATTGCAGTTATAATAGTTGAGTCTTTGTTTATTTTATATATTACCGAATTGGAAATTTGGGAATATTATATATAAGTAAAAAGATTAATGGTGGACTAAAATTTATAATACTAACAAATGCCATGGGCAATGTTAGGTTTCGTGGTTGCATGCAAGAATTTGGACAACTTTTACTGAAACTCTAATAAGATTTTGGTATGCCATATTTTGTTCAACTTCAAAGACCTCAATTGGAACTTTTCATTTAAATTTTTGTTTAACATTGTTGTTACTGATTTTAAAAAATGAAATTTAAATGTAATTTTCTTTTTTTGACATACTGGTCTAAGATTGAATTAAAAAGCGTGAGTGTGTATAAACAGTTCTATACGAATGTAATGAATTATTATTATTATTTTAAAAAAATGTGGGTTATCGAGAATGTTGATAACAATTTTGTAGGATATATCCGAAAGTGGCTAGACATCCCGGTTTGTGGAACTCATATTAATGTTTTTCTTCCAGTCAATAAATTTGGTTTAAACATAAATCATCCATCAGTCAAGTTCACTCAATGCCAAGTCGTTTTAAGAAAAGTTCTCAAAACCTCCCCTAATGAAGACATCAAACAACTCTGGAAGTCCACCGCAATTCATACCAACATTCAGTATGATAGATTTAAGTCCACAAAAGAAATCATCAAAGAATTACATAAAGGTCTAGAAAACAAGTTATGTAACGAACTATCTTCACAAGGTCTATTTTTCAGAACTATAGCAAAGTGTTCTCTTCCTTCATTGAACAAAGTCTGGTCACTAGCACAATGTAAACTACCCAAAAACATCTATAACTTTACTATCCGTTACATAAATAATACTCTTCCCACAAGAAAAAAATTGGTCAAATGGGGCATTTCTTCGTCTTCAGATTGTTACTTGTGCTTACTGCCAGAATCTGTTCTTCACGTGGTTTCTGGGTGCAATTACTATCTAAATAAGGGTCGCTATACTTGGAGACATGACTCCATCTTACAGTCCATTGCAAAATCATTGTCAACAGTCAAAGACGTCACACTCTATGCTGTTCTACCAACATTTGACTCTCCTTCCATTATCACCGGAAATAGTCAAAGACCAGACCTCTTAATAACCAACTTGAGACGCACGCCTAAATATTCTCGACTTTCACATCCTCATAATGCCTTGCGTTTTGGGGGGTAAGCAATCAAAAAACTGTCGCAAATTGAAATATTTCTTAATTGAATTTTATACTACACCTGCTTTTATCTGTACAATACTGATTATCAGTTTATTCCAAGTTATTTTTACGTGTGAAGATCGTGAAGAGTTTTGGTCTTACAGAAAATGTGTTGACTTGCGAAAAAATGTTTAATAATTACCTTAAACGTCTTCATTTTATCTTTGAATACCAAACAAGGTATTTTCAACATTGTCTGATCAGCCTTCAGCAAAATAATTGGATTTTAACCCTCTGGTAACCCCCCAAAGACGCAAAGGATTATGGGGATGTGAAAATCGAGAATACTTGAATTGACAGTCGGTTATGAATCTAACCTTGATAAAAACGTATTACGTAAACAAACGAAGTATAAAGAACTGTTGAATCCTAACAATGTTAATGATTTCAAGAAAATTGTTTTTATAAATTTGTCAATCAGTGCGTTAAGAGGTTTTTCTTAAGTGTCAACAACATTTCTTGAAATGCTAGCTGAACTTGGTTTCGATGATAAAATCATTCAGTATACAATCAAGAACATTACATCGATTGCAATAAGAGCAACATTGTTGTAGGAATAAGGAACGGTCAAATCCTGAATTGTTAAACTATTACTTTCTTGATAATAATTTGTTGTGCTTTCTAATGTTCGTTTGATTGTATTATTCAAACTTTTCTTCTAATCGATTAAAGTAGAAAATTTTGAACTGCCTAGGTTATAGTGATAAGGTTATAGCTTACAGTTGTACGTAAGAAAAATTAAAATATAGTTTACATTATTATTATTATTACTATTATTATTATTAATTGGAAGTCGGTCTCATTAGGCATAGGGAGAAACGCCTTAAAGCCCACAAAAGATAGAGATAAATAAAATGCAATAAATGAATAATAATTTTATAGAATAATACTAGCAAATGTCAAGGGAAAAAAGGCTTTGTTGTGCTATCACAATATATCTGATATATTTTGTTTTTTGTTAATGTTTTTTTTTTGTAGCTGAACTGATATAACACCATATATTACGTGGTTCTAATTGTAAAAGAATTCTGTTTTATCTGCAGAAAAAAATTTGTTTTGAATAATTGAGTTCTGCATAATTAGCATTAGTTTAAGAAAAAGTTAATGATAGGTATCATATTCATTAGAGCCAATGTTATGTTGTATTCAATCAGCCTTGCGGGAAGCTCCGCTCAATCTACTTACTTTCCTCTTTCTTTTGTTGTCTTGCCGACCTGTCAATCAAAAAACTAAAGACATTTATCTAAAATGATACCTATTTTAACACATGCCCATAATCCTGAATAATGAGATTTATTTTCTTGCCACAAAGGGAATAGCAAGATTTTGCTAGGAATATGTCGTGCATTGTGCATCAGGAAAAGAAATCAACGGTACAATGTCAAACAGGAAAGTAAGTAACAATTGATTTCGAACCTATTCTTTTGCCATTCTTAACGGGACAAGATGACTGTGTGACGTTTCCATGCCCAGATATGGCCATTATATGAAGATTAGGAATGCCTGCATTTGACATCACTGTGATCGATGTGGCTCGGACTGAATTGTTACTGTATGTGCGGGATAATTTGGCCTCTTTACTGATCTCTTTTATCATTGCGTCCAGCTTATTGACGCCAAAGGGCCTGTTTTCGTACCACAGGTCGTCTGTTGGAGACCAATTTCTCTTTGGATACTGGAAGAGGGATTCGCAGTTTGAATTGGTGTTTGACAAGTACAAGCGCAGAGCTTTGTAGCCGTCGTTTGGGTACTTAGTTTCATACAATCGAGCTTTTTTCTCTGAGGAGTTTACATCATTTAAGACGCCCGAGTGGTTCTTGGTGGCTATTGTAGCGTAGTGTCGTCCGCTTGTATCAACTTCAAACTTCAAGCTTGATGTTTTTAGCTCTTGGTGGCCTTCTCTTCCTCTCCGGCAGAAAAACAAGATCAGATGGAACCAGACATTCCTTAACAGACACCATGGATCATTAAGGGAGATAGCTTTGGAAGTTTTCAACTTCAAATCGATCTTGATTTTTTATGACTGGCTTGTGTTGTGTATCCTCCGTGTTTTTTCGCTTCATTTGCTAATTTTCACAGCCGATCGCAGTTGATCTTAGTTTACATGGGTTATTATTGTTACTTTAAGTAAAGATAATAAAATCGGTTCGTATAATCCGCGTAGTGGTTAAACAGAATGCAATGTTTGTCCGAATCTTTAAGCTATTTTTAGAAACAGTGCGCTGCGCTATTGGGTCTGGGGTATCCATTTATTGGTAAGTAAAATTGAGTCTTAACCTCATGCATTATGCAACTGTCTAGAACGTATTATTATTTAAAAAGAATTCATAAGGAAAAGAAGGACGGAGCTTTCAATATGTAATGCTATACTTTGTCAATGGTTTGCGAAGCTAAGTTAAGGAACTCGGTTAAATTGTGTTTCCTCTCTGACAAACCTAACACTATTCATTAGCAAGTATATATACGAAGCATTCGCTTCAAAAGTAGCCATATCTTTTACGCCTTACTTTATTTAGTCTCACGTGAAAAAAAACATTGAAATGGGTTTATTAGTGGTAGGATTCTCAATAAAAAACGGCTTTTTAAAAATAATGACTTTTCGTAATTAAGTAGCTTTATACAAACATACCTTCCGGCCCGGACGGCGATCTTTACCGTATCGCCTATCTCTACTAAGATGCACAATTTAACAATCTTCCAATGACCTTTGATCTTGTCGGGTATATATGCTATTATATGTCTCTCTGTTTTGGTCGACTGGAGCTCATGGTTAGAGGAGGACGTAGAAGACCTTTACAGTTTCCTTGCAGTTTGAAACAAAAACGAATTAATAAAGTAACGGTCATGGTCTAGGAAAATCATGTGGGACAGTCTGTGATAAAAGCTATTACTACAATGACCTGGATATTGCAAATGTGTGTAACCGGGGTGCCTGGGATATGCCAGATGCCAAGGTCGCCTGCCGTCAACTTGGTTTTACCAAAACTGTAGGATATTGGTACTGGGGACGAGGAACGGGTAAAGTATGGCTGTACTATATGCGGTGTACAGGCTCAGAGGCCTCACTTGGAAGCTGTACTCACAATGGATGGGGAAGTATTTCTTCTAGCTGCAACAGTCACACATATGATGTTGGAGTGATTTTATATTCATTGACTCACAACATATTGTTAATACATGTTCCAGTTTTTTGCATTAATTCTATTGACGTCCGGTTCCCTCGGTTGAATGTCGCAAGTCCATTTTCACGTCTCATGTTTGACATATCCCACAGTTGGTGCACGACCACAATAGGGAACAGTTTGCCATGGTGACTATGATTTGAGGGACCTGCAAAGGTTGTAAAATCTTGGCATTGAAGATCATTGTACAAGTCTACCACAGTGGTCAATGGGGAACAATTTGTCAATATGGTTGGTTTGATATGAGAGATGCAAAGGTCGCATGTCGTCAACTCGGTTATGCAAAAACTGTAGGATATTGGTACTTTGGACGAGGAACGGGTAAAGTATGGCTAGACTACATGCGATGCACAGGTTCAGAGTCCTCACTTGGAAGTTGTACTCACAATGGATGGGGAAACGTTGACTCTAGTTGCAATGGTCACACATGGGATGTTGGCGTCTCATTACTTTATCATATTGTCGCTTGATCATCTAACAGTTGAACTGATCACAATCTGTAATGATAACGCTCTTTTTTGAAAAAGTGTTTAGTTTATGCTTCAATTCATCTGAAACTGCAATTATGCAATTGGCCTAACTTTGGCTCTTTTAATCACGTAATACACAGATGGCAAGTAGTGGTACCAGATGTGTAAACTTTTCCATATTATTTTTTGATATGCTTGACTTAGCAAAATATATTGATAGCATATTTTCTGGCTGTTAATCCTTTTCAATTATTTGAGCAACTATATACCGATGTTTTAATGCGATCCATTATGTCTAAAACCTAAACTTTTTGGAGATCAAGGTGTCGGCGGCATTATACAAGTCTACCACAGTGGTCAGTGGGGAACAGTGTGTGATAATTATGACTTTGACATGAGGGATGCCAAGGTTGCTTGTCGACAACTCGGTTTTACCAAAACTGTAGGATACTGGTATTACGGACGAGGGACGGGTAAAGTTTGGCTGTATTATATGCAGTGTTCAGGCTCGGAGTCCTCACTTGGAAGCTGTAATCACAATGGATGGGGAAGCGTTTGGTCTGGCTGCAATAGTCACACATATGATGTTGGTGTTGTGCTGGGCATTTTAAATGCATTAATCAATATTGCAGTTATAGTAGTTCATATATATGTTTGTATTATACGAATTACCGAAATGGAAATTTGCAGGGAAGATTATTTATGGGTGAAAAGATTAACACTGGAGTTAATTGTAGAATACTATCAATTGCCATGGGCATTAAAGACGATGTTAGGTTTCGTGGTTGAATGCAAAAAAGCATGTTCGTTGAACTCCAAGTATTCAGTGCCGCTGTCATTTTTGCACAGTTTTGCATCACCCCAGCGCATATTGTGGTGCTCTTCTGCTCCTCTTAGGCCAAAGTGAAGAGAGTTATTGAGCCAAACGGTATTCAAAATCGTTTCTGGACTTGATAAACCAAGCTGTCCTTTGTCGTATAATACCTTAATTTCGTCATCTGTAATGGCGACGGAAGCGTTAGGTTTGTTTCCCTTCCTTAGTTTCTTTAGCTGTTTCTGCTTGGAAGATAGTGTTTTTCGCGTTTTTTCAAACAAGATCATTGATAATGCTGTTTGGATAGGACTTTGATTTAAGATGTCTTTCAAAACTGGACAACATCCCTCGTAGCGACGACGGTTCGTACTCTTGGCCTTCTTTGGTTCGTACACACACGAAAAACTCACTGAGAGGTTCATTCAGCTCGGCAAGAGGAATGTCGACTATGTCGCTGCGAGTTTCACCTTTAGTTTGAAGAAACTTGGTTAACAAGGAAACATCTCTTGTCGTCTTTTTCACAGTATTTGTATTTTCTTGTTCTTGAATAAACGACTCTACTGAATTGTCGAGTGATACAAATCTGGAGCTTTCTGCAGCCATTTTCGCTCAAGTTGCAAAGGCGTCAGTTTGTTGACACAGTGAGGCTTCGTCGATCTTGTTTCTGATCGGACGAACGATAATTTTTCACTAGTGAAAATACATCGTTCGTCCAATCAGAAATGTGAACGGTATTTTTTCACAAGTGAAAAACATCGTTCGCCTTTCTCATTGGCTAAATTCAGCACACGAACGAGAATTTACTAAAGTAGATTTCCGTGTGTTAATCTCAGTATCTTATTGCTAATCGGCATGAGATGTACAGGCTCAGAAGCCTTACTTGGAAACTGTTTTGACAGTGTATGGGGAAATGTGAACTCTTACTGCAACAATCACAAATGGGATGTCTTTGTACTATGATGTATATATACAAAAACAATCTATACAAAAATAATATATTTTTTATAGTTACAGTAAAAACCCGCATAAAAGAACACCCATTTTTGGAGTTGAGGCTGATTTTGTTCTTATTTAACGGGTGTTTACTGAAAAATCAGTCTGAAGGTTTTCTTAAAGTGTTCTTAAAATAAATGTTTCTAAAATATATATTACAGTATTACTATATAGACTACCAATACATGTAGATTATATCAATGTGTAAGTTCAAAAATGTTATTTTAAAATATCTTGACTGCAATAATAACTGTATCAAAACAGTAGGAAAAACATTTGTCAGGTCAGGCTAGGAGTCTGCTACTGGTAACACTGTAATCTAAATTTTTTTTAAATATCTTGACTGCAATAATAACTGTATCAAAACAGTAGAAAAAGAAATATTGTCAGGTCAGGCTAGGAGTCTGCTACTGGTAACACTGTCATTAACCTAGTTAATTAGTTTTAAAAGTTTGTATGTTTGTACTTAATAGTTTAATATTAATAATTGGATATCGAAATGAATAATTTGATATCGAAATAGACTCAAGAAGTAGTCAATGCATATTATATATTAATCAATTTCTTAATATACATAGTAGTCGCAGAGCACGATAGTAGAGTTAGCAAAAAGCGTTTTGGATTACTTCGAATGTTTAATTTTAAACAGTAGCAAATATATTACCGCAAGAGATTATTTAACATAGACAATCTCTTTTTTTATAATTCAGGGTCCCCAATAAATTGCACACTTTTCATTGTCACTCCGTCATCTCGGTTGCATTTCTGTTACTAGGAAGGTTAGTAATTCGATCCGCTATGTAACTACATGTACCATCACTCAGTTTATTGAATAACTTATTAGATTACGACTCCATTTATCTTTAACTCCAAATTTCCAAACGGCGCAAGGGTTCAAATCGCTAAGTTTCAAATATTTAATAATTGTTCACTGATATGTTACCCTTTGTTATAGTGTTTACTAATATGCTTAACTAGGCAATGTATGTTTGATTATTAGTTTTAGGTCTGATCTTTTATTAATTGTAGTTTTATTATTTCATAACTATATCGCTCAAATCAAAGCCTTACCACAACTATCAGTTATGCAATCAATCAAGACATTTTAATTAGAAAAGACAAACAACAGTATTTCATCTTAATATACATATGACATATTCAAAGTTTCGGTGTCAGCGCAATGTGTACCACAGTGGTCAATGGGGAACAGTGTGTCATTACAGTGGTTACTGGGATATGAATGATGCAAAGGTCGCATGTCGTCAACTTGGTTTTGCCAAAACTGTAGGATATTGGGCCTATGGACAAGGAACGGGTAAAGTATGGCTAGACGACATGCAATGCACAGGCTCAGAATTCTCAATTGGAAGCTGTACTCACGATGGATGGGGAAACGTTTACTCTGGGTGCAACAATCACCAATGGGATGTTGGTGTCGTACAATTTATGATTTACAAAACCTAAGTGAATAAAGCTAAAGTGGTATAATGACTATTTTTTCAGTCCTAACGGTTGTAAATTAGTGAAATCATGGATTAGATTTAGGACATTAACAGCACTTAGTCCATTGAATGACTAAAATGAATAAGTTCACTTTTCAGATCGGGTTTGTCAGTGCTTAGTTCCAAATATAAAAAAGTGACATCCAACGTGCCGAGTTGGATTAATAATAGGTTGAAATAGATTATTGGAGTGGTGAAAGTTTAACATATGTAAATTGAGTTCGTGATATCCGTGAGTAGTCCAAAAGTACGATGGTAGAGCCAAAAGCATTTGGTCTCCTTCGATTATTTGAAACAATAGCGGTTAGGAATGCTTACTCGAAAACTCATGCTTTCAAGAGCTTTAAAGTATGCAGCTAAAATTTTGAATACTGAATACTGTATAAGAACAGCGCATTCCAAGACCAAAAAGCATTATTGATCTCGTTTCGAAATAAAATGTTAACATACATCGTCGATTGGCTCTCTATAAGAAGCTAGTATATCACAATTATGGTTGATGCATATAGAATAGTGTCTTATGATTGGAGTATTGATTCTTTGAGGTTCAGGATCATTTTCTTATTTTCTGTTATGCGAGCTGTTCTAAACTACCGATAATGTTAAACTTAATGTTAAACGACTCTTGGTGACGAATCGATTTAGTTTTCCTTTATCCTTAGTATAAACTCTGATTACGACCACCTCATAACAAGGCACCCAACCTATGCTATCATCAAAGCTTGAACTTGATATATGAAGGAAACGATTGAGAGATTTTAAACAACAATTATCTTTGAACTTTATCTCTTCATTATAACTTTAAAAAATAAAACCTGGTAGCATTCTGAGATGAAATTTTTTTTTTTATTAACTTGCGCGAGTATGTACGTATGTTCATCTTGTTCGAGCGAAGTTTATTATTTGTTTTGTGCCACCACAGTCGCTGCCTATTGGGAACAGTGTATCATTGGAATTGGTGTGACGTTGGTGTCGCCTCAATATTCATAGAGAGGAGTCAACAAACTGTTTCACATTCTTAGGTTTTGTTCAAGGCTGAATCCTGTTCTTTTTCCACAATAAGCCAACCAATAAATATATTAAAATTATTTCCTCAAGAACCTTTTTATTTTTTTCTTGCTTTCACCAAAGCTGTGGGATATTGGTAGAATATGGCTGAACTATATACAGTGTTCATATTTCGGAGATTTTGTATGCACAACGGCTAGGGAACTTTGACTTGACAACGTTGACTTGGGGATGTTTGACTTCTCAACGCCTATTATCCGTACACATTTTAAAATATACAACAAAAATTATAATATAAATATAAAATCAAACATGGTCATTGGGGAACAGATTGTAACATTTGGTAACGGAGTGCAAGGAATCGCATAGTAGGATTTGGTTGACTTGCTTTCGCTAAAACTTTGGAACAAGGATGGCTTTAAGGACAATAATGGTAAATGGGGAACAGTGTGTGATGGCGCAGGTGGTTATTGGTACTGGGATATGAAAGATGTTAAGGTTGTATGTCGACAACTTGGTTTTACCAAAGCTGTAGGAGTTTGGATCTATGGACAAGGAATGGGTAAAGTATGGCTGTACCGCATGGGATGTTCCGGTTCAGAGACGTCACTTGGAAGCTGTTCTCACAACGGATGGGGAAACGTTTACTCTGGATGCAACGGTCACACATATGATGTTGGGATCGTTTGCGGTACTAACTGAAGCGAAAAAATATTAATTTTTTTTTTAATGTCTTGTCGATAACTTATGTCGTCGATTGGCTCTCTATATGTATCTAGTATCTTTTTTCGGATGCAATGCACCAAAAACAAAATGAATTTTTTTCTTTTTTTCTTTAGACAATATTACATAAGACCGATAATGCATCTCGGTCTTCGAACACGCTATTTATTATGCAGTATTAAGTGATCAACGTATTTCGAAATAGTTGTATTTATTTAGTGCCTTGTAATACTGCCATACGAAGGTAGAGGCAAGAAAACGCCCAGTGCTGACATAAAGAGGTGGAGAGATGGAGAGTGTAAATCGAGGGAAGATTTGTCTGTTGAACCAGGGAAATTACCCGTAATCCAATGCTAGATCTTAAACTCCACTGCTTTACTAGTATATGCTCCTTGGAAGTAAAATATTTTATTTTATGTAACATGTTTCTCAAACATGTCTTCATTCTAAAGGCACATTTATAATTACACGGAACAACTTTTCCCTACAACTATCGCACCAAACAGACTTAGGACATTTTTCAGCGGCTATTTACTCGCACGCAACTTTTAGCTTACCACACCATAAAATTTTGTACAATTCCCTCGGTTTGCCACATGAGAGACTGGGAACAACATCAAACAAAATGGCGGACAGCATCAATCGTGCTGAGGCGAAACAAACGTATGTGACGTGCCACATCTGTCTGGGAAAAAGAGTGGTTACATCGAAGAACGAGTAAGGGGATTTATCAAGATACAACAACATTTGTGGTATACTTGCAGCAATAAGATTCGTCATATTTTCAAATTTGATTTTACTAAAATTACTGCAATATCTTTTTTGCAATGTTCACATCCGCCATGTTGATTTCCCCCAGGATTGTCGTACGATATTAAAACATGTTTCAAAAGGCTACAACTTTTTTCGTGTTGCATGAAACCCACAGTCAAGCAAGTTTGCTCAAGACAACAATGACAAACAGTCTGCTATGGTAGCTGTGATGTAATGGGTCTGATAAGGTTGCAATATCTTTTCGCATATTTCCTCACAAAGACAAACAAAATAAGTTCAGCTTCAGCGTAAAGATTTACGTCTTACTCCATGACTTGTCAGTGGCATTATACAAGTCTACCACAGTGGCCAGTGGGGAACAATTTGTCAATATGGTTCTGATGACTTTGATATGAGAGATGCCGACGTCGCATGCCGACAACTTGGTTTTACCAAAACTGTAGGTTACTGGTACTTTGGACGGGGAACGGATAAAATATGGCTGTACAGCATGGGATGTTCAGGCTTAGAGTCTTCACTTGGAAGCTGTTCTCACGGTGGGGAAACGTTGACTCTGGGTGCAACAGTCACACGAGGGATGTTGGTATGTCATTATGTATAGTTGAACATAACATATGAATAACATAAATTGAAATACCTCTTGATGATCTCAGTTGATGTAGCTGATCACATTCGTGTATTTTGCAGGAGCTCATGGATTCGACCTATGGCACCAACGACACTACGTTCAGTTCAGTCTTATCAAAAACTATCTGTTCTACAAACAATGGTGAAATAACTATTATTATGTCTTTTTTTTTTTTGTATTTCGCAATGAGTTTTTATGACTTTAAGCCAAATAAATAAAAAAATTCACGGCACCACAAATCCATGCTAGGTGAAAGCCCAAGATCGGTAAAACCCTCGAAGCACAGGAGAGAACCAACAAACAACTCTACTCTCATACGAAACCGAGCACGGCGGGGCTCGAACTCGGGTCGCATTGGTGAGAGGCAAATATGAGAGATACACTTCTTCTGATTAGTCGCTCACTATAGCTAACGACCATAACATATATGATGTTGGTGTGCTATTCTTATCACAACATACAGAAATACCATAACTTTTTTTAAGCACTCTATTATCCTTGGCTTTTCACTTTTTATGAAGGGCGAAACGTGTACTCTCACAGCAATACTCACCAATATGATGCTGGTGTTATGTTGTGTATTATTATTGGTCAATATGTATGTCAATACTGTTGTTGCTAAGATATAGTAAATGGGGAACAGTTTGTGATGATTATAATTATTACTGGGACATGAACGACGCCAAGGTTGCATGTCGACAACTTGGTTTTACCAAAACTGTAGGATATTGGTGGGGTGGAAGAGGGACGGGTAAAGTGTGGCTGTACTATATGCGGTGTACAGGCTCAGAGTCCTCACTTGGAAGCTGTACTCACAATGGATGGGGAAGCGTTTGGTCTGGCTGCAATGGTCACACATATGATGTTGGTGTTGTGCTGGGCATTTTAAATGCATTAATCAATATTGCAGTTATAGTAGTTCATATATATGTTTGTATTATACGAATTACCGAAATGGAAATTTGCAGGGAAGATTATTTATGGGTGAAAAGATTAACACTGGAGTTAATTGTATAATAATATCAAATGCCATGGGCATTAAAGACGATGTTAGGTTTCGTGGTTGAATGCAAAAAAGCATGTTCGTTGAACTCCAAGTATTCAGTGCCGCTGTCATTTTTGCACAGTTTTGCATCACCCCAGCGCATATTGTGGTGCTCTTCTGCTCCTCTTAGGCCAAAATGAAGAGAGTTATTGAGCCAAACGGTATTCAAAATCGTTTCTGGACTTGATAAACCAAGCTGTCCTTTGTCGTATAATACCTTAATTTCGTCATCTGTAATGGCGACGGAAGCGTTAGGTTTGTTTCCCTTCCTTAGTTTCTTTAGCTGTTTCTGCTTGGAAGATAGTGTTTTTCGCGTTTTTTCAAACAAGATCATTGATAATGCTGTTTGGATAGGACTTTGATTTAAGATGTCTTTCAAAACTGGACAACATCCCTCGTAGCGACGACGGTTCGTACTCTTGGCCTTCTTTGGTTCGTACACACACGAAAAACTCACTGAGAGGTTCATTCAGCTCGGCAAGAGGAATGTCGACTATGTCGCTGCGAGTTTCACCTTTAGTTTGAAGAAACTTGGTTAACAAGGAAACATCTCTTGTCGTCTTTTTCACAGTATTTGTATTTTCTTGTTCTTGAATAAACGACTCTACTGAATTGTCGAGTGATACAAATCTGGAGCTTTCTGCAGCCATTTTCGCTCAAGTTGCAAAGGCGTCAGTTTGTTGACACAGTGAGGCTTCGTCGATCTTGTTTCTGATCGGACGAACGATAATTTTTCACTAGTGAAAATACATCGTTCGTATAATCAGAAATGTGAAAGGTATTCTTTTACGAGGGAAATCATCGTTCGCCTTTCTCATTGGCTAAATTCAGCACACGAACGAGAATTTACTAAAGTAGATTTCCGTGTGTTAATCTCAGTATCTATGAGATAAATTGCTAATCGGCATGGGATGTACAGGCTCAGAAGTCTTACTTGGAAGTTGTTCTCACCGTGCATGGGGAAATGTGAACTCTTACTGCAACAATCACAAATTGGATGTCTTTGTACTATGACACGTGACTATGATGTATATATACAAAAACAATCTATACAAAAATAATATATTTTTTATAGCTACAGTAAAAACCCGCATAAAAGAACACCCATTTTTGGAGTTGAGGCTGATTTTGTTCTTATTTAACGGGTTTTTACTAAAACATCAGTCTGAAGGTGTTCTTAAGGTGTTCTTAAGAAAAATGTTTCTAAAATATATATTACAGTATTACTGTATAGACTACCAATATGTAGATGATATCGATGTGTAAGTTCAAAAATGTTATTTTAAAATATCTTGACTGCAATAATAACTGTATCAAAACAGTAGAAAAAGAAATATTGTCAGGTCAGGCTTGGAGTCTGCTACTGGTAACACTGTAATCTAAACCGTGTGTGCATATTATTCTTATCACTTTGATATGAATGATTCCAAGGTCGCATGCCGTCAACTTGGTTTTACCAAAGCTGTAGGATATTGGTGGAATGAAAAACTGCAACGGTCACACGTTGGATGCTGGTGTATCGCTATATGTATTTGAACACAACATATGTAAATTGCACACTTTTCATTGTCACTCCGTCATCTCGGTTGCATTTATGTTACTAGGAAGGTTAGTAATTCGACCCCATATGTAACTACAGGTACCATTACTCAGTTTATTGAATAACTTATTAGATTACGACTCCATTTATCTTTAACTCCAAATTTTCAAACGGCGCAAGGGTTCAAATCGCTAAGTTTCAAATATTTAATTATTGTTGACTGAAATGTTACCCTAAAACGAAATGCATATAGATTAAGAATCGATTTTTGCTTACCAGCTTTCATGATGATGCAGTTTTGTCCTGTAAAAATACACGGAAATCTCCAAAATTTCAAGTTAAATGAAAGACATCCGTTGTAATTTTTACTAAACCTGATATCGTGTTGAGTTATCTGTTGTTATCTTTCATTTGACAACTAAAACCAACCAAAAAAGCTAAAAAATGTCGCCAATAGAGAACTTTGTGGAAGGGTTTTTCAAGAACAAAGCTAGCCCTGTGGGGTGGCTGGTGGTGGGTCGTGTACACGTTACAAAAATCCTGTACGGGAGAGTAGTAAGGTCGAAATTCGTTCTCGCCCGAGTCCTACGCATGAGAACCTTGACATAACATGGCAGAAAATTTTCTGCAAGCGAAAACTTTTATGCACGAAAATTTCACTCATAGAAATCTTGTAGGAAGAGCCAAAAAAATGTTCTAGTGCATTTTTTATTGATTTATTTAATTTTTCGCATTACGGAGGACATCATCTTGATCTAGAATTTAAAAAATCGTTTAATTTTTCCGATTTTATTTTCACCATTCACTTTAGTTAGGGCTCAAGTTTACAAATGCGTCAAAAGTCAATAAGAAACACTTTGTGATTACTCATAGCACAAACAATGTAAATGCTGTTTGGGGCTGCATCTCGGCAAGTCCATGTGTTCAATGTTCGTACCATGCCGGGATCGGAAAAGGAAATGGTAAATTATAGCTGGGGAACATCTGCGATGTTGACTGGAGCTCAGACGATAGGACTGATGCGCTTCAATACATAGATTTGATATTCGTAGATTAATGTGTCGGTCGGCGGCATTATACAAGTCTACCACAGTGGCCAATTGGGAACAGTGTGTGATGATGATGATGACTTTGACATGAGGGATGCCAAGGTTGCATGTCGACAACTCGGTTATTCCAAAGCTGTTGGATATTGGAACTATGGACGAGGGACCGGTAAAGTATGGCTGTGGTACATGAGATGTTCAGGCTCAGAGTCCTCGCTCGGAAGCTGTACTCACAACGGATGGGGAAACGTTTACCATACCTGCAATGGTCACATCTATGTTTTACAGAAATTTGATCTATAACTTAATTATGATTATAAGCTTCTCGAAACATTGATGATTTTATTTCATCGCCTTTTCTTTTACGCCCATCTTAGCTATAAAAAAAAAACCGCCAGAGAGATATGATATCGGTGTCGTGTTAAATTATTCATCATTACTTTAGTGGTTTTTTATTCCCCTCGGGGGTCAGTGGGGAACAGTATGTGAAGGTGGCTTTGACATGAATGATGCGAAGGTCGCATGCCGTCAACTTGGTTTTACCAAAACTGTAGGTTTTTGGTGGTATGGACGAGGGAAGGGCAAAGTATGGCTGTACAACATGCAGTGTTCAGGCACAGAGTCCTCACTTGGAAGCTGTTCTCACAATGGATGGGGAAGTGTTAGCTCTTACTGCAACGGTCACACATATGATGTTGGTGTTGTGTTGGTATTGTTTGAAACCTTATCACACTGTATTAATGAAGCTCTATCATGGCTAAGAAAGGGATATTTACTACATAGTCACGGCGATGGGGAAAGTGTTTACTTTCTTATTGCGGCTTTCCAGAGGTTTAGAATCCATTTTAGGAAACTGTACGCATAATGAATGGAAAATTTTGACTCATTCATATGCAACAGTCATACGTTGCATATTGGTGTGAAATTTTGAAATCTAGAAGCTTGGAATTGCAATTTCTATTCTACGTTTGTATTAGTATATAAGTTTAGGCATCAGTATATCAACCATTATTCTGGGATTCGGAGATTCCGTCATTGGGGAACAGAGCTGTGATTATTTTTCTAATACTTACTGGATATGAATGACAACAGAGCTGCTTGTCCTCAATTAAATATACATAGTTTAAAGGTGTCAGCAGCATTATTGAAGTCTAACACAGTGGCCAATGGGGAACAGTATGTGATTACTATGATGGTTATTCTTATTACTGGGGTATGGAGGATGCCAATGTCGCATGTCGTCAACTTGGTTTTACCAAAACTGTAGGATATTGGCACTATGGACGAGGAACGGGTAAAGTATGGCTGTACAGCATGGGATGTTCAGGCTCAGAGTCCTCACTTGGAAGCTGTACTCACAATGGATGGGGAAGTGTTTCATCTAGCTGCAACAGTCACACATATGATGTTGGTGTGTCACTATTCATTGTTTTACGACATATTGTTAACACATGGCTCCAGCTTTTGCATTAATTCTATTGACGTCCGGTTCCCTCGGTTGATCGTCGCAAGTCCATTTTCACGTCTCATGTTTCACATATTAGTTTAAAAAACACATGTTGCGGCTAAAACCGCTAGAGGAGGACTGGGGCGGAGTTCCTCACACAATTGATTTTAGTCTATGATGTCATCGAGCCGTGTACCTGCAGAAGGACAAAATTAAAAATTTGTTTTAGCCTTTGATATCTTTATCATGGTATATCGCCACTTACGTTCCATTTTTTTCATTATATACTCTTGTGAACCGCAACTTAAAACCTGTTTAGAGTAAATTCAGTCCTCTTTAGAGCCGTGTAAGATCGAAAGAATGGTAATCAATGTAATCAACGTTTTTTTGAGTAAAAAAAAGCAAGAAGCGAGTGTCACAAGTTTCTGCAGCTACATTTCGTTCACAAAATTCTGATTCCAAACGACGAGTAAAGTCAGAAGAAATAACGCTTGAAGTCTTTGAAACTATGGTGAGTTTAGAGTTTTGCAGACCAATGTTATGGATCATTGCACAAGCACGCCAGACCCGAATGCGCCAACTTCAGCCTGATAATGTTATGCAAATTAGTGAAAATACCGCAGAGAGGCGCGAAAGAGAGAGAATTCGACTGAAAGAGGAAGACCAGAAATATTAGAGTTTTAAAAGAACAGCCGCTCTTCGGGAGGCTTCGAAGAAAAAAACGAAACTCACAGAGCCTCTCTCAGACGAGGAAATTTGCATCTAGTTAAATCGCAATTTGAAGAGCTTAACTCCTTATTGACTTTCAAGCAGCTCATGAAGCCCTGGTTGATCATTTGACCTCCGACAAGGGCAAAGATAAGGAAGTTGATTATGTCATCGCCAAACAAAGCGCAGCGCTGGAGTTTCGAAATCAAATAATTCAGTGGATTGAGCTAGGAGAAGCACGATTAGCAGAACGAGCCAACCTCTTAAAATGTAATGCAATGTCATATAAATGCTCCAAGAGCTCGCGCCACTTAAGAAGATCGTAGTGTGGTAATCAATGTAATCAACGTTCATTTGAGCAAAGAAAGACGAGTTTCACAATTTCTGCAGCTAAACCACAGTTGGTGCAAGACAACAATAGGAAACAGTTTGCCACGGTTGCTATGATTTAAAGGACTTGCAAAGGTTGTAAAATCTTTTTTCATAGGTAGTAAGCTAATTATTTCCTCACAAGGACAAACAAACCTCATCTTCTTCAGAGTATAGCTTAATTAATTACAGATTGAGTTATGATTGGCATTAAAGATCATTATACAAGTCTACCACAGTGGTCGATGGGGAACAATTCATCAATATGATTGGTTTGATATGAGAGATGCAAAGGTTGCATGTCGACAACTTGGTTATTCCAAAGCTGTAGGATATTGGGATAATGGACGTGGTACGGGTAAAGTATGGCTGGATTACATGGGGTGTACAGGCTCAGAGTTCTTCACTTGGCGGGTGGGGAAGCGTTGACTCTAGGTGCAACGGTCACACATGGGATGTTGGTGTGCCATTATATAAGCTTAAACATAACATATATAAATATCATGAATTCTATTTCCTTTCGGTGATCTCAGTTGTTGGAACTGTTCACATTCGTATTTTATGCTGGAGGTCAATCAAAGCATTGGTTGTTTTTGAATAACTGATTAGTTCGTGTTTCCTTGCACCTGAATATGGCTCGTAGAAATACTTATAAGGGTATGGTAAGGTCAACTTTATTTACACACGCTAGCCTAAATCGACAAATGCTGGTTTCCATTAGGGGCGTGCCGCAATAGAAACGCTTTTAAGAATATACATAAAAAACTCATGTATGTATAATATATTAGATTTTTAAAATGTTAAAAGAAAAAAATAATAAATGGAATAGATGAATACAAATAGATATATGAGTTTTTATTACACATTTAAGCTCGATATCCGTGAAATAAAGCCATGAATAAAAACAATATCAGTGAAGTGATACGATATCACTTCACGGTAAACTGTCCAATCAAATCATGCGATATATTTTACTTGAACCAATCACATTGTTTGTTTTATTCAAGTGACGTCACATCGCTAGATGTGGTAGCTTTGCGGCGTTTTCTCGTCGTATGAATCGAAGATGGATGAGTCAAATCCTCGATTCGTTATCTTTTCAGAAGATGGAATTTCCCAATTTTTTAAAGAGAATGAAAACCAAAATACAATTAGAAAAACGAAACAAGACATGGCATTGTTAAAGGCTTTTTTAAGCCGCAAAAGTGATAGAGAACCAGAAGAATTTACTCCTACAGAGATGGATTTATACTTGCAAGAGTTTGTTTTAGGAGTAAGAAAGCAAGATGGAACCAACTACGAGCCATCTTCTCTCCGCTCAATCATAGCAAGCATCGAGAGACACCTGAGGAAAAAGAAATATGGGTATTCCCTCATAATCTCTGTTGAGTTTTCCGGTACTCGCGAAGTGCTGAAGGCTAAGCAGAAAGAGCTCAAATCTTCAGGAAAAGGAGGCAAACCAAACGCTGCACATTCCATTACTGAGCAGGAGATATATGAGTTATACAGAAAAGGTCAGTTGGGAGGTGGATCTCCGGAGTCTATGGCTTAACAATACTCTACACTTTGGTATGAGAGGAGGAAAAGAACACAAAGACCTTTGTTGGGGAGACATTCAGCTTAAGAACGATGAAAGTGGGGAGCTTGAATACCTGGAATATAATGAACGCCAAACGAAAACGAGAACCGGCGAAAACCCGAGAGATATTCGTCATGTAAGACCAAGAATGTATGAAATCGAGAGAAAAGAAAGATGTCCAGTTAAACTATACAAAGAATTTGCTCTGAAAAGACCACAGGAATGCAATACAGCCGATTCCCCTTTTTACATAGCTGTAAACAACGTGAAAGAAAGAAAGGCGACACAGGCTTGGTTCAAGAAAACACCTGTTGGAATCGATAAATTGTATTCATTCATGAAAACAATGGCTTTAAATGCAGAACTTCCCATGAAGAACAATCTTACCAACCACTCTGCACGTAAAACTATGCTTCAGAAGCTGAATGATAATAATATTCCTCCAAACCAAATCATGCAGATATCTGGTCACAAGAACATCCAGAGAATAAACAACTACTCGTCTCTCAACTCTCGACAACTTCAACAGATAAGTACCATCATAAGTTCTGAATCACAGCCCAAAGAACTCTGTGTTCAAAAATCATCACATTCAGATGTAATTTTTTCTTCTAGTGTTGGTCAATTTTCATCTTTTTCGACTACAACTTGTAGTGTACCTAGCATTTTTTCTAATGCTACGATTTCTGGAAGCAGTATTGAGATCAACATAAACAACAATGCTCAACCTGCTGTGCCAGCTAAAAGGAAGCGATATGTTATAGAATATAGCGATAGTAGTCAAGAGTAACGAGATAAATCTCTATTTAGTGTTTATTTCTATCAAATTCAAGATGAATTTTGTGCTTCTTACATTTTTAATTAAGCTTTAATATATTGAATGATATTGAATTGGAAACGTATAATTCTTTAACATTTTGAAATGGTGTAAGTCGGTTAAGGATATTTAAGACAATAAAGCATTTCGTGTTTTAGGACTCGCTCGTTCGCGATATGATACGGAAAAACTCGTGAATAAAAACGATATCAAGTTCTTAACATGTGATAATCTCTATATACTATAAATATGTGTAAATATATATAAGCCACTCTACGGCTTTAGAATCGCCTCCAGCGCGCACGCCACCTTATCCCGAATCCTCCACCCTCCCTAGTAACGAAGAAAGGTGAGAAATTCGGGACAAACCCGCACGCGCACCGAAGACGACTCCCAAACCCCAAAGTGTCCCATAGTACAATTAAAAATCTACATGACTATATTTAAAATACTATTTACAAAATATTATATATAAGATAAGTGTATAATTTCTAGGAATTAAATTTATTTAAAATGCAGCCATTATAATAAAAAGTCTTTTTGACAGTTTCGGTTCTAACACGTGGTAAATGTAATAATTTAGACTGTCTGGTAACCCTACCCTTATTAAAATGATTTTAAAAAATTTAATAAAAGTAGGTCAATTACCTAAAATTTATTTCTGAACTAATTTAAAGAACGTGCTCATTTTTTTAGTCTGCAGAGCAGGCTATTTAAGTTTACATAAAGCTTGATCACTGTCCTTAGATCGAGTGACCGAGTGTATTTTAGATGCCCTACTTTGGAAACTATCTAATAGAGTGGCAATGCTAACCCAAGAACAATTCCATACAGTGTCGCAGTGGTCAAAAATTGGGCAAATGTACGATAGGTATATAGTATTAGCAGCATAAGAAGTTAAATTCGTACGTAAGCGAGACAGCATACCAAGTCTTTTACCTGTTCTAGATATAATGTACTTAATATGAGAAGTGCAAGAAATAGTGTCCTCGAATATTACGCTAAGATACAAGTTTATTAACATCTTCAGACCTTGATCATTCAAATTAATAATAAAGTCTTTGAATTTAGATGGCTTTGCATGGGTCCCAAACAACAGTTTTGGTAGTGTTTAGAAAAATACTGTTTTCCTTGAGTCAGGCACCTAAGTTGGATAAGTCTTGATTCAGATTCTCTTGGATGACGGAGGTATTTGGTTCGGCAAAAACCAACACTGTGTCATATGCGTACATCAATACATTGCAGTGCCGGTGTTTGATGCTGTAGGGTAGATCGTTGATGTGTAGAAGAAAGAGCAGAGGCCCCAGAATGGAGGCTGAGGGACACCAGCAGTTATTCACAGCTATTTAAATAATCCTTAAACCATTTCAACTCTTTACCTTTAATCCCAATAGCACACAGTTTCGTCAGCAAAATAGAGTGTTCTATAGAGGCAAATACTTTACGCAAGTCTACAAATAACTGCACCAGTCATGTGAATCTGGTCAATATTACGCATGATTGTATCAGCGAAAGACAGCGCTGCAAGAGTGGTAGAGTGCTGTTTTCGAAATCCACATTGACAAGGACTCAGTAAATGATTCTCTTGCAAGTATTTAACTAGCTGAGAGTGCACAATTCTTTCAAGCAGATTTGATATTACTGAAATTGATACACACGGGATTTTTGTTTGCCATGATGTTTATAGATACACATTATAGAGGAATGTATTTATTTACTTCGCGAAGAATAAACGTAATATAATGTTACACATTAATTATTTTTTTTTAATAATGAGATTTTCTTTCACAACAGGGATAGAAAAATGCTTCTAGGAAGATGTCATGAAGCAGGGCAACAACTATCTGTTATATTACAAGGTTTAACAGGAAAGTAAGTAGCTAATATAACTATTTTATGATCTATTCTCTTATTTCCTTTCACAACCCGCTAGAGTAAAAGGGTGGTAAAATAATAATTCAGATTTTTTTTGTGTCTTGTGATGGGTTTTTTGTTTCGCCCTAAAGGCCGAAACGGCAATGTATCCACTTTGCTAACCCACAATATTCATAATTTGTGTCAATTGGCTGTCATTTTATCGTAAACATCCAATGAAATAAGGCGACGGCTTGATGAAGGACCAGGCGCCTTCTTTAGTAGAGAGTTTTTAAGCCTAGTTTATCAACAATTATGAAGGATATATTTTTTCAGCACAAACCGGAAAAAGGAAATGCTTCTAGATGAAAAAGCAGGCGCTCTGTGAAAGAAGTGTGAACACCATTTCAGTGCACACTGTAGAGTTAACCTAGCCAAGAATAAAAATTATTTACCCCACACAAAACAATAGTGACTCACACCTAACTTTCTAATCATTGCTTTAATAGCAATATAGCCTTGCTATGACCTTAAAGTGAAATACACGGTCGACAAACATTTTCTTCATTCTTGGACTACCTTGGATTACAAACTATGAGGAGATATAGATCTTGTTTAATAGTATTCAACGAAGCTTAATCTTAGTTACTTCTTAGAATTGGATTGAACGCTATTTACTATTGAGTCTTGAGCAACCAAAACGTAGGTCAGTGGGGAACGGTGTGTCATGCGTATGGTAACTGGGATATGCCTGATGCTAAGGTCGCATGCCGTCAACTTGGCTTTACTAAAGCTGTAGGAACTTGGTACTATGGACGAGGGACCGGTAAAGTATGGTTAACCAACATGCAATGTACAGGCTCAGAGGCCTCGCTTGGAAGCTGCACTCACAATGGATGGGGAAATGTTCACTCTAGCTGCAATGGTCACACATATGATATTGGTGTTTTATCCTTTTAAAGGTATCTCGCGATGAGTTTTTATGAAGTGAAATACATGACCCTTTGTGACGATTGGGCCTATTTTTCTTTCTCCCTTGGTTTAAACTCTAAACGATTATAACCATGTTGTTACAAAGCGCCTAACCATTGTGATCATCAAAGCTTCAACATATATATTAATTATTGCTGAGCATTAAATTTCGAAGTAACGGACTAAAAAGTGCTTCCATCGCGAAGTTAGAATGCGAAGTTAGAATGCAATTCCTCTGGCCATGTGATTTTCGAAAGGCAAACTATTCTTTTTTCTTCTTTTTTCTTTTCTTTTCTTTTCTTTTTCTTTCTTTCTTTTTGTTTTGTTTTCTCTAAAACGTTTACCTCCTTAACGTTGACCATATGCTGTTTGGTTGTTCATCCCTGTTTCTTAGGGCAACCACATGCAGCAAATCAAATAGACACTTAACGACAATTCTAAGTGGCTAAACCGGTAATTCGCCAATGGGGAACTGTCTGTGATAGCAGTTGGAGCTCAAATGATCTGAATACAGCTAAGGTTGTATGTAGACAGCTGGGTTTTACCAAAACTGTTGGATATTCGTACCGCGGACGAGGGACGGGTAAAGTATGGTTGCATGGCGTGTATTGTTCAGGCTCAGAGTCCTCACTATGAGGCTGTACTCACAATGGATTGGTAAGTGTTAGCTCTTACTGCAACGGTCACACATATGATGTTGGTGTCGTGCTGGTATTGTATCAAACCTTATCGCACTGTATTAATGAAGCTCAATTTTGTCTAAAAAAAGGGATATAATCTACAAAGACATGGCGATGGGGAAAGTGTTTGTTCGTTAATGCCGCTTTAATTTGAATGTTGCCATGCAACCCACAGGTTTAGAATCCTTTCTGGGAACGTGTACGCATAATGGATGGAAAATGATAACTCATTCATATGTAATAGTCATACGTTGGGATTACAATTTGGGATTAATTTGCACGATTGTGTTCTTTTGAAGATTTGACATTTCACGAGAACGTCCAGGGTCAATGGGGAACAGTTTGTGGTGACTGGAGTGACTGGGATATGGATGATGCCAAGGTTGCATGTCGACAACTTGGTTTTACCAAAACGGTAGGATTTTGGTGGGGTGGACGAGGGACGGGTAAAGTATGGCTGTATTATATGCGGTGTACAGGCTCAGAGTCCTCACTTGGAAGCTGTACTCACAATGGATGGGGAAGCGTTTGGTCTGGCTGCAATGGTCATACATATGATGTTGGTTTTGTGTTGTGCATTTTAAATGCAGTAGTTAATATTGCAGTTATAATAGTTAAGTCTTTGTTTATTTTTTTATATTACCGAATTGGAAATTTGGGAATATTATATATAAGTAAAAAGATTAATGGTGGACTAAAATTTATAATACTAACAAATGCCGTGGGCAAAGCCGATGTTAGGTTTCGTGATTGCATGCAAGAATTTTGGACAACTTTTACTGAAACTCTAATAAGATTTTGGTACGCCATATTTTGTTCAATTTCAAAGACCTCAATTGGAACTTTTTATTTAAATTTTTGTTTAACATTGTTGTTACTGATTTTTTTAAATGAAAATTTAATGTAATTTTCTTTTTTTACATACTGGTCTATGATTGAATTAAAAAGCGTGAGTGTATATAAACAGTTCTATATGAATGTAATGAATTATTATTATTATTATAAAAATCGAGAATGTTGATAACAATTTTGTAGGATATATCCGAAAGTGGCTAGACATCCCGGTTTGTGGAACTCATATTAATGTTTTTCTTCCAGTCAATAAATTTGGTTTAAACATAAATCCTCCATCAGTCAAGTTCACTCAATTCCAAGTCGTTTTAAGAAAAGTTCTCAAAACCTCCCCTAATGAAGATATCAAACAACTCTGGAAGTCCACCGCAATTCATACCAACATTCAGTATGATAGATTTAAGTCCACAAAAGAAATCATCAAAGAATTACATGAAGGTCAAGAAAACAAGTTATGTAACGAACTATCTTCACAAGGTCTATTTTTCAGAACTATAGCAAAGTGTTCTCTTCCTTCATTGAACAAAGTCTGGTCACTAGCACAATGTAAACTTCCCAAAGACAGCTATTGCTTCACTATCCGTTACATCAATAATACTCTTCCCACAAGAAAAAAGGTGGTCAAATGGGGCATTTCTTCGTCTTCAGATTGTTCCTTGTGCTTACTGCCAGAATCTGTTCTTCACGTGGTTTCTGGGTGCAATTACTATCTAAATAAGGGTCGCTATACTTGGAGACATGACTCCATCTACAGTCCATTGCAAAATAATTGTCAATAGTCAAAGACGTCACTCTCTATGCTGATCTACCAACATTTGACTCTCCTTCCATTATCACCGGAGATAGTCAATGACCAGACCTCTTAATAACCAACTTGAGACGCACGCCTAAATATTCTCGACTTTCACATCCTCATAATGCCTTGCGTTTTGGGGGGTAAGCAATCAAAAAACTGTCGCAAAGATTTCTTAATTGAGTTTTATACTACACCTGCTTTTATCTCTACAATACTGATTATCAGTTTATTCCAAGTTATTTTTGCGTGTAAAGATCATGAAGAGTTTTGGTATTACAGAAAATGTGTTGACTTGCGAAAAAATATTTAATATTTACCTTAAACGTCTTCATTTTATCTTTGGATACCAAACAAGGTATTTTCAACATTGTCTGATCAGCCTTCAGCAAAATAAGTGAGTTTTTACCCTCTGGTTATCCCCCAAAAACGCAAAGGATTATGGGGATGTGAAAATCGAGAATACTTGAATTGACAGTCGGCCATGAATCTAACTTCGATAAGAACTTATTTCGTAAACAAACTAAGTATAAAGAACTGTTGAATCCTAACAATGTTAATGATTTCAAGAATTTTGTTTTTATAAATTTGTCAATCAATGCGTTTTTCTTAAGAGTCAACAACATTTCTTGAAATGCTGGCTGAGCTTGGTTTCGATGATAAAATCATTCAGTATACAATCAAGAGCATTACATCGATTGCAATAAGAGCAACATATTACAAATTTTGTTGTAGGAATAAGGAACGGTCAAATCCTGAATTGTTAAACTATTACTTTTTTTTTGTTTTTCTTGTTTGTTTGTTTTTCCTTTTCGTGATAATAATTTGTTGTGCTTGTTTATGTTCGTTTGATTGTATTATTCAAACTTTTCTTCTAATCGATTCAAGTAGAAAATTTTGAACTGCCTAGGTTATAGTAATAAGGTTATAGCTTACAGTTGTGCGTAAGAAAAAATCTTGCCACAAAAGGAATAGCAAGATTTTGCTAGGAAGATTTCGTGCATTGTGCATCAGGGAAAGAAATCAACGGTACAATGTCCAACAGGAAAGTAAGTAACAATTCTTTTCGAACCTATTCTTTTGCCATTCTTAGCGGGACAAGATGACTGTGTGACGTTTCCATGCCCAGATATGGCCATTATATGAAGATTAGGAATGCCTGCATTTGACATCACTGTGATCGATGTGGCTCGGACTGGATTGTTACTGTATGTGCGAGATAATTTGGCCTCTTTACTGATCTATTTTATCATTGCGTCCAGCTTATTGACGCCAACGGGCCTGTTTTCGTACCACAGGTCGACTGTTGGGGACCAATTTCTCTTTGGATACTGGAAGAGGGATTCGAAGTTTGGATTGGTCTTTGGCAATTACAAGCGCAGAGCTTTGTAGCCGTCGTTTGGGTACTTAGTTTCATACAATCGAGCTCTTTTCTCCGAGGAGTTTACATCATTTAAGCCGCCCGAGTGGTTCTTGGTGGCTGTGTCGTCATTGTGGCGTAGTGTCGTCCGCTTGTATCAACTTCAAACTTCAAGCTTGATGTATTTAGCTCTTGGTGGCCTTCTCTTCCTCTCCGGCAGAAAAACAATATCAGATGGAACCAGACATTCCTTAACAGACTCCATGGATCATTAAGGGAGATAGCCTTGGAAGTTTTCAACTTCAAATAGATCTTGATTTTTATGACTGGCTTGTGTTGTGTATCCTCCGTGTTTTTTCGCTTAATTCGCTAATTTTCACAGCCGATCGCAGTAGGCACTAGTTAAGCGATTTTGTACGACTATTAAAAACTAGAAAAACTAACTATGCTAAGACTAAAACTATGTCAAACTACGAACTAAAGGGTCGTGAATAGCGGCTAATTCAGTAAATGAAATTAGATAGGTTTACAAGTAGAATTAACGTTAATTTGTTATTTCAGTAAGCTTAAAACGTCAAGTTTTAACTTATCTGAATCGATCGGGTAAAGAAGCCAGTAGTTTCTTTCGTTAACGTTTTAAGCAGTTTTTTAGGCTCATCCGCTCTTGAAGTATTTCCACAATATTTTGAATGCAATTATGGACAGGAGAGTTGGCAGTACCTTTTTTTTAATTGAGTCGAAAGTGTGCAGTCTTCATGACTTCAGCCGTTGTGCAAATGGTGGCCTGCTGCAAACAGTCAAAGCGTTGAAAATTGACAAACACTATCCATGTTCAGCGAGCCGTAATTTTCCAAAACGTCTCATTCATTTCTGGAGAGAGTTTTTGAGTATTTTGCCCATTAAAAGGCAGGAAAACAAACGGAAGGCTGTAGTATTTTTCATCTTGGTAGTGAATATCTTGACGTTTGAAATACGACCGTTTCCTTCTCAATCTCCTGTTGAGTCCGTGAGGTCTTCTTTTGATGCCTTTTTTGCTTTGCATTTACATGTTTTGCAAAAGAAAGCTTCACTTTTGTTAACTATTGTTTCAGAAAACTTTAAACTATAGCTAAATTCATTCCAAGTAAACTAAAACTTCTCTTTTTGAGCGACTCAAGCACTACATGACTTTTGGCACGTACAGGAAGCCCTTCCGAAGCCGTTGTCGTTTGGCATGCGCTGTGAACATTACGTTTTGCTGCTTCCCCTCCTTTTAATCGCAATGCCTTGCCCTATAATAAATATCTTATTAACCTCGTTTGCTTGGTCCCTACCGTAAGTTATGGATCCTCTTTTTTTCCAATATTTATGGCCCTCGCGCTACAGCGGAAAAAGCTCAGTCCATAACTTACGGTACGGACCTCACACTATTATCACACGAGGGATGCTGTTGTTATGAAACAAAAATTGTAAGATTGATTAAGTTTCGTAAGTTTTTAGAACTTACTATGGTAAGGCGTAAAAAATAGTTGATAAACTGGAATATAGATCTAGAATACATAGGTACAATACAATAAATATTTTAAAAACTTGGAACATTTTGGAAGACTGTATTTTTCTGCTACAAAAATTGGATTAAATTTAAATTAAACATATTTATAATACTCCTTATGGATTATATTTTTAAGTCCACCACAATAGTGAATGGGGAACGGTGTGTCTTAATGCCTGGGATATGTCAGATGAAAAAGTAATTTGTCGACACCTTGGTTTTACGAAAAACGTAAGACATTGGGGATTTGCACATGGAAAGGGCAAGGTATGGCCGGACAGGATGCAGTGTTCAGGCAGTGTGTAGTCACAGCGGATGGGGCCACGTTAACTATGACTGTCCTACTCATTAATATGATATTAGTGGTTTTTAAAACACTAATATGATTAACTAATCCTAGTACAAACTAATAGATATTTGTCATTTCTGGTTAAACTGTAACTAGTGCCAAGTTTGGTGATAGTATGTACTCGCATATTAAACTCTCTATTCTTACTACACGGTTATATAAAGGACGTAGTTGATAAAAATATATATAAAAAAATAGCGGGCATGATTGATGCAAGAGTTGCAAAAGTTCGTCATTTATTCCTTAAAAATTAAAATTCTTTGTTCATAATATCAGTCTCGCTTGACTTATAATTATTTTGTTGTTTTTTTTACTTTAAAATCTCACAAAAAAGCCAAATTTATAATGTAGAACGTGTAGTGCATTGGAAGATTAAAAGATGGGCTTTGTGATGTTAATTGCAGCGAATAGACTCGAAAATATTGAATAAAAATGTACTTCTTATTTTCTAAAATAAAACTATTGTAAACTAATGAGCCATCATAATAAACGCTTTATTGGCGGTCTCGGTTCGTACTGACTGCAAATATATAAATTCACTTGGTTCTCGAGATTACTTCCTTATTCAATCTAAAATAATTTCTTAGAAACTGTGGAACTTTGTTATTTAAACACTTCTTCGCTAATAATCCTAAAATATGAGTATTTCGGCGGCCTTCTAAACTTTGCAACTTAAGTTGGTTAACAGACGTATTACTAGAATTGGACCAAACTATAATTCTCAAGGCCCCTTTGCATGGATTCTAACCTTTCTACATCTGCTTTATTGCAGCAAGCCCACACAATATCACAGGAATCGAAAATGGGCAAAATCAACGATTTGTATAATGCATATGCTGCAAGTATAGTAAGGTTCTTTCTAAGTCGCCCTAGAACACCTACTCTTTTTCCAACCTTAGAAATAACATAACGAACATGATCTTTCCACGTAAGACTATCCTCAAGGACAACGCCTAAATACTTAAAATCATAAACTCTATTAATCTCATAATCACCTATTTTAATAATTACTTTGTCAACGAGTTTAGAAAGTCTAGCATCAGTGCCAAAAATGACTAACTCTTCTTTTTATTTACAAAAAGAAAATTACTTAAAGTCCATTTATTTACTTCATTTAGTTCAACGTTCAATGTTCTTTCTAAAGTCTGAATATCCTTGTGGGCTGCAAATATGACAGCAACAACAGCGTATAATAATATGTTGCACTTATTAATAACAGCAGGTAGGTCGTTGATGAACAGAACGAACAGCAATGGCCCAAGAATTGATCTTTGTGGCACACCAAAAACAATATCACAGGGGTCTGATAGAGTACTTTGGACTGTCACCACTTGTATTCTGTCCGTTAAGTAATCTTTAAGCCACCCGAGCTCACTTCCAGTGACTCCATATCCAGTCAAGAGTTTTTCCAGTTACGGTTTATGGTCCACTGTGTCAAACGCTTTCCGCATATCAACTTTGGTCGAGACATTATGGAAAGCCTTGTTGGGATGACAAACAACGTCCAACAACTTCAGCGAGTCTGTCCACAGTTTGCTTTGCGGTTTTCCAAATATTTTTGGGATTGTCACTGTTTTCATCAATAAATTCTCTATTATATTTACTTTGGGAATCCCGAACGAGTTTTGTAACACGACTTCGTGACCTCCTATATGCCGACCAATCTTCTTCAAAATTCGAAGGCCTCGCTTTATTTAGCAGGAATTCACGCTGACGACGTTCACGTTTAATTGTTCCATTCATCTAAGGAGAATTAAGGCCACGAACCTTCTTAGTTATCAATGGGGCGTGCTGATCCACAATGTCCATGAATGAGCCTTTGAAGCTTATCCAAAGCTCGTTTACGGTAGATGAACCATTAACATTCCCGGAGGAATTTTCTGCTTTCACAACATAATCCCAATCAATGTTACTAAGATCTTTGCAGAATTTGAGATGGTCATAATTTGCATAATTCGTGAAAGTTGATCATTGACAATCTGATGACCGACATTGACAATAAACCACTACATCCTAAAAACAAACTACTACTTTACAATAGATACGTCCTTTCGAAAATCAGCTGGCATTTTACGGTTTGTGATCTCTCAAAAACATGGGTTATCCAAAACATCGATAACAAAATATCTCAATTTCTACGAAAGTGGCTAGATATTCCCATTTCTGGAACTCTGAGTAATACATTTCTTCCTTACAATAAATTTGGCTTAAACATCTGCCCTCCCTCTGTTAAGTTTACTCAGTGTCAAACCGTTCTACCAAAGTCCTTAAAATCTTCGAAAAACCTTGACATTCAACATCTTTGGAAAACATCAAATCACCACACTAACATTCAATATGACACTTTCAAAACGACAAAAGAGGTAATCAAAATGTTTCATACAGAACAAGAACATAAACTAGACAACGATTTGCTATCCCAAGGGTTCTTCTTCACTAACGTAATCAATTATTCCATGTCAAAACTAAATGGCTTATGGTCATTGGCACAATCCAACCTTCCTAAGAACATATACAACTTCACCGTACGCTACATAAATAACACTCTCCCAACCAGGAACAACCTTGTAAGATGGGGTATCTCGCAATCACAAGATTGTTCATTTTGTCTTTCATCCGAATCTCTTTTACATATAGTAAGTGGATGTCAACACTATCTCGATCGCTTCACCTGGCGCCATAATTCCGTCCTCAACTTTATCACCTCATCACTCAAAACCATTGACAATTCTACTCTCTATGCTGACCTTGATAATTATCACAGTCCTTCAATTATAACTGGACGAAAGTTATCGCCCTGATTTGATTTTAAAAACATCTAGTACACTCTATATATTGGAACTTACTGTTGGCTTTGAATCAAACCTTAAGAATAATGCTGATCGTAAGAATAAAAAATAAAGTTTACATTATTATTATTATTATTATTATTATTATTATTATTATTATTATTATTTAAATTTTCTATAGCGTTAGTATCCGCTAGTTCAATAACGCTTTACAGTTTTTTAAATAAGAACATTCAACTTTGTTTTAAAATGTTTTTAAAATTGTTATAATATTATGAACATATGACAATGATTTAATTAATACATAGTAAAACACTTTGCAATGTAACAAACATTAACACTTTAATATCATTAAAAACATTTACATTTCATCAAATTCAATATTCAAATTCAATAAAACTCAGGTAAAAACTTTGATATAAAATATTAAAAGTCAAATAGATTAATCATATCCCTTCTTGAAAAGCCAGGTCTTTATTTTTTTCAAAAGTAAAGATAGATGTACTGGACCTGGTTTTAACTGGCAAGGAATTCCACAAATCAGGAGCAGCAAAAGAGAAAGCTCTTTTTCCACAAAGATTGAGATTGTAAGATGGTTTACATAACAGGTTTAATGATGAAGATCTTAAAGGACGAATATGGACATAGGATTTTATAAGGAGTACAGTACGTTGTTTAAAGCTTTATACGTCATTAAAAGGATTTTGAATCCAATGCGTTCCACTGACAACCAGTGTAAATTAAAAAGAATGGGAGTAATGTGCTCATGCTTGCGAGAGAAACTAACAAGTCACGCTGCAGCATTTTGCACATGCTGTAGTTTATTTAGAGACGTTTTCGGTAGACCATAAGGTAAAGAGTTACAAAAATCAAGTCTAGAAGAAATTAACGCATGCACAAGGGTTTCACATGCACTAAGACCTTCGGGGTTTTTCAGATGTTATGGAAGTGAAAAAAGCAAGATCTACAGATAGCCGTAATATGAGCCTGAAGAGAGATTCTTTCGTCACAAATAACACCAATATTACGAACAGAAGAGGATGAGCGAACATCAAAGCCAGAATTGTTAAATAAGTCAATTGAAGGACATGGACGATGAGTTGAAGAGAGTACCAGTATCTCAGTTTTATCACCATTCAACCTTAATTTATTCATAACCATCCAAAAAAAACATCTTCCTACCGAGACTAATGTTGTTGTAAAGTGTGATTGCCCCCGAAACTAATTTTAGCGTTTCTTTACGAATAAAGCAAATTTCGGATTCAATTTTAAAATATTCTCGTAATATGCCGTAGTATTACGCTATGCTGTATTAATAGTTTTTAGCTAATACAGTCATACATATGATGACACATTGGTGTCTCATTACTACATTCTATTGTCGTTTAGTAATCTTGTGTGGTTGAACTGATCACATCTGTCATTAATGGCACTCATAACACTCGAGGTTTTTGAAATATATCATTAGTTTATGCTTCCATTTATCAGAAACTACCTGTAAACGGTTTCACTTAGGTTCACTTTCGCTCTTTTCACAACGTAGTACACAGGTGAAGGACAAATTCAAATATCAAGTTCTATGTTGATAACATTTTCAGTTCTGGCTGTAAATCCTTGAGTTATTAGAGCCACCATAACGGTACTTTTATTCAATCAATGATGTGAAGAAAGGAAGGAAAAAGGAATCATCCTTTATATAGATGCACTTCTTTGAGACTCAAGTTTCGGTTGCATTATACAAGTGGGAAATAAAGGTATGTGATTACAATGGTTATTACTGGAATAAGAATGATGCAAAGATTGCTTGTGGTCAATTTGGTCAATTTTTGGAGAAATAACGGTAATAAATTAATCTTAGATTTGGTTTGACGATGAAAATATCTAAATGGCTCATCCCACCTTTTTTCATCAGCCTCCTAATGAAAGCCTCATAATCGTTTTCTCAAAAAGAGTAATTTACGAAAAAGCATCGATTTCAACGAAAAGATTCAATATTCAGAAATTATGACGTATAGGCAGTATTAAACTTCTGTATCACGGTGGCCAATGGGGAACAGTATGTGATTATTATTATAATAGGTACTGGGATATGAATGATGCCAAGGTTGCTTGTCGACAACTTGGGTTTACAAAAACTGTTGGATATTGGTATCTTGGACGAGGGACGGGTAAAGTATGGCTGTACAAGATGCAGTGTTCAGGCTCAGAGTCCTCACTTGGAAGCTGTACTCACAATGGATGGGGAAATGTTAATTCTGGGTGCAACAGTCACACGTGGGATGTTTGTCAATGCCAATAAGATTGGACCGATTAAATACAATTTTGGCACCCCAGTGGTAATATGCCAGATTCCAACGCATGTCACCAACTACCTTAATTAAAAGGTACGCATTTATAATGTTTGGGTTGTGTTCCGTAATGTTTGCGTCAGAGAATATTGAAGTCGCAATATTCAATGGTGAAAAGTATGTAATGAAGGATTGGGTATGCACGCTGCTATAATTGCATGTCGTCAACTTGTTTTATGTATGTTTGTACGCCAAGTCGTGTTCAGGATTCAGAGTTCTTAATTGTAGCTTGGTAGCTATCCGAAGATCTTCGGGGGTAAAATAATTAGAACTAAAGTGAATGACATGCACTAGTGAACGAATTACTTTTAAATATACGCCTTTGCAACATTCATAATGAAGCAAAATTTCTTTCTATAACAGGGGATATGATGATGGAATAGGATGGAATAATAGGAAGATGTCATGAAGCAACTCAACAAGTAGTCAATATAAGTGTGCAATAACATTTCGTAATTTTTATTTTCAACATAAAGTTTAAATGCTAAGTAATTATTAGGCTATTTCCTAGAATTTCATGAAACATTGAGACAATTATTGAGACAATATATTTTAGTAAAACATGGCGACGTTTTAACAAGGCTTTCCAAGCGTGCGTTGTTCGGCTACTTTCATTTCATATTTGCTCATCTTACTCCTAGCTTGCTACTTTCATCTTCACAATCGTAAAGAAAATTTGTCGATGGGAACTTTTGCACATGAACGTCCTAAAGATCTATTAACTCTCCATCTATAATATTTATCAAATAAAAACAAATGTAAATAAATAACAGTGGTTATTCAAAAGTAAGCCAAAAGCGGTATGGATAACTCGGTTAAATAATGTTTTATTTTGAAAGAATATTTATGAATGCTCACTGGATAGAGAATGGTTTCCTTGAACGTGTTTTGAGTCTAAAAGACATAATTCGAAAAAGATTTACATCCAAGTGTTTGAAATTGTGTTTGACAGTTAGCTTGTGTGTTGCCTGAAAGATCACAAATAGATTCACTATTCAGAAACTCCGTGGCATTATAAAGTATACCACATTGATCAATGGGGAACAATGTGTCATACATAAAATGAATGGGATATGAGAGATGCTAGGGTTACGTGTCGGCAACTTGGATTTTCCAAACCTGTTGGATATTGGTACTATTTTCGAGGGACGGGGAAAGTATGGTTAGACTACATGCGATGCACAGGATCAGAGACCTCAATTGTTTACTCTGACATGCAATGTCATATTATGAGCTTGAACTTGTTATTGTTCGTAAAAAAAAATCACTATCAGTGCCATATATTTGTATTTCATTTGTAAAATGTAAATTTACTATTGATAGATTCAGGCTTGGGCAGGATTATACAAGTCTACCACAGTGGTCAATGGGGAACAGTGTGCGATTATAATTGGTACTGGGATATGAGAGATGCGAAGGTTGCATGTCGACAACTCGGTTATACTAAAACTGTGGGATATTGGCAACTTGGACGAGGGACGGGTAAAGTATGGCTGTGGAAGATGGGGTGTTCAGGGACAGAAACATCACTTGGAAGCTGTACTCACAATGGATGGGGAAATGTAAACTCTTACTGCAACGGTCACACATATGTCATTTGCGTAGTACACAATTTAAAACCACTTTGGAAAAGTGGTATAAACGAAACATCTTAATAAAGTTTAGAGGCATGCCTTGTGATCTCTTTACTGTGACTGATATAGATGCACACTTGAACCCAAAGCAACAGTTGCTCTTTCTTCGAGACGCGGTTCTTACATTTAAATGTATGACGGGGTGAGCCCCGGAATATCTACAAAAACAATTTGTCACTAGAAGGCAGATTTCGGGCCGCACTAAGCACAATATGCAAAGTCTGAACTTTCCGCTATTTAAAACTGTAACTCGTCAGCAGTCATTTTACTATAAATTTTTAGTAAAAGACTAGATTAGTATGTATTAGTATTTTCCCCGTATATTAGCTTATAATTTTAGAAGTTTGTCATTTTATATTATCACTATTGTACTTTATTGTATATAGATAATCATTATTAGATATTTTTAATATATTTTGATTTTGTTATAATTGTGTATTTGTTCACTGAAAATGCAGTAATTTAGGAACAGACATATATATAACAACTTGGTTTCATCACAACTGCAGGAATTTGGCATGTTGGACGATGCAAGGGTAAAACATGGCTATGGATCATGCTGTGTAGAGTCCTCACTTGGGAGCTGTACTCACATGGATGGGGAACGGTCTGTATTAATGACTGGGATATCCGAGATGCAAAGGTTGCCTGTCGACAACTTGGTTTTACCAAACCAGTAGGAAATGGTAAAGTGTGGTTGGACAGGATGCAGTGTTCAGGCTCAGAGACATTACTTGAAAGTTGTAGTCACAATGGATGGGGGAACGTTAACTGGGACTGTCCTACTCACAAATATGATGTTGGTGTGGTGTGTTTGAAACATTTGGTATAAAGTACAAAACTTTTAAACATTTATCGACAACCTTGTAAACTACACAATATTCTGTGAGCTCTTCTCAGATAATTTTAGCAATGAACTACGAGCTACGTTACAGCTTTTTCCAAATGTCAAAAATTCTTCAACGTTTTTAACAAATTCTATCGGAACTGACTAGGTTTGACGACATTGTACCCAAACTAACGTACACTTATCTATGCAATCTTCTAATTTCTTAGTTGCGGACTTACAAGTGAACTGAGTGTGTATTGTTCATTACATGAATATCAATTTGATTCAAGCGATTTTTTATGAGAGATCCATGCTGATACTTTCATAATAGGACGTAACTCTCATAACTAGAAACGTTTGTATTTTTAAAATTGTATACTAATAATCCAAAATTTTGCAATGATTTTGCAATATTTGGAATGGTACTTGACAGGCTACGTTCTTATCTTTACTAACGATCTCAGCGCATCTTTGTCAACACAACGAAGTTTGGCGATGATTCTTTTGATTTTTTTTGAAATATTCTTAATATAAGATTTCCAGGATGTAGTCTATGAAAATACCAAGATATTTTATACAATTATCCTGACTTAAGACCTTTTACTCCGACGAAGGACTAGCGTCCGAAACGTCATTAAGTTTTTTCATCTTTTTCACGGTGTATAATTTACTTTTTCATCATTACTGAATACATGTATATTTATTTATTATCATTATCTGTAAATATTGGGTACATTAAACATTCATTCATATAGAATAATTATTAAATCTAAAACCCCTAAGAGAGCTCTACATATTATTGATAAACATGACTTAAGATGTAACTGTTCTTGCAACGGTCGGTCTTGCACAAGGGTAGGACCAAGTCCCGTTTCCTCCCATGGGAGTACTTCCTGATATTTATTGTAGGAAGGAGATTGTGCAGACTGTGTAGGTGGTTACTACTGACTTCATTGAGCAGTTTGGCTGCAATTGCCTCTCTTCTTTCCAACAGCGTCGACAGTCCTGAAACTTCTAGAGCACTGCTACTGAAATAGGTAGTCGAGGGAATGGTAAACTTTAGTTATTCGCTATGCCGTGTTCAGGATCAGAGTCCTCACTTGAAAGCTGTTCTCGCGGCAAATGGAGACGTTTTGACCATAGGTGCAACGGTCGCACGTGGGATGTCGGTGTGCCATTATAGATTATCGTTAAGCATAATGTATATAATACCATTAATTATGTTATCCCACTGTTTTTGTCAGTTGTTGGAGTTCATGAAATAGACCTATGACATGAACGACACTCAGTTTTTTGAATAATTGATTAGGCTATGCTTCCATTTGCACATGGCTTGAGTCTCAATAAAGAAACTTTGTGTAACAAATCTATGTTTGGAAACAATTTGTGGATGCTCTTTTGAATGAAATCGGGAAATTATGTACTGTTTAATAAACGAGCAGGAGTGTTTTATCGGATATAAAACACGAGGCGTAGCCGAGTGGTTTTATACCCGATAAAACACGATCTGCGAGTTTATTGAACGGCTTAAAAAACTCGTGATGAATGTTATCATATTGTACTGAATTCTTTATGAAATGAACAAAGTTTGATAGAGAAAATCCAAGTTAAAGTTTATGCAAATGAAGACGAATCTTTATCAGATATAAAACCTCCTTCACGGTCATGATTTCTATTGTGTTTCCTTCATGAATTATTAATGAGTTTTTTAATGTTATTTAGAATTTAATTTCCTCAAAATGTTATCGTGAAATTAACACGAAATTAACGAATGTTGAACATTTGTAAAATTAGAACGTAAAGTACATAACTTGAGATTCTCTTAGTTTAAAGAATGGACTATACTTAATGACTTAAACAAACAACATTGCGGGGTTCATAAAAAAGCACACTTTTTTATTATGCAAGGTCCATTACGTCATCATGCATGTTAATATCATTAATATCATTACATCCCCTTTTTTCCCAAATGAAAGGCTAATTCTAACTATTTTAAATCACTACATATCAATTACTGTTTCGTGAGAATAACAAATTTGAACAACAAGGTTCAGAGTCCACTGTTCGATACAAAGTATCAATGTTCAGTACTTTACGAAGTCTTCAAACTTCTTTGGTGGCTTTACCAATCTTCCACTTCTCGTCGTAACTACATTCGAGGGTACTTCAGGTTGTTCAGGCTTCTTTGGTTCCTGTTTAGTTTGCATACTGCTCATTCCTGTGATGGCTGGTTCTTGCTCTTCGAAGTAATCGGTTGCATCAGAAAGTTTTGGTTCTTCTGTCTTTAAGAGATGTTGGCGATTTCTCCTAAATGTCCCTTACTCTGTTTGGACAAGATACGAGCGTGGCTCAGGTAGTTTCTTTACTACGTGTGCAGTTTTCCACTGTTTGTCTTCCTATATTCTGACTCTCTCTCCCTCTTTTAAGGGCATCAAGGGTCTCGTTGACTTGTCGTGGTAAAACTTTTGTCTTTCTTGTCTGTCTTTCAGCCTTCTAATTATTTCTTGTGGGTCATAGCTATTTGGAATAAGCATCCCCATTGTCTGAGGAACTGTAGTTTTCAGTCTTCTTCCCATTAGCATCTGTGCAGGTGACTGATTTACTCCATCTATGGGTGTGTTTCTGTAAGCTAATAGTGCTGTGTAGGGGACTTTTGTTTTCTCTAGCATGGCCTTAACTGTTCTGACTGTTCTCTCTGCTTGTCCATTTGACTTGGGATATCCTGGGCTTGATGTCACATGTTGGATGCTCCATTCTTTTGCAAACTCCTTGAATTCCTTAGAAGCATAACATGGTCCGTTGTCTGAAATCAGTATGGCTGGTATTCCGTATCTAGCAAATAGCATTTATAACGGCCGCACTAGTGCATGAGTTCAAGTGAGTGAGTTCAGGTCATTTTGAGTAATAGTCTACTGTTACGATGTAGTTTCGACCATCCTTTTGAAGTAAGTCAGTACCACCTTTTAACCAAGGCAAAGGTGGGATTTCATGACTGCAGTGGTTCAGCTCGCTGGCTTGGCTTATTTTCTAGACATACTGCACAATGCTGGATCCTTTCTTTGATATATTGGTTCATTTTGGGACAATATAGAACATCTCTTGCTCTTTGTAGTGTCTTGTTGATTCCTAGGTTACCACTGTGCAATTTGGCTAACGTCGTTTCTCAGCTCTTGGGGTACTAAAATATTCTCTCCTTTAAGAAGTAATCCTTGTAAGACTGTTATCTCATTTCTAATGTTCCAGTAATCAAGGGTTTTGGTTGGTGTCTGTTCTTTAGTTCCTATCCATCCTACCATAACTACACTTTGAAGAAGTGAGAGGGTTATGTCCTTTGCTGTTGCTTCAGCAAATCTATCTATCTGGGCATCTTAGATGATATGCTCTAGTACACTGATCTCCCACACTTCTGTGTTTACTAGTGTTTCTTTCAAATACGCTCTTGACAACGTGTCAGCAAAATACATTTCTTCTCCACGCTTGTAGGTGAGGGTGATTTTTGGGTAGCGCTGCAACTGTACGAGCATCCTCTAAAGTCGGAGTGGTGCTGCATGTAGGGCCTTTTTTGTGATTGGCTTTAATAGTTTGTGATCTGTCCCTACCTTGACGTCACGACCAATAATGTACTCATTAAATTTGGCGCATTCAAGAAAACTAACGGCCAAAAGTTATTTTTCTGCGTTGCTGTAAGTGCTTTTGAAGCATACGCTACAGGGCGATCATTTTGGATTAGAACTGATCCCAATCCTGTCGAACTTGCATCCACCTGTAATGTGAGTTTTTCAGCCGGATTATGATATGCCAGTACTGGGGCTGCTTTTCTCTTGCTTCTCATCCCAGTGCCAAACTGTTTCGTTTAGCAGTAGTTGTCTTAAAGGTGCTGTCAATTCTAAATTGTTGGAAATGAACTTGCTCACATAATTAAGCACTCCAAGTAGTATTTGGAAACCTGTCGTGTCTGTTAGTCTAGGCATTTCTAGTATAGCTCTTAATTTTTCTGGATCGGTTTTCAAGCCTCTTTCTGTGAAGATATGGCCAAGGTACTTTACCTCTTTTTGTTTGATTTTTGACTTTTTCTGGTTGAGCTTTAAGTTGTTTTGTCGAGCACGCTGTAAAGCTTGTAATCTTGCATCATGTTCTGTCTCGTTTCGTCCATGTACCAGTATATCATCCTTCTTGACTTCGACGTCATCTAGTGTTAAGACTAGCCACATTCGCTGCTGGTACACTTCCGGTGCAGATTTGATTCCCATCGGCATCCTCAGGTAGCGGAATCGACCAAAGGGTGTATTTCAAGAATGTTAGTAGCTTTTGGCTCTCTTTATCCAATTTGATTTGAAAGAAGGCTTTTTCTGCCTTCAAAGTTGTAACATACTTAGCTCCAGCACACCTTGCTGCAATTTCTTCAACTGTTGGTAATGTATAGTGTTCACGTTTAATTGCCATATTTAGATCTCTGGGGTCTAAGCATACTCTTACTGATAGATCTGGCTTGTGTGCAACAACTGTGCTGTTCACCCAATATTTCTCTATTATTCCTGAATTTACCATGCGATCTAATTCTTGTTTCAACTTACTGCGCTTAGCATGTGGTATCCTGCGAGCTGGATGGACTACAGGAGGAATATTCGTATCAACTGTGATATGGTATTCTCCAGGCAAACATCCTATGCCAGAGTAAACATCTGCATAATTCTTTAGAAGACTTTCAATGTTCACATAGTTCACACGTTAAATTAAACCCATTTTGTCGCTAGTTTCTCGTCCTAAGAGTGGTGTGTAGTCTCCATTCACAACTTGAAAACATAGGCAGTGTTTTTCCCTCTGTTCTCACCTGTCAATGTACATTTTCCTATGGGCATGATAAAGCTTTTAGAATGACTTTCGAGCTTTACTGTCGTTGAATTCAATAATTTCGAGGAAATCTTGTCATACAGGCTGTTAGAAAAAACATTGCATTGAGCTGCACTATCTAATTTAAACTTGACTTGTACATTTCCAAAGTTAACTGTCTCGACCCAGTCTTTCTCCCCTGCTCCAAGTGATCCAATGAAAAATATTTCAAAGTCATCTAAACCTTGATCCTCTATCAAATATTTTTCGTTGATCTTCATGTTCAATGACACTGTTCACCGGTTTCTTTTGCTGTCTAGTTTTCGTTTGACTTATCGATGCGAAATGATTTAACTGATTACATTTGCGACATTGCTTACCATAAGCCGGGCAATGCATGGGAATGTGTTCCTTTCCACATTTCGTACATGGTTTTCCTTCTGTTTTCCTTTTTTTATTCTTTTGGTTAGACGCTTTGTTTTTCAGTATTTGTGGGTTTCGTCGACCAAATGAATCGATCGCTTCCACTGTTTCTGTTGTTCTGGCGGCATTACTCGTGATAGACTGCAAATGTTGTCTACTTGTCTCGACGATTCTTGCCGCTTTTAGCGTATCTTTGAGGCTTCTATCGGTTTCCATTAATCGCTCTTTAAGTTTAATATCTCTGTGGCCTAACACCAATTTCGTTCTCAGCCAGGACTCTTCTTTGTCACCGAGATCAGAATTTTCCGCAAGCGCATTGAGGGCACTGCAGTATTCATCAACTGACTCGCCGTCCTTTTGATTTCTCTCGATAAACAAATGACGATTGAAATTCTTGGAACACAATAGCTCAAATTAAGCTTGAAACTTATCTTCAACTACTGATAACTCCTCTGAGTCTCCTTCAACAATCCAGTTAAACTGTGAGAAGATTTCTTGGCAATCTTTGCCTTACACGTGCAACAATGTAGCGACTTGTATTTTCTCAGCCTTTTCTTAAAGTCTACTAGCGACTTTGTACAGGTCTCACGAACGCTTCCATTGTGTCCAGCACTCAGATTTATCCTTTTCTTCGCTCAATCTCAGAGCTTGAGGAGGTTTCAGGTGCTCCATGTGTCTTATTTTTTATCTTTTAGTTCTGACACCATGAATTAAACACACAACATGGCGGGGTTCATAACGAAGCACACTTTTTTAATTATGCAAGGTCCATTACGTCATCATGCATGTGAATATCATTAACATCATTACACTTAATATATTGAAATTGATCTCTTGGCCATTCGTTGACAATGGACAACTTTGTGTCATTATAGTAGGATCTCACAACAGCGAACGTTGCATTTAGGATATTGAAATAAAAGAATCGTGTATTCATTGGTTCCATGCAGTAAAAGTTAGATACAATGATCAATGGGGAACAGTGTGTGCATATTATACTATAGACTTTGATATGAATGATGCTAAGGTTGCATGTCGTCAACTTGGTTTTACTAAAACCGTATGGCGTTCGTGTGATGGACGAGGGACGGGTAAAATATGGCTGAACAACATGGGATGTACATGCTCAGAAGCCTCACTTGCAAGCTGTAGATACAATGGATGGGGAAATGTTTATTCTAGCTGCAAGGGTCACATTATTGATGCTGTTAAGGCATTAGTTAAGACATTAGTTGTTTAATCACTTTTCGCCTTGGCCAAAATTATCTGAAACAATATATATATGCTATGCAAATATGCTACGCTTTTGAAGTTTTTACGTTTTCAATAATGAATGATCAAGTCTAATAATGAAATCAAGAATCCAAAAATGAAGTCATCAATGACCTCTAGGTGTTCATGGCTCAGATGGTTTGACTGTAAATTATATGCAAGTGGTTAGGGCTTTTACTATGCTTGTTGTTTCCAAGTAGTGAGGCTTTGCTGCCTTATTTCTTTGCTGTCTATTTTTTTTGTTTTTGTTTTTGTTTTTGTTTGTTTGTTTTTTTGTTTTTTGTTTTCCCTTGTTTTTCTATATTCACAATCATGACCAATCACAATCACAATCCCACAGCAAGATATTCGTGATATGTAATTTTTAGTTGTTTTCCCAAAAACATTCTTACATTTTATTTGCAAACAATTTGAAAGGCCAACCAAAGTTACTGCTAGGGCTCAAGTTTACGAATGCGTCAATAGTGAATGGGGAACATTTTGTGATTACGCATAGCACAAACAATGTCAATGCTGTTGGGGCTGCATCTCGGCAAGTCCATGTGTTCAATATTCGTACCATGCTTGGATCGGAAAAGGGAATGGTAAGTTATGGCTGGGGAACAGTCTGCATTGTTGACTGGAGCTCAGATGATAGGACTTGATGCGCTTCAATACATAGATTTAATATTCGTAAATAATGTGTCGGTAGCATTATACAAGTCTACCACAGTGGCCAATGGGGAACAGTGTGTGATTATGGTGCTTACTTTGATATGAGGGATGCTAAGGTTGCATGTCGACAACTCGGTTATGCCAAAGCTGTTGGATATTGGCGGAATGGACGAGGGACGGGGAAAATATGGCTGTGGCTGATGCAGTGTACTGGCTCTGAGTCATCACTTGGAAGCTGCACTCACAGTGGATGGGGAAATGTTTACTCTAGCTGCAATGGTCACACTTATGTTTTTCTCGTAAACGATTTTGCAAAAGTTAATTGTAGATAAGTTACAAGCCATTAGAAAGTAGGCCAGGGAACAGTGTGTCATTATTGTAATAGCTGGGATATCAGGGAAGAAGCCAAGCTTAGATTTACCAAAGGTAGAGAAACTTGGTAAATGGACAAGGGTCATATAGGTAATTAACATGCTGTGTACAGGATCAGAGCCCTCACTTGGAAGCTGTGCTCACAACGGATTGAAAAGTGTTCGATCTGAATGCAACAGTCACATATCTAACAATTTGACTACGCGGTCGAATATTCACGAGGAGCTATGACTAAGAAAAAAAATCAATCCAGGGGACCAGCGTTTCTGTCATTGAGTTGTCAAACCGTACCTTAAGGGTGTTATAATCCCGTGGAGATTAAGATTTTTGATAACATGGCCGGGGTCACATATGCGCTGCAGGTCTGCGCTAAGAGAATTATCGCCATGACTACAGAGTGCTTGTAGTGTGACTGCTCTACCAGAAATTCGTGCTTGGAATGTGCTCACGTAAATAAAAACGTTAAAACTGTAAGAAAAAAATTTCATGCAATTACAGGTCGGATAGACAGAAGATAGATAAGTGTTTATTCGTATCCACGTACAATTAATACTAAGGAAAATATTGCTAATATCAAAATTAAGGATTTAAATATACACACACATGAAATATAGATATATCGACATATACAGACTCACGATTATTAACAAAAGTTTACATACGAGTATAATTCGTATGATAGTAAACTGAACCGTTTTTCGTATCTTGACTGTTATCTCTGCCTAATACAACAATTGAACCGTCCGCCGTATTGTAATCTTAACTTTATATTTGTTTCATATCTCTTTCAAGTATTCACACTGAAATTTATAAATAGGCTGTATATACATTTTTGTAAATCATTGTAAACTTCTGCAATTTGATCCATGATTTCTTCCATATTGTGTTTGTCAATAACATAACTTGGTCTGACAAAAGTGTACTCTGGAACTTTTTTGTACTTAATATTTACATATTTACATATATACAACTTCAATTGTTTACATACATATATAAATAAAAGATAACAAATATCATGAATGTCATTCACAAGAAAAACCTTCTTGTTTGTAGATTGCCTAATCACAATATTATTATTACTGGGGTTTTTGTGATTATATTTTGTTTTCAAATTTAGGTTAGAAAAAGAAAAAAAAGAAAGGATTTGATTAATAGGATGGGATATCATCAATTCGGACTTGTTCATCAGCTCTCAATAAATTCCATTAACAGATTTACGGGCGTGCCACCTAGTAACTTCTGTTAAACTGCTCTCGGGCGTGCCACTTTAAGAACAGATGGAATTATTGACAGCACACCAATACATATTTTCAAATTTCGAATCTTATTAGGATGGGATTTCATCAATTCAGACTTATCACCAGCTCTCAATAAATTCCATTAACAGATTTACGGGCGTGCCACCTAGTAACTTCTGTTAAACTGCTCTCGGGCGTGCCACCTTAAGAACAGATGGAATTATTGACAGCACAGCAATACATATTTTCAAACTTTGAATCTTATTAGGATGGGATTTCATCAATTCAGACGTATCACCAGCTCTCAATAAATTCCATTAACAGATTTACAGGCGTGCCACCTAGTAACTTCTGTTAAACTGCTCTCGGGCGTGCCACCTTAAGAACAGATGGAATTATTGACAGCACAGCAATACATATTTTCAAATTTCGAATCTTATTAGGATGGGATTTCATCAATTCAGACTTATCACCAGCTCTCAATAAATTCCATTAACAGATTTACGGGCGTGCCACCTAGTAACTTCTGTTAAACTGCTCTCGGGCGTGCCATCTTAAGAACAGATGGAATTATTGACAGCACAGCAATACATATTTTCAAATTTCGAATCTTATTAGGATGGAAATAGACTGAAATATTTTGTGATCAAATTTCTCAGAGGAGTTAATGGTGTACGTGAGTTAGGCAATTAATATGAATACAGAAAAAGGTTGGTAGGAAAAAAAGATCACACAACCATTACATTTCTTTGTAAATTATACCGCTTTCAAAAATATTTTATTCCAAAATATTGAACATATTACGTCTCTCAAATTTTCAGTAGTTACGAAATAAGACATTCTCTTTCGATTTCTGGAGTCGGTTTGCTTGTAGCTTTAAATTATTTTTTATGCTAATGAGGAAAAAACGTAAACAAAGATCGGCCTCTATAGACTTACCCCAGTACGACCAAGTTGAGTGATGTTCAGCAAAGTCTGCCAACTGTCGTCAGGAAGCTTTGCTTTTAATTTAAAATACAACTGCATCCAGTGCTTTGAAATATTCGGCCATTTCTCCGTTGAAAATATCGATTCCAAACCTTCTTTTGTTCCTTTTGGCCTCCGACACTGTATCAACTACCACGTCCATCGTTCCGATCATAGATTCGTCACCACTTAAAATCTTCTGGCCGATTCTGGTGGACCAAGATTCACGATGACTCGCACAGACATCGTCGATCTCGCGTTTCAGAGCCGACGTTCTTTGCGCAATAGGTCGGCGTTTGTTTAGAGGCCGTAAGTTTTCATTGTTTTTTTTTATGTCTCCGAAATTCAGGGAGTTCACTACGACCTTTTTGTTGACTGGTTGAGTCAGGCTTGCCGGTGTTGTTGGCGAGAGAGTATCGGATTTTGGCGGGCTTTTCTCGTACTTGATGCGTAGCTTTAACAGAGCCCCAATTGAGGTCTCTAACTCTCTTAGTAACCTAGTTATTTCTTTCGACGCATCTACCAAACGATCGATGCTCTAGGTTTTGGGCGTTCTTTAGTAGGTCTTATTTAGAAAATGGACTAGCTAAATCAATTGTTGACGTACAGGGCTTTGTTGCTCGTTCTTCTAAGTTGAAGGAATTTATAGTGTCCATTAACTCAGTGAACACTTTCAAGTCTCTTGATCTGAGATATCCCCCAAGTATTCCTAAGGATGTCGAAACCACGACTTCATTTTGTGCTCGATTTCGGACTACATGGAGCGCCATCTTTTAGTGTGATGTTGCCTAACTTAACCCGCTTGATTTCATCGAGGAATGCCTTAGCCAGTATATATTTTGAAATCGGACCAAATACGTTTGTACTAAGCAAGTAATACGCTTTCTTTTTATCCAACGACGGAGAAACAACCCGCCGAAAAGACATCTTTTGTGAGTGCCAGTGAGTAGCTGAGTAAACGAATACTCACCACATGCTCCAGATCAACACTACAAGTCTTTGAATTGCGCTTTTACATAAACCACATATCAAATTCGTTGTTCAATAGATTTATCAACAATAACATTTTGAGCTGATCAACTGATGACATGATGTTGTACATATGACTACCATGCTCCTATTTCCTATGACTCTAATCCTATTAGCTGAACAATAAAATGAACTATCTCCTGCGGAGCAACAAGACACCTTTAATGCTTCCTATCTAACTTTTTACTTGGGCCTAGCTTCTCGTGTATGAATCAATAGACTATTTGACTCGTAGGAAACAAGAACGAGTAGACTAATTGTTTTAGCATAAACCTACTAGTTAATTTTACAGTATTGAGAACAAAGAATGACACTGAAAACTTTACTGAAAAAAATGACAGTCAACCGGCGACATTGTTTTCATTAATCTCGAACTCGACTCGATGTCTTAACGTATAAGCTTAAACTTGCTTTATTTCTATAGCTTTTCTCTCTATTATTACGGTCAAATTGACAAATAGAGATCAGTTGTTTATGTGTCTGTCTTCTTATTGACGATAAAATGCGTCATCACATTGTCAAAGTAGTGTGATCCGCATACTCCTTTGACAATGTGATCTTGGGATCAATTTTCTAAGTGATTGACTGATAAACTGAACGGGTTTTGTAACGGAAGCTCCCGTAGTATCATTTTTAATAATTATTGTACCACGTGATTTTAACCTTATGTAATCATACCCGCTGTGAGGTCAAATCAGAGACTCACAGAAATTCGACGAGTTAACATGCACTATCTTATTAAACTTTGTGGAATTCAAGAGTCTTAGTCCTGGTCTCAATTTAGTTTCACGGATCTCTCCGACAAGGAGCTGCCATCCGCTACAGTCGAATTTCTTTTACAGAAAAGTACAGAAAATAGGCAAACACTTCAAGCAGCGCCTATAATCTCGATCTGGACATAAAACGTCAAGTAACAACAGCAACGACGCGCCTGTTTCCCTTCGTAAGACAGCAAACCGTGGCAAACATTCTAGTAACTACTATATCAAGTAAGTCAGTTCCATTTATTGATTTCTAAAGCATTCGTCAGGAAAAGACAAAGGACAAAAATCTATTCGAAACTACGATCTAATGAGTAATTTTGTCAGAATTGAAAGCAGCAAGAATGTCAAGAATTATCAAGACAGTAGATATGAAATGATATACTCAAGACCCAAATACGAGTATTTCTTTAAAATATCTCATTTGATGCGCTTAATAAACTACTGAAATTATGTGTGACTCTTCACTGTCATGATAATGGAACAATCTAATAAGAACGACCACGAGTTTGTTGAACAAACAACAGAGAGCACTCCTTTAAATTTAACAGAAAACGTTGATTTAGGCACTGAACTTAACGAACAAAGAAAGTCAAATCGACGGGAAAGAATCTTAACAGAAAAAGGGTTTGAATATAATTTTGCCTTAAAAGAAAAGGACGCAGAACAAGCAAACAAACTCTTTCAATCAAGCTGTGACAAATTCCAGAAATTCCTGGGTAATGCAGTTGATAAGAACCAAATACGTTATGAATTACGAAAACTTTGTGAGCTTGCGGACAATGTTGAAGCAAAACTACTCGAATGGATGAATCTTGCGCGCAATACTCCCAACGCGTCTATAATAGAACAGAAATTAGCGTCCTTTAAAATAACGATAGGAAAGATGAAGAACGCAGCGATGACCAAAACATCCGGTCTCGAAGATAATCTTTCATTCGTTTTCGACAGACCTCTTAGCCTCAGCGGGAAATCTCACAGGTCACGTAGAACAAATCGTTCAAGTAATGCTTCGAACTTAAGTCGTTTGTCAACTAAAGAAACACTACTTGAGGTAAAAGCTAGGCGCGCGGCTCTTGAACAGTCTCTAAAATACAATGATGCAATATTGGAACAAGAGCGATTGCTAACTAAACTGCAATTACAAAAGGAACTGAGCGAAACTTTAGCCCAAGAGACCGTTTACCAGGAAGCATTAAGCGAGCAGTTTATGGTACAAAGCCCACCTTTCGCCACCGAAAACATGATTGACAGGTACATGTCAGAATTTGGCAACACAGGAAACTCGTCCTCGTCAGAAGACAACACAGGTAACCCGTCCACGTCAGAAGGTATCCAGTCCACGTCACAAGGCGACACAGGAAACCCGTACACGTCACAAGGCAACACAGGAAACCCGTACACGTCAGAAGACAACACAGCTAACCCGTTCACGTCGCAAGGCAACACAGGTATCCCGCACACGTCAGAAGACAACACAGGTATCCCGTCCACGTCACAAAGCAACACAGGAAACCCGTACACGTCAGAAGACAACACAGCTAACCCGTTCACGTCGCAAGGCAACACAGGTATCCCGCACACGTCAGAAGACAACACAGGTATCCCGTCCACGTCACAAGGCAACACAGGAAACCCGTACAAGTCAGAAGGCAACACAGGTAACCCCTCCATGACACAGAGGCATACAGGTACCCCATCTACGTTAGAGATGGGCAGCACAAGCCAATTGACTGCAGCAAAGAGTAATGGAGGCAAGCTGTCACGTCAGAGTGCTCTACCCACAGCTAAAGACTACGCGGACTACCAAGTCACGTTGCGTCAGAGTGTACCACCCACAGCTAACGGCTACGCGGATTACCAAGACACGTTACGTCGAAGTGCTCCACCCACAGCTCAAGGCTACGCGGATTACCAAGACACATCACGTCGAAGTGCTCCACCCACAGCTAACGGCTACGCGGATTACAAAGACACGTCACGTCGAAGTGCTCCACCCACAGCTAACGGCTACGCAGGCTACCAAGACACTTTGCGTCAGAGTGTACCAATTACAGTTCAAGGCTATGCGGACTACCAAGGCTTGTCACGTCGGTGTCTTTCGCCATCAGCCCAGCGCATCACAAGCTACCGACAGACAGCACAAGGAGAAACAGAAGCGCAAAGATACTTTAAAACAGAAGCCAGAGAGAGCAACCTCTCAGCAAGCCTTCAGAAAGCCTCAGCACTACCCGACTCCTCTACGACACTCATTCCACCACCCCACTCCAGCTCACACGGTGCTTCTCCTCAATTTCCGCTTCAAAGGTCGCCGTGGCAAGTCGATGGTGCAAACTTTCCAGCTAGTTCACCAATACAGGGGTGCATCGAATCTCAATACAATCCTACAGACAACGTGCAACAGATCACTGAAGCTCTAGCCAAAGTTACTCAATTGCAACGCCTACCTCAAGCAAAACCAGGCGTCTTCAAAGGAGAGGAATCTGATACAAAATTTTTCATATGGGAGACAGCCTTTGATGCTTTAATCGGCTCCGCCCCAATTAGTGCACAACAAAAACTTTATCTCCTCTATCAACACCTTGATGGGAAGGCAAAGAAGACAGTAGAACAATTACAGTACATGGTTGGAGCAGACCCAAATCTAGCCTATGATCAAGCTAGGACAAAGCTCAGACAGCGCTTCGGAAGATCAGCAATTATCGCCACTGATTTCGAAAGGAAATTGACGAACTGGCCTAAGCTCGGAAGCAGTGATGCTGAAGGTTTACGCGAGTTTGGCGACTTTCTTGAACAAGTCGCAGCCGCTAGCCAACATCTAAGTTCTCTGAAAATTTTCGAATATCCATCCAAACTGCAATCATTGGTCGATAAACTGCCAACCTGGTTCCAAACCAAATGGTCGACACGTGTGCAAGCGCTACAACAAGAAAAAGGGTACGATGCTTTTCCGTGCTTCTCTGACTTCGTTCAGGAAGTAACGTTCCACGCAGATCGTATGAACATACCTCAAATCGCCCGTCAGCATTCAGCGAGCAGCAACAGCGCACAGTTTTTGAACACAAGTCAACTATCTAAGCAGCTCAACCGCCGCAGACAACCAGGCATGACCGTTACCTTAGCAACCAAGGTAGAAAATCCAAAGAAAGACCTGGCAAACAAACCCAATTCGACGACCGTCAAAACCAGTCAGCCAGTCACAAATCCGCACAGAACTCTCTTCTGTCCTTACCACAACAAGAGCACACATACGATAGACACTTGTAAAAAGTTCAGAGAACTTCCAATTGCTGAGAGAAAAGACTTTTTTCTTAAAAACAAATTATGCTTCAAGTGTGCCAAGCAAGATTCCCATCTGGCAGCCCAGTGCAAGGAGACACCACCAGAGTGCAAAGAGTGCCATAAACAACACTTGACAGCCCTTCACGATGAAGCACAGCAAACCCCCAAAGCGTCATCTGCTTGCACACAAGTGTGCGGGAGGGAGGAATCCAGTCGCTCCTGCGCCAGAATCGTACTCGTAAAGCTCTCTCACCAGTCTTCTCCATCCAGAGAGATACTTACGCATGCAGTTCTCGACGACCAATCTACCGATGTTTTTATAACGGACTCCCTTCTAGAAGAGTTACAAGTTTCAGCGCCAGAACTAGATCTAAAGGTGAACACTATTGTTGGTTCCAATACCATACGTACAAAGAAGGCAACTGGCCTGTTCATTCAAGACATAAATCATGACCATCCACAAATAAAGATTCCGTATGCGTACACACGTGAGTACATCCCAGCTACCCAGAAGGATATCGCCACCCCGCACATAGTTCAGCAATGGAAACATCTCGCATCGCTTGCAGACGAAATCCCTAACAGGCCAGACATTGATATAGGAATGCTTATTGGCCGTAATGTACCCGCAGCCTTTCAGCCAATAAGTGTAATATCTGGTCGCGAAGATGAACCATGGGCCGAGCAGTACAAACTTGGCTGGACTGTGATAGGGCGTGTCTGCAAAGACAACCTCAAAGAGACACCAAACTCAAAAGCCATTTCAGTAAACTGCGTTGTGATAGAGAGAGAGATTCTTCTGGAGAGCGAGCAAGATGACTGTACTACCGTCGGTTTCAACGGCCAACCAGTTGCCAAAGCTCCATTCGTCAATACCGTAACTACGAAAGACGTCACAAGCCCTAATCAGGTGCGGGAGATGATGGAGCTTGACTACAATGAACTGAAACATTGTCGCAAAATACGTGGGACAGAACAAGTAGAATCCATTGAAGACAAACGCTTTATGGATATACTGACCGAAAGAATACACAAGACCCCTAATGGTAACTGGGAAGCACCACTACCTTTCAAGACAGACGAAGTTATTTTGCCAAACAACAAGAGGCACTGCCTCAAAAGACTGTTATCTCTGAAGAGAAAGCTTATCAGCGACGAAAAAGTGAAGTCTGATTACTTGGCCTTTATGCAAAAAATCCTCGATCGTGGTCACGCAAGCCTCATCTCTCCAAACAAGTTGCACACAGAACCTGGTAAAGTATGGTATTTACCGCACTTTAATGTCTATCACCCCAAGAAGCCAGACCAAATCAGAGTCGTGTTTGATTGTAGCGCGGTCTACCAGAACGAATCATTGAACCAACATCTACTACAAGGCCCTGACCAGCTGAATTCTTTGGTTGGAGTACTGACACGTTTCCGAAAGGAAGAAGTTGCCATCATGTGCGACATCGAACAAATGTTCCACAGCTTTTTTGTATCCCCCGAACACAGAAACTATTTGAGATTCCTGTGGTTCGAGAACAACGACCTCTCTGGTCCAATACTGGAGTACCAGATGGACGTACACCTTTTTGGTGCGACGTCTTCTCCTGGAGTGGCCAACTTCTGTCTACACCAAACAGCAGAAACAAACAGGTCCAAGCACGGAGATGAAGCAGCTAATTTCCTTCTGAAAGACTTTTATGTCGACGATGGGCTAACGTCCGTCCCTACGTCTACTCAAGCCATCAAAATCGTGCAAGATGCCCAACAAATGTGTGCAGCCACGAACCTTCGCTTACACAAGTTTGCAAGCAACAACGCTGAAGTTTTAGAAGCTCTACCAACCGAGGATCGTGCTAAAGACCTCAAAGACCTCGACCTCCGTAAAGACAACATCCCAATCCAAAGATCTCTGGGCACCTATTGGTGCATAGAGTCAGACACATTTGGATTTCGGATTGAGCTGAAAGACAAGCCCTTAACTCGCCGAGGTATACTGTCGACAGTCAGCTCTGTTTATGACCCCTTGGGTGCAGTATCTCCAGTAATATTGGTCGGGAAGCAGATTCTTCAATCGCTTGGCCGCAATAACACTGATTGGGATGACCCAGTACCTGAGGACATATTTCCCCAATGGGAGAAATGGCGTTCGCAGCTACCGCTCCTAGAGAACCTTAAATTTAATCGATGTCTAAAACCACCAGGTTTTGGAACCCCAGTATCCACCGAGATTCATAGCTTCTCTGATGCCAGCAACACAGGTATCGGTCAAGTCTCCTACATACGTTTCACAAATGAAGAGAACAAGCACCATGTTAGCTTCCTTATGGCCAAGTCCAGAGTCGCACCATTAAAGCCTTTCTCTATTCCTCGACTAGAATTGACAGCTGCAGTTATGTCCGTCAACGTAACTTCAATGCTCACAAGTGAACTAGACATCGTAGACATATCCTCGACATACCACACCGACTCGGAAATCGTGCTTGGGTACATCAACAACGATGCTCGACGATTTCACGTATACGTTGGGAACAGAGTCCAACACATCCGAGACCGTAGCTCTCCCGACCAGTGGCATCACGTTGCAGGGAAAGACAATCCAGCTGACGAAGCCTCGCGTGGATTAACTGCCCAAGAGCTCATACAAAACCACCGCTGGTTCAATGGCCCAGATTTCTTGCAGCAATCAGGCCCAACTGTCCCAAACGAACAGTCTGACTTTGAGTTGGACCCCAGTGACAGTGAAGTTAAGAAATGTTCGGCAGTTTCATTGTCTACCAACACCAACGAGCAGAGATTCTCAGAAACGCTGGAGGCAGCCCGTTTCCAACATTCGTCTTCATTGAATCGACTCGTTCACGCCATAGTACGGATACAAAGAATGATTGAAAGGCGGAGACCAAACAAGCAGTACAACTGGCGTCCAAAGGAGGGTGCACCATTGGTCGAAGAACTACAGCAAGCCAAATTAGCGATAGTGAAATGTGTTCAACATTCTAATTTCCAACCCATTATCGACACGCTATCTTCATTAGATGGCAACGAAACCAAGTTCAAGAATCGTAACAACGCACGTAAAAGAAATGCTACTATGAAACCAACCAGCAATCTTTACAAGTTAGATCCTTTCCTCGATGAAAAAGGTATCATCAGAGTCGGCGGACGACTAAAGAACTCATCGTCCTCCTTCGAAATTAAACACCCAATCTTAATGCCCAAGAATGATCATGTGACCACTCTTCTTGTACGCCATTACCACCATGGGGAGCAGCACCAAGGTTACGGCATTACCCACAACGCCATTAGACAGGCAGGCTTCCACATTACCAATGGTCGCAGTGTCGTCTCAAGCGTCATTGCCAAATGCGTTCCATGTCGCAAGATGCGTGGAAAATTCCAAGAACAGAAGATGTCTGACCTCCCTTCTGAACGTGTGAACCCCTCGCCTCCCTTTACGTACAGTGGAATGGACGTCTTTGGCCCATTCATGGTTAAAGAAGGACGAAAGGAGCTGAAACGATGGGGGCTAATATTCACCTGCTTAGCATCAAGAGCCATCCATCTCGAGACGCTGAACGCCATGTCCTCAGAGTCCTTTATCAACGCTCTACGTCGATTTATAGCTCGAAGAGGCAAAGTCCGCCAAATCAGGTCAGACCAAGGCACAAACTTTGTTGGTGCGAAAAACGAGTTAGTAGCGGCATTGGATGAACTTGATCGAGAGCCAATCAAGCAGTTTCTGTCATCTCAAGACTGTGACATCATTGACTTCAACATGAACGTACCTCATGCATCTCACATGGGTGGTATTTGGGAACGTCAAATACGCACCACACGCTCAGTTCTTACGTCTCTCTTACGAGATCACGGTACCCAGTTAGATGATGAATCATTCCGTACGTTACTTACTGAAGCGGAAAACATTGTCAATGGCCGACCACTCACGGTTGAAAACCTTGCAGACCCGTTATCAGGAGAACCACTGACCCCAAACCAGCTGTTGACCCTGAAAACGCAAATCGTCCTACCGCCACCTGGAAGGTTTGATACCCCAGACCTCTACTCAAAGAAAAGATGGCGAAGAGTTCAATACCTAGCCAACCAGTTCTGGCTACGATGGCAAAAGGAGTACTGTTCTCAATTGCAAAGACGACAACGCTGGACGGACTGCAAGAGAAATATGGAAGTTGGAGACGTCGTGTTAGTTTGTCACAATGACGAACCAAGGAACCAATGGCCGATCGCTGTTGTAACAAAGGTCTATCCAAGCAAGGATCATCTCATCCGCAAGGTGCAGATCTCAACCGCCAAAGATGGGACCAGAAGACACTATGATAGGCCAGTACAGAAATTGATCCTTTTGATCGAGGCTGATCAAAGGAATTGAAACATTTGGGCAAGATTTACGAACACTTTCTGAACTTTAAGTTATCGTTTAGTTTAAGTACATCGTATGAGACATTTTTTCAATATTTACCACATATATATATTCATCGGTTTTGTTAGTAAATGTAGTTAACATTTAGGGAAGCAGTGTAACGGAAGCTCCCGTAGTATCATTTTTAATAATTATTGTACCACGTGATTTTAACCTTATGTAATCATACCCGCTGTGAGGTCAAATCAGAGACTCACAGAAATTCGACGAGTTAACATGCACTATCTTATTAAACTTTGTGGAATTCAAGAGTCTTAGTCCTGGTCTCAATTTAGTTTCACGGATCTCTCCGACAAGGAGCTGCCATCCGCTACAGGTTTATTCACAAATACTTCGTTGTCAGGCCATTCAAAGCCGTGCCATGTTTACAATTCGCTTAAGATTCTTGTCAGTTAATTTGCACTTTCTTTAGTATTTTGTCCGTTCTTACCATTGAAAGTTCTTCTTGAATACATGTGAATAAGTTGTCTTTTCGATTTTTCTGTCCTTTGAAAAAATCATATTAAAATGCAATCTTTATCTTGTAGCTAGTTGCTCGTCCTTTTTAAGTTTATACACGAAAATCTCAGTGAGATCTGACGGCCGTTTTTCGTGATAAAATTACCATAATTATTTAGTTTTTAATTTATCTCTATCGTCCAAAACCTCAACTCCTTTCCTTGATACAGTCTTTTTAAATCGATTTTTAAACAATTTTTAGAAAACAAGCAGAGATTTTAACAAAACTTGACCATGCACTTGTTTGTTTTTCGCTACTCACTAACTATCACAGGAAAGATAGTGAGTACGTTAGCCAATCAGATTGCAGGATTCGTGACAGTATGCTAGTAGGTTTATGCTAAATGTTGTTGGTATGTTATTGTGCATATTTAATGTTTCATACTCTAATACATGCTGTACTCATAGTGGAAGGGGGAGCAGCAATTGTTGGCAATGCGTGTTTATTTAGAAATTTAGTATTATGGTAAATGGCCAATGGGGAACAGTGTGTTTCTATGGTTCTTCCTATAACTTCGATATGCCTGATGCAAAGGTCGCATGCCGTCAACTTGGTTTTGGCAAAACTGTAGGTTTTTGGTGGTATGGACGAGGAACGGGTAAAGTATGGCTGTACAACATGCAGTGTTCGGGCTTAGAGTCCTCACTTGGAAGCTGTACTCACAATGGATGGGGAAACGTTTACCATACCTGCAATGGTCACATATATGTTTTACAGAAATTTGATCTGTAACTTTATTATGATTATAAGCTACTCGAAACATTAATGGTTTTATTTCATCGCAATCTCTTTTACGCCTATCTTAGCTAACAAAACCGCCAGAGAGAGAGAAACACGTGTGAAAAGCTAGAAAGATAGACAAACTAAAAATTGGGGGAGGGGGAGGGGGGATAAAACAAACAACTATAACAATACTGCAAAAAACGAATTCCTGTGTTATGACTTGGATATAGCATTACTTAAGCCAAAATATCGTTAAATACAATGCTGGATATATATGTGTGTGTGTGTGTCTTGCCGTCAACGCCTAACACAACCAGGGTGAACGCATGTGGAACAGTGTGTGATGACACTTGGACCTCTTGCTTGTTTGAGATTCATTTCAGAATCATTTTCAAGGTTGATTTAGTCATTCTTTAATCAAGTTATTCTATGTTGTACAAACAGTGATATGGTAGCTATTTTTCTTAGCCACACTTTGCTCTTTGGTATCTTGCGAAGGGTGTTTAGTCCATTTTTTCCTTTTTATCCTTGGATTAGCTCATAGTATTCAACGAATATTTATCTTAGTCACTTCTTATCATTGGATTTTGACGCTATTTACTATTTAGTCTTGAGCAACGTTGAGCACTCACTCAGTCTTGAGCACTCTAGCTGTAACCGTCACATATATAATGTCGGCGTCTGCTTTGGGCATTTTTTTATTTTTTCATAACATACAGTAATACCATAACTTACCTTTTTCCAAGGATTATATTCTACTTCGATGTTTGTTGCTGATAATTTTAGCATTTCATTGGTTTATTATGCAGGTGGGTTGTGGACTTTAAAGCACCACCGAAACAAAATGCTTAAAAAATTGGATGGTACTGTCTATTCAACACAATACAGTGGAACCCCGCCTTACGACCAACCTCTTAATACGGCCACCCCGTTATTGCGGTCAGCTCTTTTGGGTCCCGACGAAATGCTCATACATTTACTGTAAAATGTACACGCTTAAGACGGCCACCCGTTAATACGGCCAACGGCCACTTTTTTGTGGCCCGATTGACAAACTTCCATATTTTTTAACCCCGTATTACGGGCAAGTCAAATAGGTTACAGTTTAGATCTTAATGTAAATACTGTAAAGTTATTGCTGCAAAATCTGTGATTCTTTTATTCATTCGGTTAACATTCTACAGTTATGCTTTTTGTAGAATCAGAATCAACACAACAAATTCAAACAGAGAAACACGTACAGCACGATGCTATAAAGTACGTCCGCATTTATTTTATAGCAGTACAGTATTTAAATGAGCCATGCCGATAGCCTGTCTGAGGTGATATCAAGCCTCGAGTCATTATTGCTTTAAAGGAAGCTTCATTCGTCTGTACAGAGAAAAGTCGCTGCCTATTTTAAAAAGTAGTTGTAGTATTACTGTATTCAGTTTTCTCTGTTCTACTGTTATATCTACCGTCCTGTACTACTGTATAATTTAAAGTTTTAAAGTACTACTAAAGTTGAGTTATAAATGAGCTCCAATAGTATAACAAGTCTTAGAATTATTATTTTAAAATACAATATGCATTATTGCACTTAATTTGTTTAGTAGTTTCGTACTGATTAACAAAACACGTTTGAAACATATTTTTGACAGCCCCCTTAATACGGCCACCCCGTTAAAACGGCCACTTTTAAATGTCCCTTTGGTGGCCGGATTTACGGGGTTGCACTGTATGTGCAAATGGTTGCGGCTCTGTGGAGGTTTTTCTCACTTTACAGTATCGATCAAGTTTAACTTTTCAACTTTTCAACTTTTTCTTGTTTTTGTTTTTCAATACAAAGACGATGTATTGTTTGTTTATTAATTCATACGTTCTTAAAGTTCTTAGGGCGACCATAAGCAGCAAATCGAAGGTCAAGAGAACACTCTAATAATGGTAAATGGGGAACAGTTTGTGATTACAGCTATAGCTCAAACGATGTAAATACTGCTAAGGTAGCATGTCGACAACTTGGTTTTAACAAGACTGTTGGATATTCGTACCGCGGACGAGGGACGGGTAAAGTATGGCTGTACGCCATGTCGTGTTCAGGGTCAGAGGCCTCACTTGGAAGCTGTTCTCACAGGGGATGGGGAAATGTTTACTCTGAATGCAACGGTCACACATATGATGTTGGTGTCGTTTGCGGTACTAACTGAATATTACTTTTATTTTGCTTATGTGCTGTCGATAACTTGGTTTCATCAGGACTCTAGGATATTGTTTGTGAATATGGCATGTATACATGGCATGTATTGTTCAGGCTCAGAGTCCTCACTTGGAAGCTGCACTTACAGAGGATGGGGTAGTCTTTCATCTAGCTGCAATGGTCACACATGATGTTCGGGTGTTGCTATATGCATTGGCTTACAACATATATTTAACACATGGCTCCAATTTTTGCATTAATTCTATTGAAGCCCGGTTTTCTCGGTTTAACGTCTATTTTAACGTTTCATATTTGATTTAATAATGGTCAAGATATGAATATTTTCTTAGTTGATAATAAGAAAAAACTATATCATATCAAAGCTAATCCAGAGTTTGAGCAAAACAACGATGGGAAACAGTCTACGATGATAGCTGTGAAATAAGGGACCTGCCAAGGTTGCAATTTTTTTTTCATAGGCAGCAAACTAATTATTATCTCACAAAGATAAATTTTCTCACTTCTCACAGATGGAGATGGAAAAGAACATGGAATGGTGTCAGCATATGATGCAAAGATTGCGCTCGTACGTGGTTTCACTTCATTCAGAATTTACTTTTTCGTAGAATCTGATTCATGGTTTGGTATCTTATTATAGGTTTTTATGTGAAATACACAGTCCTTTGTTCGCTCTCAACATATATTTCCTTCATTATTGGATTAGTCTCAGATTACAAGCATATCAGTAGTACCCTGCAAAAAACAAGAAATAGAGAAACTTCGATTTTCATAGCATTCCACAAAGCATGCAGTAAACTTGTTTTCATCTTATCCTCGGAATAGAAACAAATTTTAATTTTCAGTCTTTTAGTTAAAAGAAAGACAGATAGTGGGGAACAGTTTGTCATGCGTATGGTCGCTGGGATATGCCTGATGCCAAAGTCGCATGTCGTCAACTTGGTTTTGCTAAAGCTGTAGGGACTTGGTACTATGGACAAGGGACGGGTAAAGTATGGTTAAACAACATGCAATGCACAGGATCAGAGGCCTCGCTTGGAAGCTGTAATCACGATCGATGGGGAAATGTTCACTCTAGCTGCAACGGTCACGCATATGATGTCAAACTACTTTTTGTTGTACGGTATTCATTCTCATAGATTAATCATTAATTAAACGTGGAAGATATACTGTTTGGTCATTAGGGCAACATTAGCAACAATTCGAAAGTTTAATAAAGTTAACTATTGTGTTTAAAGCACACTCTAATAATAGGTAACAGTTTGGGACTACACTTGGAGCTCAAACGATGTAAGTACGATACTGTTATGGTTATAATTATAATAAGCTCTTCATTTAAAGAGGGTAACACGGAATAGTTACAAAATAACTAATAAGCTAGTGGCCTTTTATCTATAAAACTAATATAAATAAAACATACAATAAATATAAAAACTAATATGTATACATGCACTTAAAGCTAACTCAAACCCTAAATGTCGTAAAAAGTATTCTAAGAAGAAGAAAAAGAAGATATATATATATCAAAAGATTATGTAATTAAATATATAAAAGCTAAAATACATGCTGTCTTAATAAAAGAATTACACTATAAAATGATTTAATTCCTGCTGACACTTAAATAAGATATCCTTATAATTGTTTTTGAATGCCACTAGTGATTCAGAATTTCTAAGATCTAAATTTAGACTGTTCCATAGTTTTTCAGGTAGTAACCGCAAACGTCCTACCACCTTCTGTCATATGAATAAACTTAGGGAAAATAAGATTCATATAACTATACCTAGTAGTACGACTATGACGCTGACTATTGAGCTTTAGACAATCCTCAATGTATGTCGGGACTTTATCCTTAAGACGTTTATAAGCTAGACAACATTTAGCTATTTTGGCTTCTTCATAAAAGGGAAGCCACTGTAATTTATTAAAGAAATTAATGCTAGAGGCCTGATTATTGGAATCACAAATTACCCTAGCTACTCTCTTTTGCAGTTTAAGAACACGGCCTAGATTATCCTTATCACAGTTAGTCCAGATATAACATAATTCAATACTGATCTAATCTTAGTATTAAAATATAAAACCCTTTGTTACATGGGTAAACAAGATGTTATCCTTTTTAATATGCCAATTCTCTTTTTTGCAAAGTTTGTTTACATGGGGATTAAAGGAAAGTTCAGAGCCAATTTCAAGTCCCAAAAGCTTAACACTAGGAGCAAGTTCAAGTTCAGTTACTTTAACGAATAAATTCATCTCACCATCAATCTTTGAGGGGAGACGCTTGCCAGTGATAAGCATAGCCTTGGTTTTGCTCTCATTGATTGGAGGTTTGTTGAAGCAATTGAAAAGTTAAGAGTAAGAGGCTGCTTGTGGACAATGACTTTGTTTTAACAAAACTGGTGCATATTCGTCACGAGACGAATAGAATATGGCATATCTTAAAAGATATGCTTTACTTAAAATGGAAGGGAAAGCAGCTGTCTCAAATAAGATGTTGGTTATGTGTATTTATTTCGAACAAGAGTTTTATTGTCCAATGCAAATGGGAAACGTTTTGTTATTATGGTTCCTATTACTTTGATATGCCAGATGCCAAGGTCATATGTCGTCAACTTGTTTCTTATTCAAATTATAGATTCACAAATCTAGGCGTTCACGGCATTATACAAGTCTACCACAGTGGTCAGTGGGGAACAGTGTGTCAAGGTGGTTTCGGAAATTACTTCGAAATGAGTGATGCCAAAGTTGCTTGGACGAGGAACGGGTAAAGTATGGCTATACAGAATGGGATGTACAGGCTCAGAGGCCTCAATTGGAAGCTGTTCTCACAATAACTTTAGGTACAATACCCCAGGAAACAATTTGTTATTATGGTTCTTCCTATACAGTCAACTTGGGTTCACCGAGAGACGTGTAAAGTCTGGCTAAACAATATGCAATGCACGGGCGCAGAGTCCTCACTTAGAAGCTGTTCTAACAGTGGATGTGGGAAACGTTCACTCTAGTTACAACAGTCACACGTGGGATGTTGGTGTTATACAAGTTTACCACAGTGCTCAATGGGGAACAGTGTGTGCATATAATTATGGTGACTTCTAATAAATGATGCAAAAGTTGCATGTCGACAACTTGGCTTTACAAAAACTGTAGGTTATTTGTACTTTGGACGAGGGTCGGGTAAAATATGGCTGTGGTACATGCAGTGTTCAGGCTCCGAGTCCGTGCTTGGAAGTTGTACTCACAATGGATGGGGAAACGTTGGCTCTGAATGCAACCGTCACAAGTATGATGTTGGTGACATCCCAATTTTCAAAAAGTGAGGAATCAACAAACTGTTTCAAATTGTTAGATTTTGGGCAAGGTTGAATCCTATCACTTACCACAATAAGCCAACCATTCAATGTATCACAATTGTTTGCAAAAGAACCTTTTTAATTGTTTTGTCTTGCTTTTACTAAGGCTGTGGGATATTGGAAACATGGTGAATTATAGCATTATGGCATTCGGAGGCACTATGCTGTATCGGCACAACAGCGGCATCTACAACACTTGGGATGTTTGTCTTCTGAATGCATATTGTTCGTTAACATTAAAAACATACTTTGTCGGCAATACCACATTATTAAATTTTATGGATCGAGAACTTGTTTAGCATTACGTCTTTACCTACACTGATTTTGTTTACAATATTTTAAAATATTCTAATTCAATATTTCTCACGACAATCATATATATTGTTCACATCCATCACAATAATCAATGGGGAACAGTGTGCCATTATTTTTATAACAACTGGGATATGAATGATGCCAAGGTTGCTTGTCGTCAGCTTGGTTTTACCAAAACTGTAGGATATTGGTTGTGGGGACGAGGAACGGGTAACGTATGGCTGCAGAACATGCAGTGTACAGGCTCAGAAGCCTCACTTGGAAGCTGTTCTCACCGTGGATGGGGAAACGTTGGCTCCAACTGCAACAGTCACACGTATGATGTTGGTGTCGTAGTGAAGTATTGTTATATCGAAACATTCATTACTTGAGTGCTTTTCCATTGTCCTATTTAACAAAATAATATTTTTCATAATACGTTTTATAATCATAATCGAAAACCGTGAATACAGTTTGACTTGTAGGGTGATTGGAATGTGAAATTGACATATTTAGATTCTTATTAAATTTGATGAAATAATCACTCGCAAATCATTATGCAGTGTACAGGCTCAGAAGACTCTCTTGGAAGCTGTTTCCACCGTTTTTTGTTTTCAAAATGGTCATTTGAAAACAATTTGTGATTTTAACAATATTTTATGAGGTACGAGGAATCGCATCGTAAAATGGGGCCAACTTGGATCTATTCGGGACTTTGGACTAGGGATGGGCTTACTACCAAAGTTTATACACAATAGTGGACGGTGGGGAACAGTGTGTGATGGACCTGGTGGTTGGTACTGGGATATGAATGATGCCAAGGTTGCATGTCGACAACTTGGTTTTACCAAAACTGTAGGATATTGGATCTATGGAAGAGGAACGGGTAAAGTATGGCTGTACGCCATGTCGTGTTCAGGGTCAGAGGCCTCACTTGGAATCTGTTCTCACAATGGATGGGGAAATGTTTACTCTGGATGCAACGGTCACACATATGATGTTGGTGTCGTTTGCGGTCCTAACTGAATATTACTTTTATTTTTCTTATGTGCTGTCGATAACTTGGTTTCATCAGGACTCTAGGATATTGTTTGGTGAATATATGGGAAGGATAAAGTTTTAAATTATTCTTGTAGTATGCCATAGTATAACTCTATATAAATTGATTTTCTAAGATCATTTATTGGAAAGTGCTCCTTTTAGCTGCAACTGTCACACAAAAGATGTTGGCGTCTCATTACTATAATATGTCACTCTTTCATCTCAGGTGGTTGAACTGATCTGTCATTAACGACACTTATGACACTCGTTTTTTTTACATATCTAATTAGTTTATGCTTCTGTTAGACAACACTTTGTATGCACTTCGCAAAAGGAATTCCCCTTGACTAACCTTGTAGCCTAATGAGACTTGTCCTAGGCAGAACTTTGTGCTCGAGTGTTCCCCAAGCAGTGGGTAGCCACTCGACGGAATCGTGGTGGCCTCCCACACGCGGATTATTGTTTGGGTGAGTTAATTGGCACTCCGGAAGGTTCTGTTTGGGTTATGTATCATTGGGAGCATATAAAAGTAGTAATGAATAGAGTTGTAGATATAGTATAGTATAGTATAGTATAGTAGTATAGTAGTATAGAAGAAGCGAGAGAGCTAAATAAAAGATCAGAAAGAAGGAACCTTCGCCGCCTTGTGGATCCTAACATCCTTAAGTCCTAACACTTCCCTTGATCTGAAAATATTACTACTATACTTTGCCTATGGTGTTCAACTTACCTATATAGAAAATATATCGCTCTGGGGTCCTCACGAGTACCATACATTTTGTGTTCCGGCTGGGTTACCAGCGTGGTTAGTCCTTGTGGTGTAGTGGTTAACACATCGGACTGGAATACCGAAGACGTAAGTTCGATTCCCGCCAATGGCATTTGATAATTTTCTCTTATTTTCTCTATTTCATTACACACACCGAATGCATAATTTATTACTAATATACCATAACTAATTCAATCAATTAAGTTTAATACTTAAAAGAGAACTTCAGAAAGAAAATTGAAAACTGACTCATAGCAGATTAAGGTGCACGTCGACAACTTGGTTTTACCAAAACTGAACGGGAATCGAACCCATGACCTCTTATCAAAACTGTAGGATATTGGAACTTTGGACGGGGGACGGGTAAGATATCTCAATCAATCAATCAAACTTTATTACATAATCTTATACTTGAGAATATTACAAAAAAAGATAGAAAGTGGAACATGTTAATGTAAAAGTTACTCGGAAATAACTAAAACGCTAATCTAGATGAGATTTGGCTGTACGCCAGGGATGTACAGGGTCAGAAACCTCATTTGAAAGCTGTTCACACAATGGATGGGGAAATGTTTACTCTGGATGCAAAAATAGTTTTGTTTTTCTTATGACGTGTGAAGTGTGACAGAAACTGAGCGTTTTTTATAGTTTTACCAGTGCAACTTAGTTACAGCAAGCGAATCTGTTTAAGGTGACTGCCTACTTTTGGAAATTGATTTCAACTTTTTTTTTAACTTCTATTTTCCTAATTGAAATTTATTGCTGATTCCAAATCTGAAAAGAAAAATTGGGTGTCCCGAGCTTATTTTCGGGATAATCAGCATTTAATGGAAGCGAGCTTTTGGAGCAAAACTTGCGCCACCGGAAATGATTAGAAAAAAATTAAGATTCATAAGATAATAGTTATTTTCAGACTATATGATGGCACGAATGAAGGCTAGTCGATCATTCTACAATAATACATGGATATTTTCGACAAAAAGACGAAGAGATACATTGATTTCCATATTTTGTAGATTCGGTGCTCTTAAAAATCTCATAAAGTCGAACAAAAGTCCCTACAAAAATATATTTTTTCATGTGATACTGATATAAACGTTTTCTAAAATGTTGATATAACCTACATTTTTTGGAGTTTTTTCGAATTCGTTATCAAGAAATAGAGAGTTCCGTACAAAATTTGAGGGTTTTGCCCTGTTGAAGCTCAAAACGCGTATGGTTCTTCAATAAAATCTTGTAGATTTTTAAGCGGTTTTTGAGCGCGCGCACAACGTGGGCTCAAATCGAACGTTCAAAAGTAGGCAGCCACCTTAAGTAAAACTTGGGAATATGATTGGCCTGGAAAAATTATTGGACTGATGACCAGGTATCTTGTCGATAATTTTCTCTTAACAGAACTTTAGGATATTGCTTGTAAGTATATTGGAGAGATAAAATTTGACTCTACTCCATGTCGTTGTTAGGATCATTTTATTTATTATTGTGCATTAGCTTTTAAATTCTTTTAAAAAGAAAATACTTATTTCGGCTTCAAAATAAAAATTCACCGTTGACAAATTCAGGTGGCAAATTGGCGGCATTATACAAGTATACCACAGTGGTCAATGGGGAACCGTATGTGATGGTTGGTGGGATATGAATGACGCCAAGGTTGCTTGTCGACAACTGGGTTTTACCAAAACTGTAGGATTTTGGCACTTTGGACGAGGGACGGGTAAAATATGGCTGTACAGGATGCAGTGTTCAGGCTCAGAGTCCTCACTGGGAAGCTGTACTCATAATGGATGGGGAAGCGTTGGCTCTCACTGTGCCAGTCACACGTATGGCGTTGGTGTCGTCCCAATTTTTAAAAAGAAAGGAATCAACACTGTTTCACATTGTTGAATTTTGGGTAAGGGTAAATCCTATCGTTTCCCACAATAAGCCAACCAGTCAATGTATGTGATGTTGGCCAGTCACGATAAGATTGGACCGATTGTAGACCTTTTTGGCACCCCGGAAGTTGCATGTCGTTAACTGATGAAGTTTGGGTTGTGTTCCATAATATTTGCTTATTGAAGTTGCAACCTTCTAGTTTGAAAATTATGTCATGATAGCTGGGGTATGCACGATGCTATAGTTGCATGTCGTCAACTCGCTTTAACCAAAAATATATATCGGATGTTCGCACAATGGACGAATGACTGGAAAAGTATGTTTGTATGCCACGTCGTATTCAGTTTTCAGAGTTCTCAATTGATAGCTGTTGCAGCTGGGCGTGGGAAAATGCACCTTATCAGCCCTCTAATGATCTTTGGGGATAAGATAAATTGAATAAAAATGAATGACACCTAGCAAGCGAAATTCTATTGAAAGTTTAAACATAGCAATTTCAATTTAAAATATTTGAAATTTGGTACCATGAATATAATAAAAGATTCGTTCTTTTGCCACTCACCGTATATAAATATATTAGCAAAACAGTGCTGAACTTAAACGCCTGTAAAGGATAATTATGCTCAAATCTAAGAAACTATAGTGTAGCCCAGATGAAGTTAGCTTTTTGTCACAAATTGCGTTTTACCTTCCTTTTGTTACATCCTTGTCCAAATCAAGAAAGTAACTTATCTAAAGTGTTACCATTTTCATACTGAGGATTTTATCTAGTAATATATTTTATCCTAATCAACGCAATTCTAAATATTTCATATCCTATTCTCTTTTATATGTAGGCGTTTATTTATATATTTACTTCTTGTATTGTAAGTGCATTGAGATTCTTTACAGTCACAGCACTCGAACCATGAACACTTAGGTCATTTTTTTGTCTTTTTTCGAACTTTTTTCTGCATAATTATGGCGGCATCCAATAGGCGTCGAGTGTCTTAAAATAACAGATATATTATTCGGGACTTTTTTGAACGGTAAATTTTATGACAAACATTGCAAACTATTGCTTGTCGACCATCAGATTTAGCAGAAAAATTGTCAACTGCCATCTTCTGGAACACAATTCAAATTAGTTTACTTGGCGCCTTCGGGTCTTTGGCATGTGCTCGAACTACTGTCAATCATTGTAAACGCAATGTCTGAAATATACAACCGAGTTTGCCGCCATTTCAGTTTCTTTGATAGTTAGTGTTGTATTTCGTCTCAATTAGCATTTTACTTGATGGAAACAATATTCGCATGGAATTAGGTGAGGAGAGTAGGCAGGCTGGAGAGTAGGCAGGCTCGTCGTAATGCCGAACAACTTTGTTTACATATCCAATACTAATACGCATTTCGTCAGCGATTGCCCTTTGTGATAGTCCTCGATGATTCAAGTTAAGAATTCGCTCACGATAAATTTGAGGAAGCTCTTTTCCATTGTCATAAATACCACCTTGATGGTTTACATTTACCTCAGTGATGTCAAGAAAACAAGAAAATACTAAACTTGAAATTTACACTGCATATGGCATCTGCAAAATATGACGATTATGTTATAGAAATATAGAAAAATGTGAATAAAGATACGTTTATCATACCGTGAATGTTTGCCGCACCGTAAGCCATTGCTGACAAGATGTTTGAGATTTTCCCGCCGGAATGAATATACAAACCTAACACATTTTATCTTTAAATGAAATCGATAGCCGACCAAGACTGAATTGCTGCAGAAAGGGTTAGAACTCGAAGAGAACAACATAAATCACACCGCCATAATTATGCAGAAAAAAGTCCGAAAAAAGACAAAAAAATAGACCTAAGTGTTCATGGTTCGAGTGTTGTGACTGTAAATGCGTATTAAACGTTATTATTAATATTACCATACTGAGAGCTCCATGGTTTTGAGGTGTACCTACCCCTTGGAGGGTAGATAGAAACCGAGAAGCTCTTGGTATGAGAATCAAATTTTATAGTTTAAGCTTGCTTCATTCAAAATTTTTGAATAATGAGATCAATTTTCATTCCGCAACATAGCTCATTTGTTGGACATCCGATCCATCCAAAATTATGCCAAACATTTGTTATAGAAAGATGCCAAGCACTGCTCCTTCGTATTGATAGTCTTCCACGATTCTGCCCCATACAGTAGAGTCGTGGTAACTAACTAACTGAAATATTTCAGCTTTGTTTGTAAAAGGTCATATATAGAATCATGTTTATTTGCATTAATATTAACTTGGATTTTCTTGGGCAGATTCATTGTTATCTTGAAAATTTTTGTGGAACACAAAGGAACAAAAATGAACTAAACTAGACGTTTGTTAAGGAATATACAATATTCGTGGCCGCGTTGTATACGATAACACACTCTTGGCTAGGTTTATATATCGTATACAACACGGCCACTCATATCATATTACTTATCGTATATATGTACTGTAATATAGTATAGTAACGTACACAATGGTCAATGGGAAACAGTATGTGAATAAGGCTGGGATATGACTGATACCAAAGTTCCATGCCGACAACTTGGTTTTACCAAAAGTGTAGGAACTTCATAACTTTTGGCTGTACTTCAAAAGCCTCACTTGAAAGCTGTACTCTCAATGCATGGGGAAACGTTGCATTTTACTGCAACAAGCAAACATATGATGCTGGTGTAATGTAGTGTAATATAGACTAAAACGTGGGTACAATCTCCTGGAGAATAGCTATCGCATAATAAAAATCTCCTCTGAAACGGCCTACTTATACAATAAAGTAGATGAATAATATATTGCTATTTTCTCAGAAAATGTACTGTCAATTCAAAAAATGTTGTCGTCAACCAACTCAAGCCTACGCGACTTCACGGAAGGGAACTCTGGGTAGCAATCATTGAAGCCGAGTTGACTCCATAATTTTATCTGACTAGTGGTATGCCTAGTTTAAAGCACGAACCTTCGTAGGCGAACGGAAAGTGTTGAAGGAGACGTTTATTTAATGCCTTCACATTTTCGAAATTGTGAACTGAATCATAACTACTTTGTTTTTCTTTCCCTAAACCCAAAGACATGCATTTGATGGATTGTTTCTCGCCATTATTATCTTATTACTAGCGGGAACAATTAATTCAGAACGAATACTTAACCGCTTCAGTGAATTTACCCATATTCCTTTCGGTCCAATCGCGTAGGCTTGGACCGGTCGACGACAACGTTTTTAAAATATCTTTCAAAAGAGGCTGATTATGGAATGAAGAAAATGGAGGAAAATTAGGAAAAAGCTGAAAAGCCACTACGTTATGCACCTTTTACGTCAGCCACAATAGTCAATGGGGAACAGTGTGCCATTATCCGTATTATAACTGGGACATGAATGATGCCAAGGTGGCATGCCGACAGCTTGGTTTTACCAAAACTGTAGGACCTTCTTGGTATGGACAAGGAACGGGTAAAGTATGGCTGACAAACATGGGATGTTCAGGGTCAGAGTCCTTACTTGGAAGCTGTCCTCATGCTGGATGGGGAAGCGTTGACTCTTACTGCAATGGTCACACAAGGGATGCTGATGTGATAAGTAAGAAAATTTGTAAGATCGGTTTTTAAAATCGCAAAATTAGTGTGTCGCGAAAATTTCTTATGGTAAGTTTCAAAATATATTTGATAAACTAATTGATAAACTTGAATATAGAACTAGAATAGATATATTAGGATACAAAATACAATATGCCAGAGAACAGTGTGTCATTATGGGTATACAACGAAGTTGTTAGCTTGCTAGTCGTCAGCTTGGGTTTACCAAAGCTGTAGGATTTTGGTACCTTGGACGAGGAACGGGCAAAATATGGCTGAATTATATTTATAGGTAAATTGCGTTATGGCCATTTCATTTAATGATGGGGTAATGATGTTAGTGTGTTGATGTATATAAAACCGAAGCTGTCCCGGAGTTTTTGCAAGATAACTATAGGAAACAGTCTTCGATAGTTGCTGTCAGTTAATGGGCCTGGTTAAGTTGCAATATCTTTTGTCATAGGTAGTTAACTATTAATTATTTCCTCACAAAGAAAAGCAAAATAAGTTTAAAATCAAATAATAAAACGCAATACTTGGGTCGATGATGCATACCATTATGAACATAAGTTCAGCTTTACTGTTCTCACGATGGATGGGGAAATGTTTATTCTAGTTGCAACAGTCACATGTATGATGTTATATATGTGTTTTTGTGTATGTTTATCACAACAGACTGAAATGCCATAACTGCTAATATATTTTTGGCAACCCTGTTTTAGCAAGACAATAGGGAACAGTTTGTGATGATTATCCTTATTACTGGGGCATGGACGATGCCAAGGTTGCATGCCGACAGCTCGGTTTTACCAAAACTGTAGGATACTGGCATCTTGGACGAGGGACTGGTAAAGTATGGCTGTACTATATGCGGTGTACAGGCTCAGAGTCCTCGCTTGGAAACTGTACTCACAATGGATGGGGAAGTGTTCACTCTAGCTGCAATGGTCACACATTGGATGTCGGTTTACTATATTTCTTATTATTTAAGCGTAATATCTTGAATAATGGACTTAGGCTTTATTGATTTTACTTAGTCTGTCACCACGATATTCAGTTTCCAAGCTATAATACTCGTGTTTTTTTAATATGCGTCTTATCTTTGCCAACAAAACTAGCGTACAAAACATAATATGTATAAGCTGCTAATTAAAATGGTTATTTTCAGGCTAGGAGGACCACCTAATAGAGTTGTTGCGTCACACATTTGTATTTGAACCAGATATGGCCAAGTGTTGGACGTGCTTGGTCGAAACCGTTAATTATATCCTTCACCATGGATATTTCAACAAGTAATACTTGTGATATTCTCTCTTCGTTGAATTGTTAGACCAAACATATACAGCAAATATAAGCACATATGGAAGACATCCGTGAGTAGTGGCAAAGCACGATGATAGAGTAAGCCACAGATAGCCAAGCAATCAAACTATCATAGGTAATTTCTTAGAATAGACTAAAAAGAATTAAGAATTCGGCTTGAGAATATAAATTTGATATTTAGGAATTCAGGTTGCGGCGGCGTTATACAATTCTATCATAGTGCTCAGTGGGAACAGTGTGTGCATATTATACTAGCGACTTTGATATGAATGATGCAAAGGTCGCATGTCGTCAACTTGGTTTCACTAAAACGGTAGGACGTTCGTATGATGGTCGAGGGACTGGTAAAGTATGGCTGAATAGCATGGGATGTACAGGCTCAGAGTCCTCACTTGGAAGCTGTACTCACAATGGATGGGGAAATGTTTATTCTAGCTGCAATGGTCACACTATTGATGCTGATAAGGCATTATTTATTTAGAACGCACTTTTAAAAGCAAAATAGTATTTCAGCTTCGAAATGTAAATTCACAGAATCAGGTGTCATTATACATGTCTACCACAGTGGTCAATGGGGAACAGTCTGTGCTTATTATAACCGCTTTGGTGGCTTGGATGGCTTTGATATGAATGATGCCAAGGTTGCTTGTCGACAACTTTTGGACAGACTTTTATTTAATGTTGATATGAACAATGAGCTAAAGAATTGTTATAAATACATTTGAGCTGATATAAAATCTAATGTAAAAATATATGAATACAAATATTTTGCTGCTATGGATACAAGGTAGATATCTAAGGTAAATAAATATTACCTGAATAAATAATGTATTCATAGTGAATATGTAAAGGTGTGCAATAGATATGTTGAATATAAATACCACACACATCCACCACGAATGCACACGACTCCCACAAAGCCACCACACAATTAATATAGTAGCTATTTGAGAGCCGCGCAAACCCACAGCGAATATGTGAAACATTCATATTCATAATAGATTACTGAGATGTTTTTGTATAGAGAAGTTTTTGGTGGATGATATTAAACTTCATATTATAGAAAAAGAAATGTTGGACACATTTAGAATATAACTAAATGAAATTTAATGTTCGTAAATGTTACATTAGCACGATGTGCTACTGGTTATTATTATGGCGCTATTATATAGGTTAAGGGAGTCAAGATATCTAAGTTCTATATGGGGATAATGAGAAAAAAACTAGCGTGCTGTGACATTAAATAATGTGAGATACCTATTCGTAGTGATTATGAGAAATACTAATGGTAAATATGTGAAATAGATAGATCGAATCATATAATTACGTCACACATGAATGAACACGGCGCCAATACAGCCAGCACGCATAGAGAATACGTGGAAGAAATACGAGAAACATAACACCCACAGCAAATATGCGGAGCATCTATATATTTATGATGGGTTTGAAAGAATACTTATATATTGGTCCTTGAAGGACGCCATTTTAACAATTCGCCATTTTGAAACCATACGCACATAGCTCGGCAGTAAGTAATCCATGTCTTATAGAATCAAAGGCTTTGCTAAGATCGATGGTAGTAGCTGCAACACTGTTTCTGATCAAGGGAGGAACGCTGGTCCTTAGTCATTTTAATAAGTGAATCTGTAAGTAAATCTGCAACAGGAAGGAAGGCAGAGAGTGAGTTGCTAAGCCCTTCTTTTACCCACTTATACATTTGGTCATACATATCCCATTCGGCGATCTTTGAAGTTCTAGGCAGTAAAGATATTGCTCACTAGAGAAGTTCCATGTAAGGGCAGTAAGCTCACTATTTATGATAATAAGTCAACTAAATATTCAAATGAGTTTACAAACCACCCAATTTATCCAGCTCACACAAAATTTTTGTATTTTATTGCAAGGAACGAAACAAAAAGTCTGACATAACGTGAGTGACTGCGAATAGAGTGTCAGCACAGTTAACAACGATGAACGCTAGATATACAGTTATATACAGGGCTTACAATTCGACTGGAGATATCAATTCTAAATAATATATATATAAATACAACAATACAAAATGCGATAAAATGTTATACAGCAGAAAAAATTAAATGAATAGTAAATGAATTCGTATAATGTTATTTAACTTTGTATTGTTGTTTGAAAACGATAAGTTTTTTCTTGAAAATGTCAATAGATGGTGAAGTCTTTATTTCATACGGTGAAATGTTTCACATTTATCTAGGCTTTGAAGGTCTTTCAATCGTTGTTTGGGATTAAGGGTGATATATATTTGTGTGTCATCTGCGTAGAAAATGCATCTTAATAATATCCTCAATCGGGCTTACATATAAATGTGAACAGCATCACAAAATCAGGTGTCGGTGGCATTATACAAGTCTATCACAGTGGTCAATGGGGAACAGTGTGTGATTATCATTATTTTGGCAATAGATACTGGGATATGAATGATGCCAAGGTTGCGTGTCGACAACTTGGTTTTATCAAAACTGTTGGATATTGGCCGCTTGGACGAGGGACGGGTAAAGTATGGCTGTACAAGATGCGGTGTTCAGGTTCAGAGACCTCACTTGACGTGGACTCCAACTGCAACAGTCACTCTTATGATGTTGGTGTTGGGTTGTGTTGTGTTGTGTCTTGCATTATTTGGACGGAATCAAACATGTTACGCGATTGGTCATCTATCACGGAGCCGTGGCATACCACAACTATCATGTGGTATACCACAAGTATCTTGGGACCATTATTGTTCCTACTCTACATAAATGTCTTGCAAAATTGTCTCGCACATTCCAATCCACGGATATATGCAGATGATACTAGCGTAACACTCTGAAGTAATTGAGTAGATAATAGAAATCTCAATCTAAACCATGACCTTGCGAATGTTGATGATGGCTTATTACAAATAAGCTTACATTAAACCAATCTAAGACCCTTTCTAAGAATTCATGTTAATTGGGTCTAGACAAAGGATACCTACATTCCAGTCAGCGCCAACTCTAGCAATGGACGGTACGTGTCCCTATTGATCACGTTTCTTATTCGAAGTCTCTTGGTATACATATTGATGTAAACCTGTCTTGGAATGTGCATATTCACAAATTATCTAAAGCCCCCGCCATCGGTGCAATAAGACGTTCAAGGCCTTTCGTCCCTGATACGACACTACATTGTTTTTTATTTCTTTAGTTCAGCAGCATTTTGATTATTACCTTGCCTAGCCTAGCCTAGCCTAGCCTACGAAAACAGTAGGACATTGGAGATTTGCACATGGAAAGGGCAAAGTATGGCTGGACAGGATGCAGTGTTCAGGCTTAGAGACATTACTTGCAAGTTGTAGTCACAGTGGATGGGGTAACGTTAACTATGACTGTCCTACTCACGAATATGATGTTGGTGTTTTTTAAAACGCTAATATGATTAACTAATCCTAGTACAAAGTAATAGATATTTTTCCATTTCTGGTTAAACTGTAACTAGTGCTGCCTTTTCTTTTAGAATATCTACGAGTGGTTAGACTGTCACTATGGCTCATTTTACCACAATAATAAGTTTATTGTTTGTACTCTTGGTTACAGTTTAAACGATCTAAATGCTGCTGAGGTTGCATGTCGGCAACTTGGTATTTAAACAGTTTCATAGTACCAGGAACGAGGGACGGGCAGAATATGAGCTGTACCCACAATGGACGGGGAAGCAGCTGCCACACATATGATGTCGGCATTTTTATTCAAAAATTGAGTACCATGGTCAATAGCCAATGGGGAACAGTGTGTTCTCATTATCCATGAATCCTGCCAAGGGCATTGATATTTTTCTCTTATTCTCTCTACTTCCTTGCATACACACCGAACGCATAATTTATTACTACTTTACTATGTTCTCATTATGGTTACCGCTATTACTTTGATATGCCTGATGCAAAGGTCGCGTGCCGTCAACTTGGTTTTAACAAAACTCTTGGTTTTTGGTGGTTTGGACGAGGGACGGGTAAAGTATGGCTGCAGGACATGCAATGTACAGGCTCAGAGTCCTCACTTGGAAGCTGTACTCACAATGCATGGGGAAGCGTGTCATCTAGCTGCAGTGGTCACACATATGATGTTGGTAATGTGTTGTGTATTTTAAATGCGTCATTCAATATTACATATTATTAGAAGTTTTAAAGAATGTTGAATGGTTCTATAACTTAATTATAAATATATACAGCTTGGAATATTAATGAGTTTTTCATTTGTTTTTGCGGTTAGCCCCTGTTTATCTAACAAAACAGACAGAAAGTCAAAAAGACGTGTGGAAGACCCAATAGGAAGACAGACAAACTAAACAAACTTTAAGCAAACAAACAATTGATAATGGCCATTACTATAAGAAGAAATTCTGGCGAATAGAGTCTTTGTGATGACACTTGCAAAGTCAAACATTCTTATCAAATGATTCTCCATGGTACAAATCAGTAGTACCTATTTTTCTTAGCCAGACTTCGCTCTTTGGTATCTCGCGATCGGTTTTTATTTGTCTTTCATATCCTAGGATTAGCTCGGATTACAAGCACGTCATTACAAGGCATACAACCAGAACGAAAAATGGTTCATAAGTAGCGGGCATCTATCGAGTTATGGATGCACGCGGAAGTTTGCTAAGCACGAAAGAAGCGTAATGAGTATTTTGGATTCTTAAGTGCTTAAGCAAACTCTCAAGTGCATCCATAACTCGAAAAATGCACGCTGCTTATGAACCATTTCTTTTAATATAGATATCAAGTTTAAATAAGAAATTAACAAAAAAAAGGTCTTTATTTGCTGCTCAAATACTAAATTCTTTTTATTTTCGTCACCGCGTGAATGAATGGCTAGCGGCAAAGGCGCCAAAAACGAAACAATGTTCTTGAAAATAAATCTTTATTACTATTTCAGAGTTTGTTGTTAAGTTTAGCCTAAGATTCAAAAGACAATTATCCAAACTAAAGGAAAAATGATATAGAAATTACAGTTTGAGTTTTTAAACTAAATTGTATAAATATCGACGAAATGGACGACAAAATGTCAATTTGACGGGAAACAAAATGGCTGTCGTTGTGAACTATGTTGACATTAGTAATAATTGTCCAATGGCTGAAAACTGGAAGTTGAGAATGGGCTAGTGGATTAAACTGAATTATTGGATTCATAAGCACTGAATTTTGTCTGGCTATGATTTGTGGATGTGCTTGACTTCCATACAATGCCTCAGAAAGAACTCTACCACAGTAGTGTAGTTGAGAAGCTGATGGCCAAAACAAAGTAATTTTGTAATATTGTGTTATAGACAAAGCTAAAAGATAACCTTTTTACTACAATGTAACTGGTGCCAATAGCAACTGTCTTTATCGTTTGATGGAAATTCAAAAGACATATATATTTGAAATTTTTATATTTGCAGAAATGTTTTGGATAGGTGTATATATATTTATCAAGCAAATGTATTGCCGACAACGTCTCAGTACCACAAACAGGGTGAACGCATGTGAAACAGTGTGTGATGACACTTGGAGTTCTTGCTTGTTTGAGATTCAGAATCATTTCCGAGGCGGAGTCAGTCAGTTTTTAATCCAATTGTTCTATGTCGTACAAACAGTGATATAATACCTATTTTTCTTAGTCAGACTTTGGTCTTCAGTTCTCGCGATGGATTTTCATTTTTCCTTCACATCCTTGGAATAGCTCATAGTATTCAACAAAGATTTATCTCAGTTACTTCTTAGCATTGGGTTTAGACGCTCTTGACTCGAGCAACCAAAACGTAAGTCAGTGGGAAAAAGTGTACCATGCCTATTATGCTAACTAAGATATGCCTGATGCCAAGGTCGCATGCAGTCAACTTCAAATTCAAATCAGTTCTCCGACAATCACAGTATACAAATCGAGTTTTCAAGTGTGAGAAAAACGATACATCCAATCACAAGCTACTTAATTTCAGTGTGAAAACCTACTTTTTGAATTAAGAGCTGAATTTTTTTTTTCATCGACGAAAATGTAAAAGATTGAAAAAGTGATTTTGTTTTCAGCGCCAGAATGCTCAAACAGCTAATTCATACACAGCTTATAGAAAACAAAAATACAAAGGAGAAAACTAATTTCAGATCGGAAATTGCTGAAAAAGAGTTCCTCTTACATAAAAACGATAAGAGAGAAATTCATAAAATTCCAAAAAATAAAAAAAAAGACTCGCTCGTTCGTTTCATGATAGTTCACAACTTGTGAATGAAATTCATACGCGCGCACTATCCATGAAGTAATCTATATTTATTTAACATGTATTTCTACTTGTCTTCATCCTTAAGAATATAATTTGAAAAAGAGTGACACTAAAGCTATTGAAACTAAAGTAAGCTTGCACAGGTATGAAGGTTGACGTTCTGTGAGTACCCTCAATCTTATCGTTTTCCATTAGTAGCCAAACAATCAATGTATCATAATTATTTCCTCAAAAAAGACAACAAGAATTAGTTCGGCTTCGGCGTATACAATCAGTATATCAGGGAATCAGGTGTCGGTGGCATTATACAAGTCTACCACAGTGGTCAGTGGGGAACTGTTTGTCAATATAATTGGTTTGATATGAGAGATGCAAAAGTTGCATGTCGACAACTTGGTTATTCCAAAGCTGTAGGATACTGGTACTACGGACGAGGTACTGGTAAAGTATGGTTAGATGACATGGAATGTTCAGGCTCAGAGTCTTCACTTGGAAGCTGTTCTCACGGTGGTTGGGGAACTGTTGACTCTTGGTGCAAAGGTCACACATGGGATGTTGGTGTGCCATCGTATATTTTTTTATACATAACATATATGAATAACATAAATTATTATATGGCAAGGTAATTTCATAAGCTATGATATACCATCAAGCCCTGAATACCAGCAAGTGAATATTCTACATATAAATGATTCTTAAATGTTGCTGTGTATCTATGAGCAGTAGACACATGTATTCATGGAGTACGTATTTTTCATCTTGGTTGTGAATATCTTGAAGTCTAAAGGAAGTTTGAAGTACGACAGTTTTCTTCCCAATCTCATGTTGAGTTCTTGATGCCTTTTTTTGCTTTGCATTTACATATTTTGCAGAAGAAAAGCCTCACGTTTGTTGACTAGTATTTCAGAAAACTTTACACTTTAACTAAATTTAGTCTAAGTATACCAAAACTTATCTTTCTGAGAGACTCAAACACCACATGACTTGTGGCACGTACAGAAAGCCCTTCAATGCAGTTCTCGTTTGACTTGCGCTGTCAACTTCGTTTCTTTTTAATCTCAATGCCTTCCCTTATTAACTCGCTTGCTCGGTCCATACCGGATGTCGCACTCAGTTAATGAAAGCTATTTAATTAACCTCTCGGTGTTCTCAGTTGGTGAAACTATTATGCAGGAGTTTATGAATTAGATCTACAGCAGTTTTCGTATGACTGTGAAAAACTCACTGCACAAACACGATAGTGACACGGCAAGGAATACGCCAGCCCAATCATATTGCTCGCGAATTTACTTTCCAAGGTCACAGCACTATCGGACCAATCTTATTGCGAGAGAGAAAAAATCAGCCAATTAAAATTCTAGAAAACATCAAGGTCACGGCACGGCACGCTTACGGCACTGAGCTTTACACAGTCATGCGAAAACTGCTGTATGACACGAGTAACACACTTAGTTTTTTTTAACAAGTGACAGTCTATGTTGCCTTTTATCAGTGCGTACGTATGGTTCGAGTATAACCAATGTTGTTTTGGATTGGGAAGCGTTTACTCTTTTAACAATCCAATTTTAACACGGGATATCCGTGTGCCATAATATTTATAGCTACACATTATAGAGCAATGTATTTAGTTATTTTTTTAGTTATCTTTGTCTATTGATAGTAATTTTATTCATTCAAAGTAAAATATATGGTTCTTTTCAACGGCTTGACAAGTATTTCCTTTGTTCTTTGATGAGTCTCGGATTAAAAGCACATCCGTACGATGAAATCAAAAAGAGAAAAAATAGAATAATTTTTATAGAATTCCACAAAGCTTAAACTTAGTTACATCTGTTCTCACGATGGATGGAGAAATGCTCAATCTAGATTTAACAGTCACATATATGATGTTGGTGTGTTTTTAAGTATTTTTATCACAGCAAACAGAAATACCACAACTTGTTTTTTTGCAAGGATCATATTCTACTTATATTAAATCCTTTGTTGTAATTTTTCTAGCGATTTTGTAATTTTTGTAATGTATTTCTATTGTATTTCTTCTATGTAATTTTTTTTCCATTTCCACTCCTAAAATTCCGTCCTCTTTAAACGTGACAATGTTATAGTATATTATATGGTCCTAGCGCATTTTTAACTTTATAGTTATTAGTTAGTTATGTAATTTTGTTTGTATATATGAATGTAATTCTAGGTACAATAAAACGTTGTTGTTGTTGTTGCATTGGTTTGTCATGCAAGCAGGTCGTGGACTCTCAAGCACTATGCTGTTTATCCAACACGATATATGCAAATGGTTGCGGCTCTGTGCATGACTGTCTCATTTTATAGTATTGATAGTATCGAGTTTAACTCTTCAACTTTGTCTTGTCTTTGTCCTGTCTTTTTTTTTCTTTCAATATTATGTATATCATCTACATATATATATATACAGCCATTTGCAAAAATTATGGCCGTTTCAAGTATACATACAAGTATATCGAAAGTATATCACAGACACGTTCTTTCTTGATATTTATTTCAGAAAGCCCTAGTGATAGTTGATATATTTTATTGTAATGCTATAGTGTAATCCAGTCGAAAGGCTGTAATTCTATTTGTAGTAAACTATCTAACTATCTATCAACCTATTTATGTTTGGCTCAACGATTCATAAGTTCTTTCCGCGAGTATGAATGATCACCTTGTTCGAGCTTGAGTTATCACTTGTTTTACATTGGTAGCCAACCACGCAAAGAATCCTTGGCATTGTTAGAAACTAAACGCAAAAGAAAAAAAAAATTATTTTAAGCTTAAAAGAAATATATAATATACATAGATTAAAGGTGTTAGTGACATTATACAAGTCTACCACAATGGTCAATGGGGAACAGTGTGCCATGCTGCCTGGAACTGGGATATGAATGATGCCAAAGTTGCGTGTCGGCAACTTGGTTTTACCAAAACTGTAGGCTATTGGTACTATGGACGAGGGGCAGGAAAAGTATGGCTGCAAAGCATGCAATGTACAGGTTCAGAATCCTCACTTGGAAGCTGTACTCACAATGGATGGGGAAGTGTCTCATCTAGCTGCAATGGCCACACATATGATGTTGGTGTGTAGCTATTCATTGGCTTACAACATTAGTTGACACATGGCTCCAGTTTTTGCATTAATTCTATTGACGACCGGTTTTCTCGGTGGCACTTGCTTTTTTACGATTCATCTTTGATATAATGGTTAACTCAAAAGTGATGTATAATTCATTCTTAAAACTCTACATCAAACAACAACTGAAATAGGGCGTGATTGGTTTTTATATATGGACTAAAATGTTTTCCGCACATGCATGTTGAAACAGTATATGTTTGCATGGTATTCCGTTACTTGTTAATATTGGAGGTAATCGAGTTTTTCTGGCTTACAATCTTGCTTTCAGCCTGTTTTCATAGGGGGCGAACTTGAGTCCTGTTAGGCCACAAACTAAGGGTGCTATAAAATGAGCAGCACAGATACGGATTTAAGGGGAATAAATAAAGCTAATGAAAGTAAATGGCAGAAAATTTGCGATGCAAATCGGGTTATCTTCAAACTTGAAGCTTTAACAGATTTAAATGACAAAGAAACATGTGTCTCCTTTGTTTTCACGGTTTTCACTTTACCTTAGAACCAGATAACACGTATGGGATCCTTACGTCACATTTAAAAGCCCTGCATTTTCTAAATTCACGCTACAGTACGAAGATCTGCATGCAAATAATGTCCTCGAAAAGCTTCTTTCAGGGTCGACGTATTATCGAAAACAATATAAACAATACTTGGTACTTTTACAGCCATTCTCAATCACACACGCCCTCTAGCGATTGTTTCGGTCGCGACGAAGAAGGTTTTGGTTGACGTCAATCACAAGGCGTTTACATAACATCGTCCTCTTGTCTGAAAACACAAAGCTATGGAAAGTCCTGGAAACGCTTTGATTGACGTTCACCAAAAGCTTCTTCTTCGCGACAGAAACAATCTCTAGAGCGGCGAGTGTGATTGATAAAGGCTGTAAAACTATTTTTTCTTTCGTTGCCTATGTGTTATTAACATTAACATCATTGTTATCGTCGATATTAGTGCACTTATGAAATGCAGAACCCAGAAAATAGTCTCGGTTAACTGATTTTAAAAGCACTCGTTTATCAGCTCCTAGTTCCAAATATGAAGTAGTGATACCTGATGTGTAATCTTTTCTTGGTCTTCAATAATATGTTTGACTCAGCATTTTGATAACATTCGTTCTGGTTGTTATTCCTTAACTTACTTAGGGTAGCAATATGCATCGGTATTTTACCTGTGAAATGCAACTACTACAAGCCATGCAATAAGGAAACTTGGAAAAGAAAATAGAAAAAGACTTATTTCATCTTTAAAACATACGTTCACTATTTACAGATTCAGAAAGTATCGGGGACATCCCACAAGTATACCACAGTGGTCGATGAGGTACAATGTATGATGCTTCTTATAACTTTGACATGAGGGATGCCAAGGTTGCATGTCGACAACTCGGCTATTCCAAAACTGTAGGATATTGGCAAAATGGACGAGGATCGGGTAAAGTATGGCTGTACGGCATTGGATGTTCAGGGTCAGAAACCTCACTTGGAAGCATGGTTGGGGATGTTGGTATTAACTGGACCAAAAAAAAAGTTTTATTTTTCTTATGAAGTGTGAATGAAGTGCGATTGAAACTGTTTAAGTAACGCTCCATGAAAGACTGCCCTGAGCAAATGATTGGACTGATGGCCAAGTGTCTTGTCGATAATTTTGTTTTAACAGGACTCTACTCCTTTTCGTATTTGGGATCAGATGTCTCGCTCAAATAACAAACTGATGTGTTGCATGGGAATAATCTCTTGTAGATGGGTCTTACGTATACAGAAACAAAGGGATAGCATAGGTGGGCCCCAGAAGTTTAAACAAAACCTCTCCCTACCGAGACTAATGTTGTTGTGAAGTGTGATTGCCCCCGACACTAATTTTAGCGTAACTTAGGAATGTAGCAAATTTCGGATCCAATTTTAAAATATTCTTGTAATACGCCGTAGTATTACCCTATATAAATAGTTTTTCTAAGAACGTATGTGGGGAATTGTTCTCTCTACTAGCTAATGCACACATATGATGACACATTGGTGTCTCATTACTATATTTTATATTGTCGCTTGTCATCTTGCGTGGTTGAACTGATCACATCTGTCATTAATGGCACTCATAACACTCGGGGTTTTTGAAATATATCATTAGTTTATGCTTCCATTTATCAGAAACTACCTGTAAACGGTTTCACTTAGGTTCACTTTGGCTCTTTTCACCACGTAGTACACAGGTGAAGGACAAATTCAAATATCAAGTTCTATGTCGATAACATTCTCAGTTCTGGTTGTAAATCCTTGAATTATTAGAGCCACCATAAAAGTACTTTTATTCAATCAATTATGTCAAGAAAGGAAGGAAAAGGAATATTTCATCCTTTATATAGATGCACTATTCTGAGATTCAAGTGTCGGTTGCATTATACAAGTGGGAAATAAAGGTATGTGACTACAATGGTTATTACTGGAATATGAATGTTGCAAAGATTGCTTGTTGTCAACTTGGTTTTGCAAAAAATCTAGGATATTGGCAATGGGGGCGAGGGACGGGTAATAATCAATGGTCAATCATAGTTACTTCTAAGGATTAAGTCTATCAATGTGAATTAGACAAAAAGAAACAGATTGTAATTACTAATTAGCTCAAACAATCTGAATACTGTTAACTGATTTATGCTGGAGTTATAAGTGATAGTTTGAAAAGCAAAACTGCATTAACTGTGTATTTAAATAAAAACCTAGTATTGATAAGCTGGAGCAAAGTAGGTTTTAAGCAATAGACATAGACTCGTACTTATCCCCTATCTGGATATCAAAACATTCGATTCATCCATTTTTGTAGAAATAACGGTAATAAATTAATCTTAGATTTGGTTTGACGGTGAATAAATCTAAATGTTTTTAAAATTGCTTTTAAATGTCATTAACAACAGCTTGCGGAAGTGTCATATCCCATCTTTTTTCATCAGCCAACTAATCAAAGCCTCATTATCGTTTTCTCGGAAAGAATATTTTACGAAAAAGCATCGTTTTTAACGAAAAAATGCAATATTCAGAAATTATGACGTATAGGCAGTATTATACATCTGTATCACAGTGGCCAATGGGGAACAGTATGTGATAATTATTATAATAGTTACTGGAATATGAATGATGCCAAGGTTGCTTGTCGACAACTTGGTTTTACCAAAACTGTAGGATATTGGTACCTTGGACGAGGGACGGGTAAAGTATGGTTGTACAAGATGCAGTGTTCAGGCTCAGAGTCCTCACTTGGAAGCTGTACTCATAATGGATGGGGAAATGTTAATTCTGGGTGCAACAGTCACACGTGGGATGTTGGTCAATGTCGATAAGATTGGACCGATTAAATACATTTTTGGCACCCCAGTAGTAATATGCCAGATTCCAACGCATGTCACCAACTGCCTTAATTAAAAGGGACATTTATAATGTTTAGGTTGTGTTCCGTAATGTTTGCGTCAGAGAATATTGAAGTTGCAATCTTCGATGGTGAAAAGTATGTAACGCACGCTGCTATAATTGCATGTCGTCAACTTGTTTTATGTATGTTTCAGGATTCAAAGTTCTCAATTGTAGCTCGGTAGCTATCCGAAGATCTTCGAGGATAAAATAAATTGAACTGAAGTGAATAACACGCACTAGCGAACGAATTACTTTTAAATGTACGCCTGTGCAACATTCATAATGAAGCAAACTTTCTTTCTATAACAGGGGATATGATAATATAAAGATGAAGCAACGCAAAAACAATCCGGTACAAGGCTCAACAGGAAAGTAAGTAGTCAATATAAGTGTGCAATAATATTTCGTAATTTTTATTTTCAACACAAAGTTTAAATGCTAAATATTTATTAGGCTATTTCCTAGAGTTTTGTGAAAAATTGAGACAATCAAGTTATATTTCAGTAAAATATAGCTTCTGTTTTATACAAGGCTTTCCAGGCGTGCGTTGTTCGGCCACTTCCATTTCATATTTGCTCATCTTAAGTAGATATAGAATGAGAGAGTTCTACGCCACTCGAGTGAGGTACCATTGAGGTACCACATTCCAGAGATGACGTTATAGCTATTCTGAGTGAGGTACGTTCCAGTGAGGTAGGGGGAGGGGTGGTCAGTTATATTTATTCTTAGTTGACTGGATTGCACCACATCCTAGAGTTTACGTCAAAGTTTAATCCTAATAAAAGCTTCTAATTATTCATAAAAACTAGTTTTTCTTTCTCGAAGTCTTAAAGGATTAGGCTCTTTTTACTTTATGCCTTTGTTTCACCCTAATTGAGTTCTACGAAGTTGACTCATCAAAAAACAAACAATTAGATGACTTGCCCAAGGAACAACAACAAACATGTTTTCTAAAAAATATATATATATAGTTTATTCATAAAACGCTCCATGCATGTGAATACAAGGAAAGTTTAGTTCTTTTCATTATTTAACCAAGTATGATATTTTGATTGTCAGTATATATTTGTTCAATAGAAACACCCGTCACAATAGAGGACTGTGTTCTGCATAATTGCCGAGTTAATCACATGAATCAACTACTAGATATCAAGACCACGTTTGTAAACAATAGAAAACTCAACAAACACAATATTTTGATTGATTTTCATAGTTCAATCACTACAGCTAAACTCCGAACTAAACATTTTGCCAGTCGGGTATCGACTTGGCTATCGCTCTCAATCTTTTTTTTCTACTTTATAAAAAAGTTTTTACAATCATAGGAGGCTATCAGAGTCTGCGTCAGAGAATAACTGAATCATTCGTTATGCACTGCAGGATTTTGAGTCATAACAAGAGGTTTTAGCGTATTTGATTTTAAAGAAAGTGTATGCATTAAATTACAGTCTTCGCAACGATAAAACATTTGTTTTGTATTTTTGGCACTGATAGCAAAAGAGTGTGTGCAAACGTCACACACGACTAATTCGTTTTGAGAACTGTGATACGCTTCGTGCCAACAACAATTCGGGCATTGTGCCACTGATATCTTCAAAAACGATATATATTTTAAGCTGGAGCTATTTATGATTCCGTACAAGGCTGTTAAAAATACTATTATAGGCTCGGCTCGGCTCGGCTCGGCTCGGCTCGGCTCGGCTCGGCTCGTAGGCTCGGCTCGGCTCGGCTCGGCTTGGCTCGGCTCGGCTCGGCTCGGCTCGTAGGCTCGGCTCGGCTCGTAGGCTCGGCTCGGCTCGGCTCGGCTCGGCTCGGCTCGGCTCGGCTCGTAGGCTCGGCTCGGCTCGTAGGCTCGGCTCGGCTCGTAGGCTCGGCTCGGCTCGGCTCGGCTCGGCTCGGCTCGTATGCTCGGCTCGTATGCTCGGCTTGTAAGTAATTTAAAGATTTTTAGACGACGTACGTTGGTCGATGTGGGGTCGATGTGAGGTCGATGAGAGGTCGATGAGAGGTCGATGAGAGGTCGATGTAGGGTCGATAAGAGGTCGATGAGAGGTCGATGTAGGGTCGATGTGGGGTCGATGTAGGGTCGATGACAATATACACTAGATTCTACACTAGATTCTACTACTAGATTCTACTACTAGATTCTACACTAGATTCTACTACTAGATTCTACACTAGATTCTACACTAGATTCTACACTAGATTCTACTACTAGATTCTACTACTAGATTCTACACTAGATTCTACACTAGATTCTACATACTAGATCTACTATCTACACTAGATTCTACACTAGATTCTACACTAGATTCTACACTAGAATCTACATACTAGATTCTACACTAGATTCTACACTAGATTCTACACTAGATTCTACTACTAGATTCTACACTAGATTCTACACTAGATTCTACACTAGAATCTACATACTAGATCTACTATCTATACTAGATTCTACACTAGTAGTAGATCTAGTAGTAGAATCTAGTGTAGAATCTAGTATAGATAGTAGATCTAGTATGTAGATTCTAGTGTAGAATCTAGTGTAGAATCTAGTAGTAGAATCTAGTGTAGAATCTAGTGTAGAATCTAGTGTAGAATCTAGTGTAGAATCTAGTGTAGAATCTAGTAGTAGAATCTAGTAGTAAAATCTAGTGTAGAATCTAGTGTAGAATCTAGTAGTAGAATCTAGTAGTAGAATCTAGTAGTAGAATCTAGTGTAGAATCTAGTGTATATTGTCATCGACCCTACATCGACCCCACATCGACCCTACATCGACCTCTCATCGACCTCTCATCGACCCTACATCGACCTCTCATCGACCTCTCATCGACCTCACATCGACCCCACATCGACCAACGTACGTCGTCTAAAAATCTTTAAATTACTTACAAGCCGAGCATACGAGCCGAGCATACGAGCCGAGCCGAGCCGAGCCGAGCCGAGCCTACGAGCCGAGCCGAGCCTACGAGCCGAGCCGAGCCGAGCCGAGCCGAGCCGAGCCTACGAGCCGAGCCTACGAGCCGAGCCGAGCCGAGCCGAGCCGAGCCGAGCCGAGCCGAGCCTATAATAGTATTTTTAACAGCCTTGTACGGAATCATAAATAGCTCCAGCTTAAAATATATATCGTTTTTGAAGATATCAGTGGCACAATGCCCGAATTGTTGTTGGCACGAAGCGTATCACAGTTCTCAAAACGAATTAGTCGTGTGTGACGTTTGCACACACTCTTTTGCTATCAGTGCCAAAAATACAAAACAAATGTTTTATCGTTGCGAAGACTGTAATTTAATGCATACACTTTCTTTAAAATCAAATACGCTAAAACCTCTTGTTATGACTCAAAATCCTGCAGTGCATAACGAATGATTCAGTTATTCTCTGACGCAGACTCTGATAGCCTCCTATGATTGTAAAAACTTTTTTATAAAGTAGAAAAAAAAGATTGAGAGCGATAGCCAAGTCGATACCCGACTGGCAAAATGTTTAGTTCGGAGTTTAGCTGTAGTGATTGAACTATGAAAATCAATCAAAATATTGTGTTTGTTGAGTTTTCTATTGTTTACAAACGTGGTCTTGATATCTAGTAGTTGATTCATGTGATTAACTCGGCAATTATGCAGAACACAGTCCTCTATTGTGACGGGTGTTTCTATTGAACAAATATATACTGACAATCAAAATATCATACTTGGTTAAATAATGAAAAGAACTAAACTTTCCTTGTATTCACATGCATGGAGCGTTTTATGAATAAACTATATATATATATTTTTTAGAAAACATGTTTGTTGTTGTTCCTTGGGCAAGTCATCTAATTGTTTGTTTTTTGATGAGTCAACTTCGTAGAACTCAATTAGGGTGAAACAAAGGCATAAAGTAAAAAGAGCCTAATCCTTTAAGACTTCGAGAAAGAAAAACTAGTTTTTATGAATAATTAGAAGCTTTTATTAGGATTAAACTTTGATGTAAACTATAGGATGTGGTGCAATCCAGTCAACTAAGAATAAATATAACTGACCACCCCTCCCCCTACCTCCAATTCTGAATTTAGATGGTAGTAAAAGAGTTAGGCATAAAATCTCAAAATGTTTAGCATTCAAAATCTTGTCGCGGTAGTAAGACAAAGGACAATATCCGTAGAACTCAATTAGAATAAAACAAAAGCCTAAACTAATCCTTTAAGACTTCGAGGTAGAAAAAGTAGTTTTTATGAATAATTACAAAAACTTTTATTAGAATTAAACTTTGACGTAAACTCTAGGATGTGGTGCAATCGAGTCAACTAAGAATAAATATAACTGACCACCCCTCCCCCTACCTCACTGGAACGTACCTCACTCAGAATAGCTATAACGTCATCTCTGGAATGTGGTACCTCAATGGTACCTCACTCGAGTGGCGTAGAACTCTCATTCTATATCTACTATCTTACTCCCAGCTTGCTACTTTCATCTTCACAATTGTAAAGAAAATCTGTCAATGGGACCTTTTGCCCATGTACGCATATCAAACTTATTCCATACATTTATGAACATTTGCTCTTTTTAGCGCCTAGGCCTACGCGGACAAATTTTAATGTACTGCGCATGCGAATTAATCCCATATATGGAATTTCAAAATGGCGGACACGACTCGTGTAAAACGTGAGTCAAAATTTCCAGGTGAGGTATATGCAGGAATTTTCTTCGGAATTTGCTTCAAAGCAAAGAAAATCGTCAAAGAAAGACAATAATCTTTATGACGTGGTAGTAACTGAGGTAGATAAGTCAAAGAAGCGAATAAAAATCCACTATGTTGGGTATAGTACAAAGTATTACGAGTGGAAATCTTTTGGAGATGGAGCAAGCTTTCCCTTTGTTCGTCTTGAAAAGCTGAATATACCTTCCGCAGATTCAATTGGAGATAGACAAGAAATATTCCATGGACAATTATATCGGGAAATAAAGAGAAAATTGTTTTCTGGTCGAAGCGTGCTGCTTTAACTTTCGCTTGTAAATTGTAAATTTGGGTTTTTATCGCACTGATAATTCTGTTGTTGACGGTGATCCCTTTAAGACCCGATTCGTTCAGAACCTTTTCAACAATAGTCTTCAATGCCGACTCATAGCTTTCTCCACCATCGCGTTGTATTTTTTCGACAATGTATAAATCAGAAAGCTGAAATTGTAAAATTAGGAAACATATAATTAAAACTATAGTATTCCCGCGCATTTCCAGAAATCAATTCCAACGCTACTTACTTATTGATTTCGTGGAAAAAATGAGGAAATTCTGCTCCTTTCGAACCTTCGGAAAATTGCTCTCTATTTGCTTCGACAGCAGGGGCAGCGAAGAGAATCAGTACGAGAGAGGCAAGAAGTATAACATTCGAATTCATTTTGACCGCGTAAAATCCTTACGAATAAGGGTCTGTTTTACATCAAAATGCGGGGTTTTCAATATACTAATCAATTTAGCCGCTACCTTTTTGATTGGTTGATTTTGGAGCTATTTATAGGGGTTTTTGTGCATGTACGTGTGCTGAAATTTGAGGAAAGCCATACAAACATTGACCTCACCGATGATCAAAAATTCCAAATTGACCGGGGTAAAAAATAATCTACGAGATCCAGAAAACTAAAAACATTGAAAGAAGATGTTATTCTATAGTTTTCCGTTGCTACCTTTTTCATATTGTTAGAAGAGATAAATATATCCCACAAAACGTACAATTTTTTTTTCAAAATTGCGTGTTTGACCGTGATTTAGGAGGGGGCGTGAGCGTCAGTTTCCTTTTGTTGACCTTTTGTTAAGCGTAAGTTTCATATGCCTAAAGATCTGTTAACTTTCCATCTATAATATTTATTAAATAAAACCAAATATAAATAAATAACAGTGGTTATTCAAAGGTAAGCCAAAAGTGGTATGGATAACTCGGTTGTTGTTCGTTAAAAAATGATCTTTAACATATAAATTTACTAATATATATATTTAGGCACTGCCTAAAAGCGGAGCTCCCGATACGGAAGTCACAGGGAGAACAATTTGAATGAAACTGAAAGATAAAAATAAGATCGGGAAAAAAATCTTCAATTATTTTTTATTCGAGATGAAGATAATTTCATAAAACCATGCAGTGAAATCGAATCGAAATGGACTACTGAAGAGTTCTCTACTGGCCACTAGGGCCTGGACACGAGTTATATACCGCTGATCGGCTCAGTAGGAGCGGCCATCTTGTTTACGTTAAGATTACGTTTTAGGACAGAACTATAATACAAGACTATTCAGCACCAGTATATCTTTATTTATGTAAGTTTTCCATTTATTATATGTGTAATCGTTTACTTCACATTTATCTATATATGATTTACTTTAAGTGCTATTATTTAGCTTAGATTTGATATATTTGTATCTTAGAACTCTATCATCGTTGTAGAATAAAATACTATCAGACATCGAGAAGCATCTCTTTCTTCAACTACATTGTTTTTTTGTTGTTGTTTTTTTTTTTGTTTTGCGCGAGTACATACTCTCCCACTTAGGAATTTTGTACACAACTCACCACTACCCCCAGGGGCTAGTTTTGCGCTTGGAAGATCTTCGACAAAGTTTTCCAAAAAACCGACATTTTTAGGCTTTGAATCTCTTTTACTTAAAAATAACGAAAGATAACTACAAATAATCCAATACAATATCAAGTTTAGTGAAATTTACCTTGGATGTCTTTCATTGAAATCGAAAATCTGGAGATTTAGGACAAATCAAGACCAAAAACAGACTTGGAAACTGGTGAGCAAAATATAAGCTTACTCTAATAATTACGTCCTTTACAGAACGAGACGAAGTTTACATTCAGTTAAACTTGACAAGAACAACTGAGACAAAATAGAAAATAAAGGCAATGCAAAATGACGAATTTCTTTGTCAGTAAATTGGCGTTTGTAAATCATATACTCTCGTTTGTAAATCAGTGTTTTTGAATATTTTTTACGGCTTTTTAAAGTGAAAGTCTAGGTCTTTCTACAACAACACAAATTTAAGCTCATTTTTATAATCAGACTTGCTCGAACGCAGCTTAATAAACAGTTGAATATTTGGTGTAAATTTATATTTCTTTCATTACTTAAATAAATTATCTGTAGAAATAAAATTATTAAATGAAAGTCTTCGTTGTTTTGCCGATGGGACCCCGCGATAGGGGGCGATTCTTTCTTGAACGAAAAACATACGATAGTTGGTTAAAAACAACCGAATTGCTAAAGATTTACGAAGCTAAATAAAGGACGAATATTTGTTGTAATATGCGCTTCATGTTATATTTACTCCAACATTAAAATAAATTAAGCTTATCTACAGAAATATTAAAAGTTTTGAGGGAAAGTCTTTGATTTGTCGATTCGTCGAGAATCAATGCGTGTCAAAAAATAAATAACGATTATTTGCCAACACACCTGAATTCTTGGAGATTACTTCTTAATCCATCTTTGAATACATGAACGTTTTTTTAATTGTCTTTGGTCTATAACTTGCATTAAAGCGATTTTTTTCTGTGCATTTGAGAGTCGCCTTAGGTAGTAGTTTTGCTTCAAATTCCTTTTTCTCCGTTTCACGCTCATTTTCTCTTTGTTCGTCCGTGAAGTTTTGCCTCAAATTCCTTTGTCTTTCACGTTCATTTTCTCTTTGTTCATCCATCAAGTTTTGCCTCATATTTCTTTTTCTTTCACGATCATGTTCTCCTTGTTCATAAGTTCCTAAATCTCTCTGCTTGCCGCTTTTCTTTGGTGACATTCCTTCGTCTTTGCCTTCCTTTTTCACGCCTCCAGAGTTTTTCCTCTTCCGAAAAAACTCTTTTACTTCTGGCCTTTCTTTTGGCTTCATTCTCCTCTGAGCTTTCTTTCGACATATCGATTTCGGAAAGGGGTTCCATCGTAAATAGAGTAAATATAAATATAAATATAAGTTTGAATAAAAAATTTTGTTATCTTTCGGTATTTCTATACGTCATAAAAGGTGTAAAACGTTTTTTACAAAAGTTTAATAGCCGGGTTGTTGCAACGCGTCGACATTCCCGCCAAAAAAATATATAATCTAACCAGCCAATCAGGATTCTTGTGTACACGCCCGGACGGACGGACGGACGGACGGACGGACGGACGGACGGACGGACGGACGGACGGACGGACGGACGGACGGACGGACAGACGGACGGAAGTGACGTCAGCCAAGCCATGAAAAATCAACTCGTTAGATTACCATTTTTTCTTAGGTATGGTGCTCCGCGCGGGAGCTCCGCTATTAAAAGATTCAGGCTTAGGCAGCATTATTTAATAGATAATTACTTCGGCACGCAGCATTCGTAGGTATAATGCAGGCAGCTGAGGGCTACGCCCTACGAATGCTGCGTGCCGAAGTAATTATCTAGTATAATTATTGATCTTATCAAAATCCAATTGTTTTCTTTCTAGCTTGTTTATCATAGACCCGTTTTTCAAGCACACTAAATATGTCTGATTTTCCTCTATGCATACGTTGGGATAATGCAGCCTGAAAACAATGGATTTTGATAAGATCAGTAATTATACAAGTCTACCACAGTGGCCAATGGGGAACAGTGTGTGATTATGGTAAATATGGTGGTTACTTTGATATGAGGGATGCTAAGGTTGCATGTCGACAACTCGGTTATGCCAAAGCTGTTGGACATTGGCGGAATGGACGAGGGACGGGGAAAATATGGCTGTGGCTGATTCAGTGTACTGGCTCTGAGTCATCACTTGGAAGCTGCACTCACAGTGGATGGGGTAACGTTGGTCCTAACTAGGGATGTTGGTGTGCTATAATGTATACTGGAAGATAATGCTACCAAATACTATGGTATTTAATGCATTTAATTTCCCTTTTGGTTATTAGTTTTGAATAACTCATATGCAGCAATGTATGGGGCAGTGTTACTCTGCAATGGTAATACATGATTTCGGTGTCGTGTTGAAGTATTTTCTCATCACTTGAGTGCATTTTTATATTCCCCTCAGGGGCCAATAAGGAACAGTATGTAGAGGTGGCTGGGATATGCTTGACGCCAAGGTAACATGCCAACAACTTGGTTTTACTAAAACTATAGGACTTTCGTACGAGTAAAGTATGGCTGTACAACATGCAGTGTGCTGGCTCCGAGACTTCATTTGCAAGCTGTACTCACAATGGATGGGGAAACGTTTACTCTAGCTGCAATGGGCACACTATTGATGCCGGTATCTGGTTGTGTTTTGTCGTATGAAGAACGACACAGCATTGGTCAATGGGGTACATTGTGTGAAGGAGGCAAGGTTATATATATATATATATATTTCTCAATTGACACGGTTTTTCTTTGTTATTCACAAGGCTTTATTTTTGTTATAACCCTCATTATAAATGCGAAGTCAATATGTTGTTATTAACCCGGTTAACAACTATATATAGACCGTTCGCATTTATAATGAGCAACATTTGATAGAAAACCTTCTCAATTGATAAGTAAAATACTTAATTCCCTCAAACGTCGGCAATAAGCTTATAGATTGCTTATAGTTTTAGAGCCGATATAACACGATCTGAGAGCTTATTAAACGGCTTAAAAAACTATTTTAAACGATGTATATTTTCATATTGTACCGATTTCTTTACGAAATGAACCAAGTTTGATAGAGAAAATTCAAATTAAAGTTTATGCAAAAGAAGACGAATCTATACCAGGTATAAAAAACCATTAATACATAAAACCTGCTTCATGGTCATGATTTCTGTTGTGTTTCCTTCATGAATTGTTAATGACTTTTTCAAGGCATTTTTATGATTTTACGACTTGAGAATTGTGTTTTTTAGCTAGATGTAAATCACAACTTCCCTGGGAGAATAATTATAGTTTTCTCACAATTTGTGAATGCGCAAGAAGATTTTGATTTTAAGTACAAGGGATTGATTTCTTTTCGTTCTTTTGTATTTATTGGTTAGTTCCAGAAAGTCTAAAACATTGTTCAATGGGGAGTATTGCACAATTTGTATAGTTGAATCTTCGAACCTCTAAGGGAAATGGAAAAAAGGTTCGAGTTATCAGGAGTATAAATTTCTGTGTTTTGCTTATATGTGGCATTTTTAGTTTATAGCAGAGAAAGGTTAAAAAAGAACAATATTCAAAGGATCTATTTGGCTAATAACACAAAAATAAGCAGCAAAGCTTGTTAAAAACTAGTTAAAAGGACTTTCTGCTGACTCCCCTTCAGAAATTAAGGTATAGGCATTATTTTATAGTAGATCTGTATCACAGTGGCTAATGGGGAAAAGTATGTGATAATTATTGTAATAGAAGCTGGGATATGAATGATACCAAGGTTGTTTGTCGACAAATGTTTCCTCTGGGTGGAACAGTCACACGTGGGATGTGATGTTGGTCAGTTTCGATAACATTAGACCGATTATAACCCCTTTGGTCGCCAGGAAGTAGTATGCAGGATTCAAAGGCTGCATGTCGTTATCTGATGATGTTGGGGTCGCGTTCCGTAATATTTGCTTAATGAAGTCGCAACATTCTAGGTTGAAAACTATGTCATGATAGCTGGGTTATGCAAAAACTATATACCGGATGTTCGCACGATGGACGAATGGCTCGAAAAGTATGGTTGTATGCCACGTCGTGCTCAGGTTTCAGATTTTTCAATTGGAAGCTGTTGCAGCTGGGTGTGGGGAAAGTAAGAGTTAATTACCGAGAACGGAGGTAATAAGCCATATACATCCCGAGGGCCGCAGGCCCGAGGGATGTATAGGCTTATTGCCGACGTTCTCGGTAATTAAGTATCTTATTTCTCAATTGAAAAGGTTTTCTATCAAATGTTGCCCATTATAAATGCGAGGTCTATATTTAGTTATTAACCGGGTTAATAACTAGCTATATATTGACCTCGCATTTATAATGAGGGTTATATCAAAAATAAAGCCTTGTGAATAACAAAGAAAACCGTGTCAATCGAGAAATGATGCACCTTATAGCCCTCTGATGATCTTTGGGGATAAAGGAAATTCAATTACAATGAATAACACTAGCAAACAAAATTCCATTTAAAGTTTAAACATAGTAATTTCAATTTAAAATATTTGAAATTTGGTACAATAATTATAATGAAAGATTCGTTCTTTTGCCACTCACCGTATATGAATATAATACCAAAACAGTGCTGAACCTAAACTCCTGTAAAGTATAATTATGCTGAAATCTAAGAAATCATAGTGTAACTCAGATGAAGATATCTGTCAAAAATTGCATTTTTCTTCCTTTTGTTCAGTGTTACCACCTTGTCCGAATCAAGAGACTAGCGTCACTTATCTAAAGTGTCATCATTTTAATACTGAGAGCTCCTTGGATTTTATGTGTACCTACCCCTTGGAGGTTAGATTTGAAACCAAGGAGCTCTATTTACGAGGATCAAATTTTATAGCTTATGTTTGCGCAAAATTTCTGAATAATGAGATTATTTTTCTTTTCATAACAGTGGATGGTGTTTGGAAAATGTCATGAAACAGCTCAAGAACTATGCAGTACAACGTTCAGCAGGAAAGTAAATAATTAATATAAGTTTTTTTAAGAACAGATTAATTCATATTTTTTTTAATAAGCCAGGGTTAGATGGTGTAATTTGTTATATCAAGTTTTGCAAAAGCTTTGAACTTTTTTTAACAAGACTTTGGTCTTGGATCATATAACTTAACATTTATTATATCAAGTTGGAATTGTTATATTTTTTTAATCGCACAATTAGTTTTATTTACATGGCTCCTTTTTGCAATTTAACTGTCAATTTTTACTTGCAACAATTACAACAAGGAAGCAACAAACTAAAGAACACAGTAATAGCAAAATTTAAAATAAAAAATAAAAAACGAAGCAAAAAGAGTGTTAGAATTATCTATAACTGGATGTGAATTGAATGAAAACAAATATATGTCACTGAACTTTTAACGCTATACTGCTCCCTACCATTCAGAACTATTTATGCTAATGCTGCGAATATTTTACTCCATTTACTAGTATGTTTTGAAAGAATATCTTTTGATTTGGCCGTTTTTTATTCGACATTTTGTTGTGTATCAGAATATTTTAAAAGAAAGATAAAGTGGGTATTTATCCTTTTTCTCTAGATTTATCAATAAATATTTTCAAACATAAAAGAATATAATTAACGACAACATCATCAACACCCTTCTACATTGGATTCTGGCAAATTTATACCAAACTTTTTTAAATGGCCTCTAATTTCGAAATACAAATTCTTAGGCTCCTCACACTCGTCAAACAAGTGGTCGATTGTTTCA